>CM038674.1:693510011-693983830 GCA_021605145.1 Aegilops bicornis
GAAGGGAGTCGGTCAGGGGAGCCACGAGGGGCCGATGAGGGTGGGGGGCGCGCCCACCCCCCTAGGGCACGCCCTCCTGCCTCGTGGCCGCCTTGGCTGCTTCTTGACGTCCACTCCAAGTCTCCTGGATTGCGTTTGTTCCAAAAAGATCGCTCCCGAAGGTTTCATTCCGTTTGGACTCCGTTTGATATTCCTTTTCTTCGAAACACTGAAATAGGCAAAAAAACAGTAATTGGGCTGGGCCTCCGATTAGTAGGTTAGTCCCAAAAATGATATAAAAGTGTAAATTAAAGCCCACAAACATCCAAAACGGGTAATATAATAGCATGGAACAATAAAAAATTATAGATACGTTGGAGACGTATCAAGCATCCCCAAGCTAAATTCCTGCTCGTCCTCGAGTAGGTAAATGATAAAAACAAAATTTTTGTTGTGGAATGCTACCTAGTAGCGCCGCCATGCTGCGGCTTTTTGGTCGGCTTTAGCAATATGTTTCTGTTGCACTCCTCTGCACTTTCACCGACACTCGCTTTGGTGGATTCAATACATAGTGCAGCAACTCGATGCAATGGCCACAAAGGCCAGAATAGAGGAAAAATAAAGCAACTCATATCTCAAGAAACACTTCTTTTTTTCACTCAAGACTGAACGAACAACACATTTCACACTCAATTGTTTACTCTTAACAGTTTTGCCTCTGTAAAGATGCTGGTAATCAAATTCAGAAAATCCCCATTCAAAATTGCTCCCAACACTATATTAGAAATCCCTGGTGCACTATATTTAATTTTGGTAAGCACTAGGTTTGGAGAGTGAAATGTGTCATTAGTCCATGAACTCAAAATGACTGTACGCTTTAGGCTAAAAACTCAGAAAATGACCAATTTTGGCCATAAACTCATTTACTTGATCAAATAGGCCCAAAACTGATTCTAATGGGCAAATTCCGGCCCCGTGGCTCCCATCCTAGAAAAGATGTACTATATGTATCGACAAGACTTCGTTGATGGGACTGCGGAAGAGAGCAAAGTTTTGTTGGTTATTTGTAAAATGTATTTACGGTATTACGAACTATCTGAATACATACTTAGCTAGAAAGGATAACATTGTAAGTTGTAACATGTGAGGCAAATTTTACCTAGAAAGGATAAAGTAACATGTTAATGATTCAATGACAAGATCCTCGTAAAAAAAATAAACTCTAGAATTTACGTATACCTTCATCGTAAATTAGAAACTGTTATTTGAATATTTCTGAAGCCACCGAGGTTAGACATATCTAACAAGATATTTAAATACACGGACGAATATGCATACAATATTTTATGTAAGTATCACAAATTAATTCGAGCGTGATTTTGTTGTCTTTTATTTTCCACACAATTATGAGATAGAGTATAAGTCTCTCTTTAAGGCACAATGTATGAAAGACAATAATAATAATAATTTAACTTTGGCAACAAAACACTTCAAATTTAGCACAATGAATTCATATTTTGTAATGATAGATACTACCCAAACATAAAATCATAATTAAGAATATTTAGTACTGTGAGATATTATTAACCATGAAAAGGATGTTATCAAATGATATTAACGAAATTGTGCCTTAATAAAATGTGTATGAACTAGTATAAAAGTTTATTATAATCAATGATGAAACTAATATATTCAATAATAAATAGAATATATCATTTTTTGTTCATATTATTACTGTAATAAAATATGCATACCGATTTTTTGAATACATATTGAAACTCTTGCAACAAGGCTTGTCAGTTTTCTCGGTAACCAAGTCGTGACAGCTATGACATGACATGTACCAGAATTGAATAATCTTTCGTCCTATTGATCTACTGTAGCTATTGATATTAACACAAAATACATTAAAATTATAACCCAAAAATCAATATTAGCATTGAGTGTAGGATTAAAAAACATATATACGTCCAATATGGTTCCGTTCTAATTAGTATTAAATAAATTGAATATGGAAGTCTTAACACTAAGGAAGATTAATGATCTTCTTTATTAGAATTTATATACATTACTTATTATAGCAGGTTTTGCTACTTTGTTGTAATAAGTTCTTGTAATGCTCTCCTCAAATAAAACTTGTGTTCTTCTAGTACTACTTGATTACGCTTATCATACTAATTATTTTCTATTAAATTTTTTCAGCTAATTATTTGCACATATACGAAAATTTGGTGAATTCTACCATACAACAAATATGATATTTTAATATAATGATTTTTCTGTGTTGTTGACTTCCTAGTTAGCATTCGGTGAATTCACTCAAGAAATATGTTGCATCAAAAACACTTTTTTATTCTAGTTGAGTGGAAAATCTGTATTAGAATTTTAAAATAAACGAAAAATTCATATACATACTTACATACTTCATCTTAATTCATAGTTAGCACATTCAACCTTTAAGTGAAATGCCTAAAGGATAGCAAAATTAGTAGTTCAATTTCCATTCAATGTCATGCAATATGATGTGACCAAAGACCGTGTCAGCATATAATAGCACACATCAAAGAATTCAATAGGCATTCAATAAAAATGATGCAGACTAAGAGGGAATGGTTTACAAAAATAGGGAGTACATAGGTCAATACAAAGAAACATAGATATGGTCATTCAGTTGGAAAGAACAATCTGTGAAGAGAGTAAGTGTGAGA
The DNA here is from genome assembly GCA_021605145.1 of Aegilops bicornis. NCBI lineage: Eukaryota > Viridiplantae > Streptophyta > Magnoliopsida > Poales > Poaceae > Aegilops > Aegilops bicornis. Next base: position 693,512,699 of record CM038674.1, read on the forward strand.
TATGCGTTGTGACATGTTTCCATAATATAGTCTAGTTAGAATATATGGTCAAACAACATAGACAACTAGAGTTAGATTGAATCATATGGAGGCATGGCTAGAAGATATAGAAGCAAACCAGTTTATATCGTATAAGCTAAATTATATCCATGATTCGATTGTGGTGACATATTTAACCTACAAATGAAATAAGAATGACAATATAGCAACATTACTTTCATTCTATAGCATAAAGTATGTAACATGTTTTAGATGCATGGACGTGTATGTGATACTTCTTGTGGGAGAAAAATATGAAGCATCCATTAGTTGTATCAGCATCCAACATTGTGAAGTATAATAAAAGAGTCAAACACATGTACACTGCGGACAACTAAGCCAACGCATTCATGACTTGGTTATCACTAGCTCACCAGGTTTATGGCGACTCAAAGTGAGCAAAGAGTATATGCATATCTCTGCATTATTGACTTTATTGATGAACTCTACTTTTCTAACATAACATTCGAGATTCTGATTGTATGAAATTTTTAGACATTCGTGAGCCGGGTACATTTTAATCATGGCTCTTCAACGGGATGGGAGCAGGCACAATGCGAGAATGAATTTTCTTCCAATCCATAGGTAACTTCTCTAATGCCATTAACTCGAACAACAAGTGTTTACAGGATCCAACAACACAAGCTTCACATAAAAGGTATATCAACCTCGTAACCGAGAAGAAATAGAGACTTAATGGTAGCAGGATCTATTTAATATTACCGAATTTATTTTTGCTCTATCGGAATCTGACCTTGTTCTATAAAAAGAATCTGGACTTGAAGTACGTACTTTTGCTACTAAGTGATGCACGTCTATGGATCATCTTCCACTCTTAGCAGCCAACGTTGCCATCATGCTATTATAACTCAAATTTGTAGGCATTAAGTCCAAGAGCGGCGTCTCACCACTTATCCCTCGTTTCGTGGACCATCTGCACCATCCTCTTACTAAACTATGCCGAGCTTCATCAGTTCTTGAGAGTTCATTTCTTCAATGAAGCTTTGGTCGTGGTCTCTCTTGACAGCGATGCCTATACACGATTATGGCATGAATGATCATAATTATAAATGTTACTTTTATATCATTTGCCCAACAGTAATTTTTTTACATTGCCACTACCTCCTTTCGAGAGGGATGCCCCTAGTGAACCTATGTCCTCCAGGTCCATTCTCATTAAATCCTTGTGTTTAAACGATTGCTCTTGTATTCACTCTCCATTATTTTTACCGCTCCACTATATTATTACCATCCACTATTTGTTTTTAACATTGCAAATAGCAAGACAAGGTGATTGACAACCCCCTTGTCAAATTGGGTTCAAGGATTTATTGTGTTCATGTGCAAGTGTTGCTTATCTTGTTACCTTGTAGACTTCTACTGGTTCAATTAAACATAGGTTTTTAACCGAGGGAAATAATTTTTGTTGTTGTGCTACAACACGCTTCCTCTCCGGGGAAATCCAACAATACGGGGCATACTCCCAGCCCTGCACGTACACCCAGTCGAGCACCCACCAGCCGGATTGGGCCAACGGCTAGCAGGAATAGGAGCAAGAGAAGGACGGGGACGATGACCTTGATCCGGATGAATTTAAGGTCGATCCAAAAAAGAAGGGTAGAGCGGAAAAGCTTCAACGTGAGGGAGGATGAGTTATTGTGTGATGCGTGGTTGGCCTCTAACATTGATCCTATCCATGGTATGGAGCAAAAGGGCTGAAAATTTTGCACAACATTCACACTTGTTTCCATGAACACAAGCATTTCAAGCCTACATCGATGAACTCATCCGCAACCGTCGGATGAAGTCTCTCAAATATCCAAGAGGAGGTGTCAAAGTATTGCTGCCAGTTGTGGCAACTTATGGGAGGGTGGCCAAGTGCACAAATATCCGAGCAAGTAAGTTGTTGATAAGTGTTGATCATTTGGTCAGATATGCATTATTGCGTTGCTTTGGAAACTACTGCAGGAATGCCCATCAGTGGCGGGTGCCAAAAGGGCAGTAGTGGCGAGCCCGGCTCCCAGGGGCGCCTCACATCGCTGCTCTAATGGTATCACATGGGCGCAAGCACTCCCATTGGTAGAGTCTCATCGATTGCTGTGCAATCCTTTCTGCCCGCCATTGGTTTATATTATTAGTTGTGGTGGTCCCTCTATGGAAGCCACTATAACTACTCCCTTTCAACAACCAATACAAACTATAGCATACAAATAGCCACATAACAGTGTACAACTAACTTAAGCGATCATAGACAACACATTTAACATAACAATAATCTAAACTTCATACAAATTGATGGACACATTAAAGTACAACAACTCACGTCGCATCATTGGTACGTACACATACATACAGGACCTCATGATAACAACAATACCATAATGACAATGAGCTGGAGAAAAATAATCAAATTCTTTACTCGTCCACTTGTCCGCATCGATCTTGCATACTTAAGTGGTTGATTTTTCTCTTTCTTGACGTAGTTTACATAATGATCCTTAGCTACTTTGTAGACGTAGTTGGCATAATGACCCTCAACTTCCTTTTTAGTCTTATATCCTTTATAGCAGCTATTCTTGTAATTGTCCACTTGTTCCTTGCATATCTCTCATGAATCATAAATTCCAGGATTTTACCCGGTGTACACCACATACCTGTTCCGTTTCATCTACGTAAAGTCGAAATTCATATTTGTAAATTTTCCCAACAACTAGACCACATATCACATGGGAAACTTATTTTCTTTTATTTTTTTGACATTTTTCATCACTTTCTTTTATTTTTTTTAAACTGAAAAGGCGATCCACGGGGGAGGGCGGTGGAGTTTGAAAATGGGACCTTTAGTACGGTTAGTGCCATGAACCGGTACTAATGCATCAAACCCCATTAGTTCCGGTTCGTGGCACAAACCGGGACTAAAGGTCTAACCCTTTAGTCGGTTGGTTTAACCAGGACTAATGGGCATCGCACCCTTTAGTCCCGGTTCGTAGGCATCAGAGCTGACTGACCCAAAATCGGTCAAATCTACGTATCCGTGCCATCTCAAGATCATGCTGGTACTCACAATACATCGATAAAGTAATCAAAGTTCAATCACACCTGAATATCATTAAACGATTCTCATATAGAGTCTTTATTACAAGGGAATAAATTCGCTCAAGGCCAACTCATGAGAAATAAACTAATAACACCGCGAAGCGTCAAGTAAAGCGAGTCCATCCGACTCAAAGGGCAATCGCCAAGCGCGGAGCGTAGCCTCACTCCTGATCGGAATAAATCTCTGCAACATAAGACGTTGCAGCCGTGTAGGTCAGCTTTTGGAATAAGCTGGCAAGTCATGAAGAATAAGAATAATAAAGTTACTAACACTATATGCATTTTGGCTGTGGAGCTCTAAGTTTCATCATTTTGCATAAAGCTAATTTTATCCTACTACAATGGACTTATTTGCAAATTACTACAAATTGTTGGTAGATATTGAGATGGTTCCGCCAACCAAAATCTCGTTCCCAAATTATTATGTCATAAACCCCTCAAATTAATTCATTAGTTTTTAGTGTTGAGATATCCGAATACTTCCAAGGTCCAGAGGCTCAAACGTCCGTAACCGGGGACACGGCTAATCGATTAGATCTTTAAACTCTACAGAGGGTTGCGCACTTTCCCCGCAAGAATCATTCCCTCCTTTGAAGTCTTCGCACTTCATGGTGTTTGAAGACGGGACGAATGAAACAGGGTCTTCCAAAGAGTTCTTTCCGCCACTGCCGTACCCATCCAATCCTACCGTTCTTCTACATCTCAGTGTACCGTCCAGCCAGCGTCACTACTAGGGTCAACCCAGCCAGAGCCCATAATGGCTTGCGGCTGCACAGTAAGCTTTCCGGTCATGGGGCATCCATCCTTCTCTTCGTGGCTGGGTGAAGCTTTCCGCAAGATGTCATGGCACTTCTCCATGCATCCCGCCACCACCAGGTTCTCCAGGTGCCCGCCAATCAGCAAATCCTCCACCCAAAGAGTGAATTTCCAGTCCATCTTGATCATTGTAGTTCATGGGGTTGTCATCATCATTGACTCTCACATCTTGCTTATGAGTTTCACTCAACCCACAACCCGTCTACGAGCATAGCAAAGTAACTACTTCGTCCCGGGGTCATGGTAACAAGGGGATTTGGTTCATCCTACCACATGATACTACTCAAGTTTAATAACTTCAAATTTTCACTACTGCATGCATGGTGGGTGTGGTGACAATTACTAATGCACAAAAACATAGGTATAGAAATAACATGATCAAAACTTGCCTTGTCGACGATCCTCAGAAGCTAAAGAGTCGTAGTAGCAAGCTTCGCACTCCGGAAACTCTACCGAGACAAACAATGAACACAATAAGCATATAGCAATGTGATCACAACACAATAACATAACAAGAGTAACAAAACACACCAAAACAACCAAGTCAAAATCCAAAGGAAACTCAAAGAAAATCAACTCAAGGTTTTTCCTACTTCAAACAACAACTAAAAGTAGTTTTATAAAACAAAAATTTTCTAACATAACCTAATCATGGTTTTAGGTTAACTTAACAGAAAAGAATTCACTAAGCATCTAGGAGCAAAAAAGAATTAATTTAAAAGCTATTATAAAACTCCTAATAGGCCTAATTCAATTTCTATTATGAAAAATAAATTAAAACTTTTATTAATTATAAATAAAAGTTCATCTATTAGAGTGACAGAAACTAACCTAGAATAATCAATCACAAGTTAAAAATAAATATCTTTACTAATTAAAATAATAGGAAAACAGGAGCTAGCTAATTAATTAGGATTAATAGGATTCTGCTTAAACTAATTTTTTTAATAATCCTAAAATACCCAAATTAATTTCTATTGTTTGGCAATGCCAAAATAAAGTTGGGGCAAAAAGAATCATGCAAAAATAATTTTTCTAACTCAAGTTATAGCAGATTTACTATTCTGACTAAAACTAAATTATAGCAATTTTAATTATTTTTAACATAGCTAAGTATATATTCTACAGAAACTACATAAAATTTGCAATCCAACAAAAAAGAATCATCTAAAATAATAAACAGAATAAAAGATATCAATTTTTCAAAACAGAAACTATTCTGCTAAAACAGAAAATCAAAATAAAAGAAAAAGGCCTAATGGGCCTATCTTTGTACCTGTCGTCAAATAGTCTAAACGGGCCTCAAGGTTAAAACTAAAACGGGCCTAAATAACTAAAACCCTAACTAATAAACCGGACTTAACCGGGCCGGTTCTTTAATAAAACTTACCTTCTGGGGTTCTAATCTCAGCCGTCTATTTAGGATCGGACGAAGTGTTTTCCAAGTGGCTTACCAGAGTCCGGCGACGGCAAGGGCGGCGGCGAGAGTGTTCGAGGGTTCCGGGGTCAGGAGTTTTGGGTCGCTGCAAGTGACGAGGTCGGGAGGAGTTTGGTGGGGCCGGGGTGGTCGGGGTGGCCTAGTGGCGGCGACGGGCGGCGACAATGGCGGCGGAGGAGCTCGGGTCTCGGCGTGGTCGAGCGGGAGGGAGAGGGGTCCGGCGAGGTCTCGTGGGGAATGGGGTGCGAAGTAGCGGCTTTTATAGCAGTGGGTCCTCGCTTGGAGCGATCGGCATCGGATCGATCAGGATCGCTTCGGGATCCAGCGATCTCGGCAATGACAGCGTGGCGTGGGGGCGGGGAAGAAGATGGGGAGGGCCCATGGTCGATGAAGAGAGAGAGGGGGAGGAAGCGGCGGGTGGCCGAGCACTGGAGGTTTTTGGTCTTGCAGGGAGTGAGGCGGTCGGGTGGGCTGATTGGCAGTGGGCGGCTGGCCGACCAGCAAGCGGGTGCGGCTGGGGCACAGGGGTGGCCTAGTGGCGCCCAGAAGGGTTTTCTTTTCTGAATTTTATTTTTTAAATAAAACAAAACAGAAATAAAACAATAACTATAAATATTTTTATATAGGGTATATATATACCAAAATGATCAGGGAATATTCCTTTCATTTGAACATTTTCCAAAGGCAAAATCCAAACTTTATAAAAATCCATTTTTTCAAATTCAAATAAAATTCAGATTTGAATCCAAAACTTTTGGCATTGTTTCCTCTCGATATTTTTTGGGTGTCATGTTTACTCCTCTCATACTTTTGATCAAGTATTTATCAGGCTTTGTTTTTGAAATGTTTCCCACTTGCCAAAGTTTGAAATTCAAATTCAAAACTCAAAATTCTCTGAAATTTCAAATGGCATTCAAATTCAAACAGGATGCATAGGATGCTTAACTATAATTGTAAAACATTCCAAATAGGAAATTTGGGATGTTACAAACCTACCCACCTTTAAGATGAATCTAAGCCTCGAGATTCGGGTTGGCTAGCAAATAGGTGCGGGTGATCTCGAAGAAGGTCTTCTTGGCGCTCCCTGTGGCTTCTTCCTCGGTGTGGTGACTCCACAAGACCTTGCAAAATTTGATGACCTTGCTGCGGGTGACTCTTGCTTGCAGGTCTCAAAAAAGAATTCTCGACGGGTTTCTCCTTGTAGGTCAGATCATTGTCAAGCATGTATGGCCTCTAGGGGCACCTTGTGTCTCTCAACGGAACATCGGCCATGTCGGCATGACACTTCTTCAACTCGAGAAACATGGAAGACATCATGAACTCCGGACAATCCTTCCGCAATTCCAACTTGTACGCAACCTCTCCACGACGTTCGAGGATTTTGTAGGGCCAATGAATCGGGTGCTAACTTTCCCTTGACACCAAACCTCTTGATTCCCCGGCGGAGACACACGAAGATATGCTCGATCTCCCACTTCGTAAGTCACTTCCTTGCGCTTCTTGTCGGCATAACTCTTACTGTCTTGGTACTGTGCTATCTTGAGCCTGTCTCGAATCAGCTTGACTTTCTCTTCGGAATCCTTGATAAGATCGGAACCGAAAAGTGATCGATCTCCAACACTATCCCACGGCAATGGTGTTCTGCACCTCCTTCCGTATAGAGCTTCGAAAGGGGCCATCTTCAGACTGGATTGATAAGCATTTGTTGTATGAGAACTTCTGCGTCTGACAGAATTATCATCCCAGCTAGACCCATAGTCTAGCACACAAGCTCTCAACATGTCCTCCGTAATCTGGTTGACTCTCTCGGTCATCCATCATCTGCCGGATGAAAAGTCAGATCTTGAATTCCAGCCTCGTACCCAAAGTTTCATGCAACTGCTTCCAAAACTTTGAGGTAAACTCGTTCCTCTATCCGGACACGATTTTCCTCGAACTCCACTCAGACATACGATCCTGGTCATGTATATCTTGGCCAACTTAGCACTGGTGTAGGTAGTCTTCACGGCATTGAAGTGAGCTACCTTGGTCAAACGATCAACCACTACCCAGATAGAATCATAACCTGAACGGGTCCTGGGTAATCCTGTGATGAAATCCATACCAAGTTTCTCCCATTTCCAATCGGGAATCGGCAAAGGTTGAAGTAACCCTGCTGGCTTCGATGTTCTCGCCTTTACACGTTGACAAACATCGCATAATCGCTACGCATTTTCGGCAATATCCTTCTTCATACCTGTCCACCGTAAACTTTGCTTCAAATCCAGTACATCTTGGTGTTGCCGGGTGAATCGAGTACGGTGAATCATGAGCCTCCTGAAGAATTAGCTTCCTGAGCTCGGGATCATTGGGCACATAAATACGATCCTCAAACCATATAGTTCCGTGTTCATCCTTACGGAATCCTTTAGCTTTTCCTTCATCCATCTTTTGCTTTATCTCATCAATTTCCTTGTCCGACTTCTGGGCTTCACGAATCCTTTCGGCCAAAGTGGACTGAACTTCCAGAGTTGCCACAAATCCTCTCGGAACTATCTCCAGTCGGAGATCTCTGAGGTCATCGACTAACTCCTGGGGTAATCCTCCTGCTGTAAGAGTGTTCACATAACTCTTACGGCTCAAAGCATCTGCTACAACATTAGCTTTACCTGGGTGGTAATGCAATCTCATGTCATAGTCCTTGATCAACTCTAGCCATCTCCTCTCGCACGAGGTTCAATTCCTTCTGCGTGAAAATATACTTTAAGCTCTTGTGATCTGTGTAAACATCGCAACGGTTTCCGATGAGGAAATGTCTCCAGGTCTTGAGTGCATGCACTACGGCTGCCAACTCCAAATCATGTGTGGTATAATTCATCTCATGAGGCCGTAGCTGTCTGGAGGCATAAGCTACAACCTTGCCTTCCTGCATCAATACTCCTCCGAGTCCTTGACGAGAAGCGTCACAATAGACCTAGTATTCCTTGTGTATGTCAGGCAAAATCAATACTGGGGCTGTGACCAACCGTTTCTTCAATTCCTGAAAACTGGCTTCACATTCCTCGGTCCAAACATACTTGGCTTCCTTCTTCAATAGCTCAGTCATGGGTTTGGCAATCTTCGAGAAGTTCTCAATGAACCTCCGATAATATCCCATGAAGTCCGAGAAAATCATGCGGATCTCCTTGATCGAGGTGGGTGATCGCCATCGGTGATCGATTCAACCTTGGCGGGGTCAATTGCTATTCCTTCTCCTGAAATAACATGTCCGAGGAATCCAACTTCCTTCAGCCAAAATTCACATTTGCTGAACTTGGCATACAATCGATGTTCTCGAAGTTTCTCCGAACTAGACGCAAATGTTCCTTATGCTCTTCCTCGCTCTTGGAGAAAATCAATATATCATCGATGAACACCACGACAAACTTGTCCAGATATTCCATAAACACCTTGTTCATCAAATTCATGAAGTATGCAGGAGCATTAGTCAATCCAAATGACATGACGGTATACTCATATAAACCATACCCGTAGTGAATGCTGTTTTGGGTATATCCTTTTCACGGATTTTCAATCGATGATACCTGATCGAAGATCGATCTTAGAGAATACCTTGGCTCCAACTAGCTGATCAAACAGATCATTAATCATCGGCAGAGGGTACTTGTTCTTGATGGTCACCTCGTTCAATGCACGATAATCCACGACCATCCTCAAACTTCCATCCTTCTTCTCTACCAAAAGAACTGGGCTCCCCAAGGTGATGAGCTTGGACGAATATATCCTTTCTCCAATAACTCATTAATTTGATCCTTGATCTCTTTCAACTCATTCGGTGGCATCCGATAAGGTCTCTTGGATATTGGGGCTGTGCCGGCAATAGCTCAATCGAAACTCAATGTCCTGTCCGGTGGCATTCCTGGTAATTCCTCCTAAACACATCGGGAAAATCTTGCACTCATCGGCACTTCCTCCTGAACAACTCCCGTGAGAGAATGCACTTGATTCTTCATCGGGTGCACTGGCTACATACTTGATCCTCTTACGCTCCGGGGTGGTGGCGAGAATAGACTTCTTGAGCACGATCTATGTTTCCTTCGAACTTTGACAACCAATCCATGCCTAGGATTACGTCCAAGGTCTGAGTTTCCAACACTATGAGGTCCACGGGAAATTTATGGTTCCCGATGTTGAAAGTTGCATGACAGCCTACGCCTGCCATCATTTCTCCTCTGCGCGGGCCCGACGCCGAAGGGGCTTCTAAGGGTTCTAGTGGGCAACCCATACTTTTCCACAACTACCCTTGATATGAATGAATGCGTTGCACCGTAATCAAAGAGAACCAAAACTGAACGTGAATTCAATAAAAACTTACCAACCACAAAGGTTCCGGCTGATCATAGACGTCCTCCACGTCGATGTGATTCACCCGAGCACGAGGGAACGGATTGGGCTTCTTCACGAGCCTCCATTGCCATTTCCATTCCTCCGCTTGGCCTCCGGCAGTCGGTGGCATAGTGCCCCGTCTTACGGCACTTGAAGTGTGATGTGGCTCGAGATCCTTCGAGTCGGGCAGAAGCAGTGCTGATTGCCATTACTGCTTCCATTGCCATTGCCATGGCTCGACTTGTTGTCCTGGCTGCGGTTGTTCCCATTTCCTCCATGGTTATGACCTCCATGGTTATGATGGGTGTGCCCTCCGAGTATGGTGCATAGCGGGGCTTCTGTGAGCTCCCGAGTTGTGCTTCCCCACAGGCTGTACTTCCGCTTGCGGCTTCTATCTGCTGCTGCTTGCCTTCAAGAATGGTGGCCTTGTCTACCAGCTCTGGTAGTTGTTGAAGGTAGCCACAATAAGCTGCATGCTCAGTTCATCATTGAGTCCCTCAAGGAACTTCTCCGCTTACGGCATCTGCGTGGCCACATCATGCAGGGGCATAGCGAGCAAGCTTGCAGAGTTAAATCCACGCATTGTGCCACAGTACGGTTCCCCTGGCGCAAGTTGCGGAACTCACGCTTCTTCAGACTCATGGCTCCAGCTGAGACATGAGCGGTGCGGAAGGCCTGCTGGAATTGATCCCATGTGATAGCACCAATGGGAAAAGTGGCGGTGTAATTCTCCCACCAAGAAGCTGCAGGTCCATCGAGTTGATGTGCGGCAAAGCGCACCTTCTCAAAGATCGGTGCATCCAACGGTGATTAGCTCTCTTCCGACTTTGCGGAGCCAAACATCAGCCACAATCGGCTCAGTGCTACTAGAGAACACTGGCGGATTCAGCCTCAGGAATCGAGTCAAGTTGTCCACAGGGGGTGGTGGCGGTGGATTGTTGGTGTTGTTGTTCTGATTCTGAATGAGAAGCTGCATGAGTGCATTCTGCTGTTGGAGCAGCTGGGTGAGCTCCGGCGGGAAACCAGTGTCACGTCTCGGAGGCATCTGGTGTTTTGGAGTGGATGAGAAAATTAGAATAGAACAATGGTCTATGAGAAATAACACTACCCATATGAATGCACAATCATAACACACCAAATCATTTATTCATTCCACTCAAACATGGTTCAAAACTCGATTACAAAAGCTCATGACTAATCGAAGGAAAATATCGGCCTAAGCGATCGATTTAAAAAGTAAAAGATAACATGGTGGTCGACTAAAAAGTCTTCATCGATGGCGCCTCCTCTTGGGGTTTCCTTCAGTGGTACTCCCTTCAAAATCTTGATCATTGCTCACGAGGGGTCCTTCATCTCCACTCGGATAAAGGTCCTCTCCCAAGTCCATCTTTTCCTCTATTGCGGCAAGCTTCATCTTCAGGTCGTCGACTGTCTCAATGAAGTCCGTGATTTCTTCCTCATGGCCAAGGAAGTCTGCGCGTGCCTTCTCCTCCAGTTCTAGTTCACGGAATAAAAGCTTCCGGTGTGTCTTGAGGTTCTGGCTGAGTCTGAATCTCCCGTTTCCTGGGGAGACACTCCAAGTCCTGGACATAAGAGAGAATGGAATCGTCCTCGACGGTGCGGATGATATCTCCATTCCTTGCCCTGCGAGAAACCATGGCGAGGTCTGAGTGATCGAGCTCGGCCTGTACTCCTCTCGGAGATGTCCAAGTGCTCGATAGATCGCCACGCCCCTTCCGATGATCCAGTTGAACTTCGGTGAACTCAAAGTCAATAGGCTCCGTGTGTCCTCCGAAGGTTCTCCACAGGATATGCACCTCAATCTCAGAGCGGGTGTCCGTCGGAAGTGCATTGGTTGGCTTCCCGGTGATCGAGGGTAGAAGCGATCTTCAGCTTCTTCACCATCCTGGACCAGCTTCTGCCGAAGGGCATCGTCTCGTCAGTGGCAAAACTCCGATAGCAAAACTGGGTGAACTTCGACGGCCATCTAGAATGTTGAAAATAGGAGAAGAGTCAGAATTGAACAGGGAGAATTACGGAATGAAAAGGATTTAAAGTAAATGGTCTCTGCTATGGCTTTCCGATCCTAGGGGTTACGATCCTAAGGTCAGCGTGTGCTCGACGATACCATCTCTCAGAAGCGACCTGACCCAAAATCGGTCAAATCTCGTATGCATGCCATCCCAAGATCATGCTTTGGTACTCACGGTACATCGATAAAGTAATCAAAGTTCAATCACACCTGAATATCATTAAACGATTCTCATATAGAGTCTTTATTACAAGGGAATAAATTGGCTCAAAGGCCAACTCATGAGAAATAAACTAATAACACCTGCGGAAGCGTCAAGTAAAGCGAGTCCATCCGACTCCAAAGGGCAATCGCCAAGCGCGGGCGTGGCCTCACTCTGATCGGAATAAATCTACGCAACATAAGGCGTTGCAGCCGTGTAGGTCAGCTTTTGGAATAAGGCGGCAAGTCATGAAGAATAAGAATAATAAAGTTACTAACACTATATGCATTTTGGTACGTGGAGCTCTAAGTTTCATCATTTTGCGTAAAGCTAATTTTATCCTACTACAATGGACTTATTTGCAAATTACTACAAATTGTTGGTAGATATTGAGATGGTTCCGCCAACCAAAAATCTCGTTCCCAAATTATTATGTCATAAACCCTCAAATTAATTCATTAGTTTTAGTGTTGAGATATCCGAATACTTCCAAGGTCCAGAGGCTCAAACGTCCGTAACCGGGACACGGCTAATCGATTAGATCTTTAAACTCTCGCAGAGGGTTTGCGCACTTTCCCATAAGAATCATTCCCTCCTTTGAAGTCTTAGCACTTCATGGTGTTTGAAAGAGGAACCCAGAATGAAACAGGGTCTTCCAAAGAGTTCTTCTGGCCTTGCCGGTACCCATCCAATCCCTACCGTTCTTCTACATCTCGTAGGTACCGCCCAGCCAACGTCACTACTAGGGTCAACCCAGCCAGAGCCCATAATGGCTTGCGGCTGCAGTAAGCTTCGGTCATGGGGCATCCATCCTTCTCTTCGTGGCTGGGTGAAGCTTTCCAAGATGTCATGGCACTTCTCCATGCATCCCGCCACCACCAGGTTCTCCAGGTGCCCGTCAACCGTATCCTCCACCCAGAGTGAATTTCGAAGTCCATCTTGATCATTGTAGTTCATGGGGTTGTCATCATCATTGACTCTCACATCTTGCTTATGAGTTTCACTCAACCCAAAACCCGCTCTCTGAGCATAGCAAAGTAACTACTTCGTCCCGGGGTCATGGTAACAAGGGGATTTGGTTCATCCTACCACATGATACTACTCAAGTTTAATAACTTCAAATTTTCACTACTGCATGCATGGTGGGGTGGTGACAATTACTAATGCACAAAAACATAGGTATAGAAATAACATGATCAAAACTTGCCTTGCTGACGATCCTCGTAAGCTAAAGAGTCGTAGTAGCAAGCTTCGCACTCCGGAAACTCTACCGAGACAAACAATGAACACAATAAGCATATAGCAATGTGATCACAACACAATAACATAACAAGAGTAACAAAACACACCAAAACAACCAAGTCAAAATCCAAAGGAAACTCAAAGAAAATCAACTCAAGGTTTTTCCTACTTCAAACAACAACTAAAAGTAGTTTTATAAAACAAAATTTTCTAACATAACCTAATCATGGTTTTAGGTTAACTTAACAGACAAGAATTCACTAAGCATCTAGGAGCAAAAAAGAATTAATTTAAAAGCTATTATAAAACTCCTAATAGGCCTAATTCAATTTCTATTATGAAAATAAATTAAAACTTTTATTAATTATAAATAAAAGTTCATCTATTAGAGTGACAGAAACTAACCTAGAATAATCAATCACAAGTTAAAAATAAATTTATTTACTAATTAAAATAATAGGAAAACAGGAGCTAGCTAATTAATTAGGATTAATAGGATTCTGCTTAAACTAATTTTTTTAATAATCCTAAAATACCCAAATTAATTTCTATGGTTTGGCAATGCCAAAATAAAGTTGGGGCAAAAAGAATCATGCAAAAATAATTTTTCTAACTCAAGTTATAGCAGATTTACTATTCTGACTAAAACTAAATTAAAGCAATTTTAATTATTTTTAACATAGCTAAGTATATATTCTACAGAAACTACATAAAATTTTCAATCCAACAAAAAGAATCATCTAAAATAATAAACAGAATAAAAGATATCAATTTTCAAAATGAAACTATTCTGCTAAAAATGAAAATCAAAATAAAAGAAAAAGGCCTAATGGGCCTATCAGCGCCTACAATGTCGTCAAATAGTCTAAACGGGCCTCGGGTTAAAACTAAAAACGGGCCGGCTAAATAACTAAAACCCTAACTAATAAACCGGACGAACCGGGCCGGTTCTTTAATAAAACTTACTTGAAGTTCTAATCCTAAGCCGCCTATTTAGGATCGGACCGGGGAAGTGTTTTCCGTTGGCTTACTACGAGTCCCGTGACGGCGAAGCGTGGCGGCGAGAGTCGTCGAGGTTCCAGGCGTCGAGGAGCTCGGAGTCGCCGTCTTGGTCTGACGAGGTCGGGGAGGAGTTTGGTGGGGTCGGGGGTGGTCGGGGTGGCCTAGGGCGGCGACGGCGGCGACAATGGCGGCGGAGGGAGCTCGGGTCTCCGGCGTGGTCGAGCGGGAGGGAGGGTCCGCATGAGGTCTCGGGGAGGAATGGGGTGCGGGCGGCGGCTTTATAGCTGTGGGTCGCCTCGCTTGAAGCGATCGGCATCGGATCGGGATCCGGATCGCCGAGATCCGGCGATCTCGGCAGCGACAGCGTGGCGTGGGCGGGGAAGAAGATGGGGAGGGCCCAGGTCGGTGAGAGAGAGGAGGAGGCGGCGGGTGGCGAGGCCTGGGTTTTGGTCGGGAGTGAGGCCGGTCGGGTGGGCTGGCCAGTTGGCCAGGTGGGCCGTTGGCTGGGCAGGCGGTCTTGGCCCATTGGCTGGGCACAGGGTGGCCTAAATTTGGCGCCCCCGAGTTTTCTTTTTCTGAATTTTATTTTTTTAAATAAAACAAAAACAGAAATAAAACAATAACTATAAATATTTTATATAGGGTATATATATACCAAAATGATCAGGGGAATATTCCCTTTCATTTGAACATTTTTCCAAAGGCAAAATCCAAACTTTATAAAAATCCATTTTTTTCAAATTCAAATAAAATTCAGATTTGAATCCAAAACTTTTGGCATTGTTTCCTCTGATATTTTTGGAGTGTCGTGTTTACTCCTCTCATACTTTTGATCAAGTATTTATCAGGCTTTGTTTTTGAAATGTTTCCCACTTGCCAAAGTTTGAAATTCAAATTCAAAACTCAAAATTCTCTGAAATTTCAAATGGCATTCAAATTCAAACAGGATGCATAGGATGCTTAACTATAATTGTAAAACATTCCAAATAGGAAATTTGGGATGTTACAGGCACCAACCGGGACTAAAGGTCCAGACGACCGGGACAAATGGCCCACGTGGCCCTCGGGCGCATGAACCGGACTAATGCTGAACCGGGACTAATGGGCTAACCCAGGGTGGACCAAAGCCCTCTTTTCTACTAGTGCCAGTACGAGGATCCACAGAAGTCCCTCGTACCTACACAAACAAACAAGAACCTCGCAACCAACGCGATAAAGGGGTTGTCAATCCCTTCACGATAACTTGCAAAAGTGAGATCTGATAGAGATAATAAGATAAGATAAATATTTTTGGTATTTTTATGATATAGATTGGAAAGTAAAGATGCAAATAAAAGTAGATGGGAAACTTATATGATAAAAGATAGACCCGGGGGCAAAAACAATGATGTAGAGATTGAACCTGCTGTTGATCTTGATAACCCACAATCAAAGAATCAGTGTTATGATAAGAGAGATTTTTTTGCTAGGAAGCACGGTAAAGAAAGAGAACCATGGGTTTAGAAACCCATGCCATTTCCTCCTAAACCATCCAAGTCAAAGGATGATGAGGATTTTGAGCGCTTTGCTGAAATGATTAGACCTATTTTCTTATGTATGCGCTTAACTGATATGCTGAAAGTAAATCCTTATGCTAAGTATATGAAGGATATCATCACAAATAAAAGAAAGATACCGGAAGCTGAAATTTCCACGATGCTTGCCAATTACACTTTGAAGGGTGGAATACCAAAGAAACTTGGAGATCCGGGTGTGCCAACAATACCTTGTTCCATTAAAAGAAATTATGTTAGAACTGCTTTATGTGATCTTGGAGCCGGTGTTAGTGTTATGCCTCTCTCTTTATATCGTAGACTTGAATTGAATAAGTTGACACCTACTGAAATATCCTTGCAAATGGCTGATAAATCAACTGCTATACCAGTCGGTATTTGTGAGGATGTGCCTGTTGTGCTTGCAAATGTCACTATCTTAACGGACTTTGTTATTCTTGATATTCCCGAGGACGATAATATGTCTATTATCCTTGGTAGACCTTTTCTTAATACTGCAGGGGCGGTTATTGATTGCAACAAAGGCAATTTCACTTTTCATGTTAATGGTAATGAGCATACGGTACACTTTCCGAGGAAACAATCTCAAGTTCATAGCATCAATTCTATTGGACAAGTTCCAACTATTATTATTGGAGGTTTTGAATTTCCTCTCCCTACTGTCATGAAAAAGTATGATATTCTTATTGTTGGGGATTTTCATGTCCCCGTTGAGGTAACTTAGTGTTATTCGAAATTTCTCCGGTTCTGTGTTATTCGGAATGAGTTTGTTAACAAGACTTGATCAACCTTGTTAGTGGGTTCATTTTGATGATCACGAGATGGATGAAACTAGAAGGCACAACCTTCTGTACCCTCTCTTTTTTTACTTTCTGTTATTTAGAATAAATAAAGCGAAAATAGTATTATCTTTTTGTTTTCTGAATTATCCGTGCATTAAAAAATAGTCTGAAAATAAAAGTGCTCCAAATGCCCTGCAAATTTAGTATGTTTTTTTCTGGAATATTTGAGGATTTTACGCACTGAAATCACTGCAGGAGGGGCAAGCACCAGGCCACGAGAGTGGAGGGCGCGCCCCCCCTATAGGGCGCACCCCCTGTCTCGTGGGCCCCTGGTGGCTCCCCTCCACTTATGCCAGCACCCACACACTTCATCTTCTACCCAAAAAAATCTCCATCCAGCTCAAGCACGAGTTCTACCTTGTTTTGCTGCGATTTTCGATCTCTTAGCTCAAAGCTCCATTCACAAAATTGCTTTGGGATATTGTTGCTTGGTATGTGACTCCTCCATTGGTCCAATTAGTTTTTGTTCTAGTGTTTTATTCATTGCAATTTTTTGCTGCTTACGTGACCATGTTCTTGAGCTTGCATGTTAAATTTTTGAGGTCCCAAGCAATTCTAATGCATGATATAGGCTCTAGGCACTTGTAGGAGTAGTTGCTATCAATCTTGTTTAGTTTTATTCACTTTTCGAGTAGATGATTTTTCATATAAAAAACTTTTTAATCCGAGTTACTATGCAAAAGATATGCCCATTTTACTAAATTCTAGAGAGATTTTGCAAATAAAGTCGAAATTCTTATTTGTAAATTTTCCCAACAACTAGACCAGATATCACATGGGAAACTTATTTTTTTATTTTTTTGACATTTTCATCATTTTCTTTTATTTTTTTTTAAACTGAAAAGGCGATCCACGCGGGGGGGGGGGGGGTGGAGTTTGAAAATGGGACCTTTAGTACCGGTTCGTGCCATGAACCGGTACTAATGCCTCAAACCCCATTAGTACCGGTTCGTGTCACGAACCGGGACTAAAGGTCTAACCCTTTAGGCCCGGTTGGTGCCACGAACCGGGACTAATGGGCATCGCACCCTTTAGTCCCAGTTCGTGGCACCAACCGGGACTAAAAGGTCCAGACGACGGGACAAATGGTCCACGTGGCCCCTGGGCGCACGAACCGGGACTAATGCCCCCATTAGTCCCGGTTCTAGGCTGAACCGGGACTAATGGGCTAACCCAGGGTGGACCAAAGCCCTCTTTTCTACTAGTGCCAGTATGAGGCTCCACAGAAGTCCCTCGTACCTACACAATCAAACAAGAACCTCGCAACCAACGCGATAAAGGGGTTGTCAATCCCTTCACGATAACTTGCAAAAGTGAGATCTGATAGAGATAATAAGATAAGATAAATATTTTTGGTATTTTTATGATATAGATTGGAAAGTAAAGATGCAAATAAAAGTAGATGGGAAACTTATATGATAAAAGATAGACCCGGGGGCCATAGGTTTCACTAGTGGCTTCTCTCAAGATACCATAAGTATTATGGCGGGTGAACAAATTACTATCGAGCAATTGATAGAAAAGTGCATAGTTGTGAGAATATCTAGGCATGATCATGTATATAGGCATCACGACCACAACAAGTAGATCGAAATGATTCTGCATCTACTACTATTACTCCACACATCGACCGACTCCTACCTGCATCTAGAGTACTAAGTTCATGAAGAACAGAGTAACGCATTAAGAAAGATGATATGATGAAGAGGGATAAACTCATGTAATATGATATAAACCCCATCTTTTTATCCTCGATGGCAACAATACAATACGTGCCTTGCTGCCCCTGCTGTCACCGGGAAAGGACGCCACAAGATTGAACCCAAAGCTAAGCACTTCTCCCATTGCAAGAAAGATCAATCTAGTAGGCCAAAGCAAACTGATAATTCGAAGAGACTTTAAAGATATCCAAACATACATAAAAGAATTCAGAGGAGATTCAAATATTTCTCATAGATAAACTTGATCATAAACCCACAATTCATCGGATCTCGACAAACACACAGCAAAAAGAGTTACATCGAATAGATCTCCAAGAAGATCGAGGAGAATTTTGTATTGAGATTCAAAGAGAGAGAAGAAGCCATCTAGCTAATAACTATGGACCCCAAGGTCTGTGGTAAACTACCCACAACTAATCGGAGAGGCTATTGTGTTGATGTAGAAGCCCTCTGTGATCGATTCCCCCTTCGGCGGAGCGCCGAAAAAGGCTCCAAGATGGGATCTCACGGGTACAGAAGGTTGCGCCGGTGGAAATAGGGTTTCGTGGTGCTCCTCAGTGTTTTCAAGCTATGCAAGTATATATAGGCGAAGGAAGTCGGTCAGGGGAGCCATGAGGGGCCGACGAGGGTGGGGGGCGCGCCCACCCCCCTAGGGCACGCCCTCCTGCCTCGTGGCCGCCTTGGCTGCTTCTTGACGTCCACTCCAAGTCTCCTGGATTGCGTTTGTTCCAGAAAGATCGCTCCCGAAGGTTTCGTTCTGTTTGGACTCCGTTTGATATTCCTTTTCTTCGAAACACTGAAATAGGCAAAAAACAGCAATTCGGGCTGGGCCTCCGATTAGTAGGTTAGTCCCAAAAATGATATAAAAGTGTAAATTAAAGCCCACAAACATCCAAAACGGGTATTATAATAGCATGGAACAATAAAAAATTATAGATACGTTGGAGACGTATCAAGCATCCCCAAGCTAAATTTCTGCTCGTCCTCGAGTAGGTAAATGATAAAAGCAAAATTTTTGTTGTGGAATGCTACCTAGTAGCGCTGCCATGCTGCGGCTTTTTGGTCGGCTTTAGCAATATGTTTCTGTTGCACTCCTCTGCACTTTCACCGACACTCGTTTTGGTGGATTCAATACATAGTGCAACAACTCGATGCAATGGCCACAAAGGCCAGAATAGAGGAAAAATAAAGCAACTCATATCTCGAGAAACACTTCTTTTTTTCACTCAAGACTGAACCAACAACACATTTCACACTCAATTGTTTACTCTTAACAGTTTTGCCTCCGTAAAGATGCTGGTAATCAAATTCAGAAAATCCCCATTCAAAATTGCTCCCAACACTATATTAGAAATCCCTGGTGCACTATATTTAATTTTGGTAAGCACTAGGTTTGGAGAGTGAAATGTGTCATTAGTCCATGAACTCAAACTGACTGTACGCTTTAGGCTAAAAACTCAAAAAATGACCAATTTTGGCCATAAACTCATTTACTTGATCTAATAGGCCCAAAACTGATTCTAATGGGCAAATTCCGGCCCCGTGGCTCCCATCCTAGAAAAGATGTACTATATGTATCGACAAGACTACGTTGATGGGACTGCGGAAGAGAGCAAAGTTTTGTTGGTTATTTGTAAAATGTATTTACGGTATTAAGAACTATCTGAATACATACTTAGCTAGAAAGGATAGCATTGTAAGTTGTAACATGTGAGGCAAATTTTACCTAGAAAGGATAAAGTAACATGTTAATGATTCAATGACAAGATCCTCGTAAAAAAATAAACTCTAGAATTTACGTATACCTTCATCATAAATTAGAAACTGTTATTTGAATATTTCTGAAGCCACCAAGGTTAGACATATCTACCAAGATATTTAAATACACGGACGAAAATGCATACATATTTTATGTAAGTATCACAAATTATTTCGAGCGTGATTTTGTTGTCTTTTATTTTCCACACAATTATGTGATAGAGTATAAGTCTCTCTTTAAGGCACAATGTATGAAAGACAATAATAATAATAATTTAACTTTGGCAACAAAACACTTCAAATTTAGCACAATGAATTCATATTTTGTAATGATAGATATTACAAAAACATAAAATCATAATTAAGAATATTTAGTACTGTGAGATATTATTAACCATGAAAAGGATGTTATCAAATGATATTAACGAAATTGTGCCTTAATAAAAATGTGTATGAACTAGTATAAAAGTTTATTATAATCAATGATGAAACTAATATATTCAATAATAAATAGAATATATCATTTTTTGTTCATATTATTATTGTAATAAAATATGCATACCGATTTTTTGAATACATATTGAAACTCTTGCAATAAGGCTTGTCAGTTTTCTCGGCAACCAAGTCGTGACAGCTATGACATGACATGTACCAGAATTAAATAATCTTTCTTCCTATTGATCTACTATAGCTATTGATATTAACACAAAATACATTAAAATTATAACCCAAAAATCAATATTAGCATTGCATGTAGGATTAAAAAACATATGTACGTCCAATATGGTTCCGTTCTAATTAGTATTAAATAAATTGAATATGGAAGTCTTAACACTAAGGAAGATTAATGATCTTCTTTATTAGAATTTATATACATTACTTATTATAGCAGGTTTTGCTACTTTATTGTAATAAGTTCTTGTAATGCTCTCCTCAAATAAAACGTGTGTTCTTCTAGTACTACTTGATTACGCTTATCATACTAATTATTTTCTATTAAATTTTTCAGCTAATTATTTGCACATATAATGAAAATTTGGTGAATTCTACCATACAACAAATATGATATTTTAATATAATGATTTTTCTGTGTTGTTGACTTCCTAGTTAGCATTCGGTGAATTCACTCAAGAAATATGTTGCATCAAAAACACTTTTTTATTCTAGTTGAGTGGAAACTCTGTATTAGAATTTTAAAATAAACGAAAAATTCATATACATACTTACATACTTCATCTTAATTCGTAGTTAGCACATTCAACCTTTAAGTGAAATGCCTAAAGGATAGCAAAATTAGTAGTTCAATTTCCATTCAATGTCATGCAATATGATGTGACCAAAGACCGTGTCAGCATATAATAGCACACATCAAAGAATTCAATAGGCATTCAATAAAAATGATGCAGACTAAGAGGAATGGTTTACAAAAATAGGGAGTACATAGGTCAATACAAAGAAACATAGATATGGTCATTCAGTTGGAAAGAACAATCTGTGAAGAGAGTAAGTGTGAGATATGCGTTGTGACATGTTTCCATAATATAGTCTAGTTAGAATATATGGTCAAACAACATAGACAACTAGAGTTAGATTGAATCATATGGAGGCATGGCTAGAAGATATAGAAGCAAACCAGTTTATATCGTATAAGCTAAATTATATCCATGATTCGATTGTGGTGACTTATTTAACCTACAAATGAAATAAGAATGACAATATAGCAACATTACGTTCATTCTATAGCATAAAGTATGTAACATGTTTTAGATGCATGGACGTGTATGTGATACTTCTTGTGGCAGAAAAATATGAAGCATCCGTTAGTTGTATCAGCATCCAACGTTGTGAAGTATAATAAAAGAGTTAAACACATGTACACTGCGGGACAACTGAGCCAACGCATTCATGACTTGGTTATCACTAGCTCACCAGGTTTATGGCGACTCAAAGTGAGCAAAGAGTATATGCATATCTCTGCATTATTGACTTTATTGATGAACTCTACTTTTCTAACATAACATTCCGAGATTCTGATTGTATGAAATTTTTAGACATTCAGAGCCGGGTACATTTGGAATCATGGCTCTTCCACGGGATGGGAGCAGGCACAATGCGAGAATGAATTTTCTTCCAATCCATAGGTAACTTCTCTAATGCCATTAACTCGAACAACAAGTGTTTACAGGACCCAACAACACAAGCTTCACATAAAAAGGTATATCAACCTCAGAACTGAGAAGAAATAGAGACTTAATGGTAGCAGGATCTATTTAATATTACCGAATTTATTTTTGCTCTATCGGAATCTGACCTTGTTCTATAAAAAGAATCTGGACTTGAAGTACGTACTTTTGCTACTAAGTGATGCACGTCTATGGATCATCTTCCACTCTTAGCAGCCAACGTTGCCATCATGCTATTATAACTCAAATTTGTAGGCATTAAGTCCAAGAGCGGCGTCTCAGCACTTATCCCTAGTTTCGTGGACCATCTGCACCATCCTCTAACTAAACTATGCCGAGCTTCATCAGTTCTCGAGAGTTCATTTCTTCAATGAAGCTTTGGCCGTGGTCTCTCTTGACAGCGATGCCTATACACGATTATGGCATGAATGATCATAATTATAAATGTTACTTTTATATCATTTGCCCAACAGTAATTTGTTTACATTGCCACTACCTCCTTTCGAGAGGGATGCCCCTAGTGAACCTATGTCCTCCAGGTCCATTCTCATTAAATCCTTGTGTTTAAACGATTGCTCTTGTATTCACTCTCCATTATTTTTACCGCTCTACTATATTATTACCATCCACTATTTGTTTTTAATTGCAAATAGCAAGACAAGGTGATTGACAACCCCCTTGTCAAATTGGGTTCAAGGATTTATCGTGTTCATGTGCAAGTGTTGCTTATCTTGTTACCTTGTAGACTTCTACTGGTTCAATTAAACATAGGTTTTTAACTGAGGGAAATAATTTTTTTTGTTGTGCTACAACACCCTTCCTCTCCGGGGAAATCCAACAATACGGGGCATACTCCCAGCCCTGCACGTACACCCAGTCGAGCACCCACCAGCCGGATTGGGCCAACGGCTAGCAGGAATAGGAGCCAGAGAAGGACGGGGACGATGACCTTGATCCGGATGAATTTAAGGTCGATCCAAAAAAGAAGGGTAGAGCGGAAAAGCTTCTACGTGAGGGAGGATGAGTTATTGTGTGATGCGTGGTTGGCCTCTAACATTGATCCGATCCATGGTATGGAGCAAAAGGGCTGAAAATTTTGCACAACATTCACACTTGTTTCCATGAACATAAGCATTTCAAGCCTACATCGATGAACTCATCCGCAACCGTCGGATGAAGTCTCTCAACTATTGATAGTGTACATCATCCAAGAGGAGGTGTCAAAGTATTGCTGCCAGTTGTGGCAACTTATGGGAGGGTGGCCAAGTGCACAAATATCCGAGCAAGTAAGTTGTTGATAAGTGTTGATCATTTCGTCAGATATGCATTATTGCGTTGCTTTGGAAACTACTGCAGGAATGCCCATCAGTGGCGGGTGCCAAATGGGCAGTAGTGGCGAGCCTGGCTCCCAGGGGCGCCCGCCACTGCTCTAATGGCATCAGTGGCGGGCGCGCGCCTCCCATTGGTAGAGTCTCATCAGTGCCAGGCAATCCTTTCTGCCCGCCATTGGTTTATATTATTAGTTGTGGTGGTCCCTCTATGGAAGCCACTATAACTACTCCCTTTCAACAACCAATACAAACTATAGCATACAAATAGCCACATAACAGTGTACAACTAACGTAAGCGATCATAGACAACACATTTAACATAACAATAATCTAAACTTCATACAAATTGATGTACACATTAAAGTACAATAACTCACGTCGCATCATTGGTACGTACACATACATACATGATCTCATGATAACAACAATACCATAATGACAATGAGCTGGAGAAAAATAATCAAATTCTTTACTCGTCCACTTGTCCGCACGATCTTGCATACTTCGTGGTTGATTTTCTCTTTGCGAACGTAGTTTACATAATGATCCTTAGCTACTTTGTAGACGTAGTTGGCATAATGACCCTCAACTTCCTTTTTAGTCTTATATCCTTTATAGCAGCTATTCTTGTAACTGTCCACTTGTTCCTTGCATATCTCTCATGAATCATAAATTCCAGGATTTCACCCGGTGTACACCACATACCTGTTCCGTTTCATCTACGTAAATAAATAAACAAGCTAACAAGTCAATTCCATAGTTATCCAATCACATAGCGCAAAGTCACATTATGATCTTCATAGTATCATAGACGATACAAATGACAATGTTGCGTAGTTCATTAGTAGTTTGGAAGCAAAAGTTTAGCTCCATCATAGCAACTTAGAAATTAAGTTCACATGCACCGATCATATAAATCACATGAAGGCAGTGCACTAGTTGTTCAGAAGTAAAAGTTCAGCTCCACCATGAGCTATCCTCGCCTTGCACCATCTTCGTGACCTCGGCTTGGGTGGTCCTCGCAACTTCGATGGGTGCTCGTGCACTCTCGGCGGCTCCTTGCGAACTCTCAACGGCTGCTCTAGCGCCCTCAGCGGATACTCTAGCATTCTCGGAATATGCCTGAGCACTCTCGGTGGTTGCTCGAGCACTCTCGGCATAGGTGTGTAGGATCTCCGTGTACTGAGCCACCCTCGGGGCGATGTTTACGGCAGTATGAATTCCATCTATGGGTCTAGGAGTCCTAGCAAGGCGTCTTGACATCTCCATCTAAATCGCATTAAACAATTTGACATTTAGATAAAACATTTAGATGTCTTTGTAATTAGCTCGTCCCTAAAAAGGTAATAAAATTATGAAAAAATAGCATAACTTTTGATAGAAATTGGGCATATTGAGTGCCAGAAATTAAGAAAAACGGAACTTAATACATGCTTCGTAAAAACATTGG
Source organism: Aegilops bicornis (assembly GCA_021605145.1). Classification (NCBI taxonomy): domain Eukaryota; kingdom Viridiplantae; phylum Streptophyta; class Magnoliopsida; order Poales; family Poaceae; genus Aegilops; species Aegilops bicornis. The sequence continues at coordinate 693,537,769 of CM038674.1, forward strand.
CATATGTAGTACATTTTGTGTAGCACACACATTCAATTTCAAGACATTTACTTATGAAGATTCAATGGTACATCATACAACAAATTTTAGCTACACTAATAAAATATTGTACTATATTTTTATCCATATGTAGTACGTTTTAACTACACTAATAAAATCACCATTAACAGAGAGAAGGGAGGTGTGCTTACCGGGCCGGAGTCGGACAGCGGGTTGGATGAGGCCGAGGTCAATGGCGGAGGCGTCGATGGACCACGAGTTCGATGAAAACAAGGACGACGTTGGATGCGGAGGATGGCACGGGCGACGGTCACGGGGAACTAGTTCGAGGTAGCGTTGGACGGCGACACCGACAAACTTCGAGGTGGGGACAGACAGCGCAGGCGGCGGGGAAGATTGGCTCCTCGACGCCATTCGAGGCGGCGGACCACAACCTCGCCGGTGGTGACGAACAATGCCACGACCCTGGCGACGGCGAGACACAGGGAAGAAAGGTGGGGAATGAGATCTAACTGTTGTGGGTGAGGGGATATGGTGGATAAGGTCGTGTATAGCAGTGACGGGCACAGGGCAGAGTGCGCCACCGCAGTATATGCGCGGTAGGTGGCAATGCGACCAAATATAGCTGTGGCGGGCAACAGCAAGAACCCACCACCCATGCTCTGAAAAGATTTGAAAATGTTTTGGCACGTGTGTACCCAAATATAGCTGTGGCGGGTACTAGCAGCTGCCTGGCACAGCTGTGCAAGGTAACTATAGTAGGCGCGCAACCTCGCCTGCCACAGCTGCTTGTCAGCCGTGAAGGAATCAGAAATCGCATAGATGTAGCATGTCTTCAGCCAGGTCCGCCACTGTTACTTGTGTAGCCGTGGCGAGCGCTTTTCAGCACCCGCTGCTGTTTGTTGTAGAAAATAGCTTTGGCGGGTGCCACGCCTCACACACCAATCATTTGGGTTCACCTATAAGCCCTTTTCAAGTAGTGGGATGGCCGGATATGCATTGTTGTGTTGCTTTGGATGGCCGGATGTGCATTGTTGTGTTGCTTTGGATGGCGAATATGCATTGTCGTATTGATTATTTGACCGGGTAAGCATTGTTGTGTTGATCATATTGCCGGATATGCAACTTGTTGACAATGTTTTACTTTGTAGCCTTCCCCGTATGTGCAATGTTCTCTTCAAGTTGGAGAAGCTAAATGTGCAACCAAAGTGGAATCTGTTGTTGGTTGAAGTTAGATGTGCAACCAAAGTGGAATCTATACATTGCCAACTCCGCCAAGGCCACCAACATGTGTACCGAGGAAGAAACGGGTGACCCAACCGAGCCACCAAAAGATCCACCCAAGAAGATTACGAGAGGGTTCTAGGGAAAATAGTGGTACGAGGAGAGGGCGAAGCAAGAAGGGTGGTGGCCAAAGATGACTGGGAGGTTCGATAACATCTTGGAAAAGATAGAGGACTATATGCCAAGCACTCCAACATAAGGGAGGCATGTAAGACTGAGAGGATTAACATGTTGATGGCGGCGACCGAGAAGAAGGTTAAACTTTAAGAGAAGTCATGCTCGAAGAGAAGAAGGTCGAGATCGCAACCACTTCAGAGGATGCAAAGATGTTGATGATGAAGATGGAGGAGGTAGATAAAGATGCAAGGATGATCATGCCAACCGTCCATCTTAAGATGTTGAAGCGCACGGAGGATCAGCTGGAAAGGGCGGAGAAGGAGGCGGCGGCGGCAGAGTGAGCGTGGAGGCTCGGATTGCCGGTCCAACACGGTAGGAAATGCATTTTTTTTTTGCGCGGACTGCCGAACTGATATTCTTTTGTGATTTAGCATGTAAAAACTAGGCATACTTGTTTCTATTTGGTTGTGATCGGGTGCTATGTGATCTGGTGCACGCTATGTGATTGGGAGCATTTGAATTTTAAATTGACTGGAGCTAGGAGCAGGACGGACATTTAGGGGACATCTTTGGATGGCCCGCTGCTGCATCACTGCTTGTGGACTGGTCCTCACCGGTCCGGGAACGAATACGGTGTCCAGTTTGGAGATCGGTGTTTGAGATGCCGTAACCAATCCACTTTCTCCATTGTAAGGCGAGCTATCTCAGTTCGCTTCCACCTTAGGTAGTTAAATTAGAGGTGGCCAGATCAACTCCCTACAACAATAACTATTTTTGTCTGTAGCTGCCAAGTAAGAGTGCTTCTGGGCGAAGCTTGTGTGCTCTTCTTGGTATATACGCGCGCGTGTGTGTTGAGTCTTCCCTTAGTGCGAGTGATCTTGTGTGAGACAAAAGAGGGAGAGAGTTGTGCGAGGCAGCTCGTGAGGAAGAAGTAGAGCGGCGCTGCAAGGAGGCGGCGCCAACAATTGGCATCAGAGCCTTGTTGATCCGAGGTGATGGTGGCAGCGTGGCGGACTCCATGTGAGGGGGACATCGGTGGCGCAAGGTGGACTCAGTTGGCGGCGCGATGCTGCTAGCGGCTGGTGCGTGTCTCCATCATTGTCGAGCTGCATCACAAGCGATGGAGAGAGGGGTGCTGCCCGATAAGTTGTGACACCAGCAGCAAGGAGGTGATGGCCATGGAGCGGAGGCCATTTCCATGAGGAGTTCCACGTCCGAGTCGGCGACATGGTGCGTTATCGTCGGCAACATAGAGGCGAGTCACCGACGACAAACATGTAGGCGAGTCACCGGTGAGTTACGGCACCGGTGGCAAACATGCGGCAGCGAGCGTGCCACGACAGTGCACTGGTGGTGAAGGCACACAAGGTGCGGCTCTCGTTGAAGCCAATGGCGATGATATCAGCGTGACAAGATGCTATTGGCGGACGTCTAGGCGTTACACCGACGACATCGATGACCATGGGCTTCAAGAGACGAATAAGGGACAACAAGGTTAAGGAGGTGATTGTTAGAATTAACTTTATTGTATAGGTGATTAATTCTTTTTGAGTTGAGTCAAGCGTGTTGGTTAGATGCATGCGTCAAAGCTCCGTGAGTCCGACGGACAAGTTGCGTGCAGGTGGAGATGGAACAACAATCAGAAGCGTTAGTTGTGGCATGCGCCAGTTCAGCACATGGACAACACATAAACCATCCATCCACTTGTTTGCCTCAGCTGTAATCAAAAAAGTATGCACATCATTAATGAACTGGGGAGAGCATCGGTCATCGTAAATTCATTGCCGGCTCATCTTTATTACATAACACCGAAAAGACCAAATTAATACAAGTTCATACACACTTATTCTCATAAAACAACATACAAACTCTCTAGCTAAAGCATTTAAATGCAACAACAAATGCGATCAAGATCATAACTAAGGTAACAATTGATCCAACAGCATAATGATACCAAGCCTCACTATTAATGGCATATTTTCTAATCTTTCTAATCTTCAAGCACACTGCATCCATCTTGATCTTGTGATCATCGACGACATCGACAACATGCAACTCCAATTCCATCTTCTCCTCCTCAATTCTTTTCAATTTTTTCTTCAAGTAATTGTTTTGTTTTTCAACTAAATTTAACCTCTCGACAAGAGGGTCTGTTGGAATTTCTGGTTCACATACCTCCTAGATAAAAATATCTATGTCAACTTGATGGGCATAATTTTTCATAAATACAAAATGCAACAAATACTTGTAAAAGAGAATATACCACATCCGAATCATAAACCGGATGAGGACCAACGGGGACGGATATCAAAACCATGCCACTATGTATACAAACAACGTAAGGGTAAGAAAATTATATAAGTAACTATCTAAATCACACAAATATGATTTTTTTTATAAAAGGATAAGAACAAGAGGCTCATCAAGGTGGTGTCGGCGACAGGACGGTGCAGGCGATCGATGGTGGTTATGACGGGAACGGGAAGGCACTAAGTAAACCACACCTACACATGCAAACTAAGAAGTAAATTTGAGATCAAATTGCATATAAATCAAATAAACTCCCGCATATAAATACTCCCAAACTAAAACCCACAAATCAATATACTTATAGAGCATTGCAAGAGCTAATATAGCAATGAGAGATGAAAGGACAAAGTTGCTAAACTTTGTGAACACTTGGGTTGATGGGGTGCCTTCAAATCTTGATAATTTTTTGCCAAAATGGAGGATGAGCTCGAGTAAGAGAGGAAGAACAGAGAGGAGAGGAAAGGGGAAGAACAGAGAACTCGGGCTCGACGAAGGGTTTATATAGGAGCATCTTTAGTCCCGGTTCGTGACACAAACCGAGACTAAAGGTGAACCTCTAGTATCGGTTCGTGACACGAACCAGGACTAAAGGGGCTCATGGGGGCCCAGCCTGAGACCAGCCTGCCACCACCCCTTTAGTCCCGGTTTATGTCACGAACCAGTACTAGAGATTCAACACGAACCGAGACTAATGATTCCCGCCCCCTAGCCATTGGAACCGGCACTAATGGTCACATTAGTACCAGTCCGTTTACAAATCGGGACTAACGTGGCTCACGTAAAGTAGTTTTTCTACTAGTGGATGGACGGGGCGGCGGCCGGGGACGGACGGGGAGGCGGCCGGGAGCGAGCGACGAAGATTCTGATGGCAGTTGGACTCCCGTCAACGGTCTTTCGCGTATACAGGGTGTCCTTGGGTTGCATCCGAAATCTTTATTTTCACGGGTTCGGCGGGGATGTTTTCCACGCCTCTTAAAAAAATTTACAGGTTGAAGTTGTTTAAGGGTTCTATTCGGGTCTTTTTTTCGCCTCAAACTGTAAACCGGCGATTATTTTACAGTTTCGTGCGTTTTAAGGGGTTTGCTAGAGATGCTCTTAGGTTGGCAACGACCACGACGATGGTGACTCCAACGAGATGGCCATACCGATGTTCGGCGACGAGCAGTAAGAGTATGAATAAAGTACCGTAGTTTGCTCTTTTCTTTCGAATGTAGTCATTTATATATCATTTTTATCTATGAATGAACTGCCTATTATTCTCCTGCCCGCTTTGGTCGAACATTTCACATATGTTTATCTGTTTAACATAAATCCCTTGTATGTATACCATTAGCATCTCGCGCCCCATGGCTTCTCGGCCAGAGAGGAAACGAGGGCTCGGATTCGTTTGCTCGCTCGCGTGCCTCGACAACTCAAACAAAGCGAGCTCAGGGAGGATAACATATCGAGGTAGGGGGTTGACGAGACCTAGCTAGCAGCTCGAAGAATGGATGTACCGATGGACGGGATCGACCTGGTCCGGTCTAGCGAAGCAAACTACCGATCGGGAGGGGTGAAAGTTACTTGACTGCGTTGCTCTTCACGAGCCGTTGGTGGATGGCGACCAGGACCTTATGCGCTGGCGGCTGGAGCCGTCTGGCCAGTTCTCCACCAAATCGCTTTACTTGGCCATTGCTCCCTCATCCGCCCCCTCCCCCTTTCGATGGTGTGGTCCGTCCGCGTCCCACTGAAGATTCGCATCTTCATGTGGCAGTGGATCCGTGGACGGGTCCCGTCCGGCGTGGAGGTCCGCAAGCGAAATGGCCCGGGCACTGGTATCTGCCCCCTCTGCGATGTTCCTGAAGACTCCAATCACATTTTCTTCGCTTGCGTTTCCGCCCGGTTCCTTTGGAGCTGCTTTCGCGAGATTGTCGGTGGGAGTTGGTGCCACACCAATTTCCCGGACCTTTTTGCTGAACTCCAAGTGTCCCCTACGACCTCTCGCCACATTAGGTGGCTGGAGCTGGGGTCCTTGCCTGGACGCTGTGGACCGTTCGCAGTAAGCTTGTGATCCAACATTCTCCCCTCCGTCGCGCTACTGATGCTCTCTACAAATTCTCGGGTTTCTTGCAGCTTTGGCGGCCTCTTAGCCGCCCCCCGGATTGGGACGCCATCTCAGCCTTCATCACCGATCTTCGCTCGATGGCCCGTCCGCTGTCGCCGCCCCCGCCGCCGCCGCCGGAGCCAGACTAGATCTCCTGCGCTGGGCAGGCTTTGCTGTGTTGTGTTTTCTTTTCTCTTTCTTCTGGGCTTGTTGAGCTGTGCCCTTAGCAGAACCTCTGTATTTTGTTTGTGGTACTTGGGTGGTGTGTGTGTGGACCTGCTTTGGTTCTATGTCTTGTGGCAGTTTGCTTTATTTATAAAGCGGGGCGAAAGCCTTTTTCGGTAAACTGTCCGGTAATATCTACCCCGTGTGCCTGAAACACATCCATACCTCTATAAGCTCCGACAGTCTGACGGCCCATTGCCATCGGGGCCGCCGCTTCTCCTCCATAGAGCCGCTGCTTCGTCAGGTTCTGCCTCCCCATGGATGCCATCACCTGTGCTCAGTATCCTGGATTCTCGCATGAGAGTCTCCTTTCAGAATCTACAAAATATTGCCGATTTGGAATTACAATGAAGCTATCAGAGCCAACGGATGGGAACCCCACGGGGTGTAATTCTTCACTAGCTTGGAAAACAGTTGCGAGTTGCAGCTTACATATGACATGAAGAGAATAATTGCACTAGTGGCTTTTCAGGTTTGAAGGTATGAAACACTTCAACAACAATCAGATGTATAAATAGTTGTGATTCTGCAAAACAATCTTAATATTCTACTTTAGTTAGTTTCTGGGCAGTGTTGATTTGCTCTCCAGTGAATCGATCTTAACATTGTATTTTCACTATCTTAGAAATTAAACAATGATGAAGATTGTGCGAAATAACTATTTAAACAACTAGATATGCCTTAACTGCATATCAATAAATCGCGAGGTGCAACTTACAGAGTACATCCAGAAAACCATCACCAGGTATCTTCAGCTTTAAAAGTCAGAAATACTACTCTCTCTTGAGTCTTGAATGCCATTCCAAACACACCTCCAAAGTACAAATAACACATGATACAAAAGAAGAAATATAAATGCTAAATTCCTTCTGCCCATTAGCCTTCACCTTGGGCCAGATAAGATGGATGCTCGGGATGGGGCTGAGTATGTGGATGGGTTATCTTGAACAAACATGATTGAATTTGCATCAAAAGTTTCTATGCGCTCTGCGCCTTCCAATACCTTGATCACAGTTGACATGGAAGGCCTTCGGGCGCAATCACTTTGTAAGCACCACACGGCAAGCTTCATCATTCGAATTATTTCCTCCTCGTGTGAGACCATTTCATCACTGTGCTTGTCGATCAAATCAATCAACTGATTGGTTTGTTCTTTTTCTCGCAATAGATTTATGAGATGGACACTGTCCTCGGGCTGAGAGTCGTCGATGTTTTTTCTCCCACTTATTATTTCCATTACAACAACTCCAAAGCTGTAGACATCGACTTTTTCGGTGATCGGCGATGTCAACCATTCAGGTGCCAAATATCCAGGTGTTCCTCTCATCACGGTCACTACCTTGCTTTGATCCCTATTTGTTAACTTACAAAGTCCGAAATCAGCCACTTTGGCATTGAAGTTGTCATCCAAGAGAATATTCTGTGGTTTGATGTCCAAATGGGCAATTTTCCGCCTACAGTCCTCATGAAGATAGCATAGGCCCTTGGCAATATCTAGAATGATCCTACACCGGGTGTACCATTCAAGGGGGTTATTTTCATGTTCGTAATAGATCCACCTATCAAGCGACCCTCTTGACACATATTCATATACCAGAAGCCGCTCAGACTTCTCTGCACAAAAGCCAATCAACTTTACAAGATTAATGTGTTCAATGGTGCCAATGGTCTCGACCTCAGCCAAGAATTCTTTCTTTCCTTGTGTCGAACCTTCCAAACGTTTTACTGCAACTCTGACTTCACCTAATTTGCCTTCAAAAACCGATCCGAACCCACCTTCTCCGAGCTTCCTACTGAACCCTTCAGTGCATTCTCTCAACATTTCGAAAGAAAATCTCGTTGGCATTCCAGGCAATTGATCAAAATCAAATTCTTCATCTTTCTCTTCATACTTTCTCCTCCTTCGTAGATAAATAACAACAACAATAACCAGTAACACAAGAGTAGTAACAACTCCAAGTGTAGCACCGAAAATCACCTTCTTTTTGTTTTCATTAGAGGGGCTAAGATGTGCCTTCTCTCTGTTTCCGTTAGAGGGGCTAAGTTGCACCTTGAGATAAGCAGAGGAGTTGTAACCAGCATTTTGAGGATCTATTGAATGCAAGGAGAAGATCTTCGTCACCCACACACATTTTAGACCTGTGGACAAAACGGCCATGCAGGAGCAATTCTTCAAGCAGGTTTCCTTACAGGCATCCATGGTTGTTTCGTTGTACGTTACTGCATGAAAGTTTGTGTAGTTTTGATCATTGTAATAAATGTTGGGAATGGTCAAGAGCTGATGGTGTTGTATTTCCTGACAAGAGACAGGAGTTAATGGTGTGCAACCAAGGTGTGGCTTGTGTTCATCCACGAGCTTGAAGTAGCTTGAGCTTGAATTTTTCTCAAGTGGACATGTGCATTGCCCCCCTCTGCATACGCCATACTCCCCGCAAACTATTGGGTAATCACAAGCATCCATCCCCATGGACCCTAGTATATCATAGACCATTGTCCAGCTCTCAGCAGATCTTGACCATTCATACAGTCTAAGGTGTCCATCTGAATCTAATCTCATGTAGTGTAGTGTGTATTGAGCCACTGGTAATGTGATACTTTCATTCAAAAACTCTTGTCCCAAAATGAAGCTAAGGCTTCCGTTCATTAATGTAGCCTTTGTTGGATAATTTCCTATCTTGGCTATTGGAATCTGCATGTTGTACTGAAAGTAGAGTTGTGGTGGTGTGGATTCAGCATAAGCAAACAACCCATCTCGTTGTACAGTGATATACATATTTGTTGCAGATGTATTTGTAGTGAGCCTCGTACCTTCCACAAGTGACTGCCCAGCGAGTATTGCGTCAGTAGGATAATCAAATGATTGCCACACTGTTGAATTCTTCTGATCAAACAAGAGCAGATTGCCGGTCTCGGTGATCTTCATGCTATCTACACCTCGGCCTGTAATGTTGCTTGACCAGACGTGGGTACCATCAGCATCACGAAGGACCAAGTTTCCATCTGCGGTGAACTCAAGGGTGGCATTCTCTCTGACAGGGCGGGCCCTGTTGGCGAACCAGACGATCTGCCGATTGTAAATGCCGACCATGGTGCTGGTGAAATCACCAATTGATACCGCAAAGACGAACTTGTTGCACGGGAACATGGACGAGACACAATAGAACCCTGCGGCAACGTAGAGTTCGAAGTCGGAGTGAGCTTGGAGTTGTGCTATGCTTAGGATGTTGCGGCTGTAGTTGCGGTTGTCGAAGAAATCGTCGCTGTTGGTCCAAATCGTAGAGCGTTTGGCCATGGAATGATAATCCAAGGCCTTCACCGCGGAGAGCAGCGGTGCCACAGCCGCAAGCACGAGGAAGAAGAGAACGGCAGGACCCATGGTACGTAGGTGCTTCAACGGAAACTGCATTAGATTAAGAAGAATCGTTAGCACGAGGACAGAAACTGGAGCCGAGCTTGCAGAGTAGAAACAAGATGAGACCTGACAGCCGACGGCGAAGACGGGATTGCAGTAGAGATGGCCGGACTTGGAGTAGCTCTGGGATTTTTGGAGGTGGTATGGTCTATCGATCTCCCCTTGTTTGACAAGTCCGAACTACCGATCTTGTTAATGTGCTGCATTCAATAAAAAATATTTTAGTATAATATCTCTTTGCTGGACAAGTACGAACTACCGATCTTGTTAGACATGGAAGCATGATGTGCTGCATTCAAAAAAATTATTTAGTATATCTCGAAAGTCCGAACTACAAATCTCCCCTTGTTAGACATGGAAGCACATCGTTGCATATAAAAAAATAAGCCATGGAAGCACATGACGTGCTGCATTCAACACAAATATCTAGTATCTCCTTGCTTGACAAGTCTTAACCTTAACCTGCATCTACCACAAGAAATTTCACATGGTTCAGCCGTTGGTATCTCTGAACTCCCTTCCAGCCATTTATGGGTGACTATGCACTTACAGTTCACCTTTCCTCCTCTAAACTGCACCTAACCCATCCCTTATAATGGTTAGAACAGTAAAGTTTATCCTCCATGGCCGCCTCGACTCCTAAATATACTCGGTCGCCCACCCATGGAGTAAACAAAAATACCCCCCCCCCCCCCCCCCCAAGCGGCACCCTCTGCACCCGGTGCCGCCTTACTTTCCTTTGCCGGCCCCCATAGCACCCGCCACATCTCGCCCTGCTCTTCCCCCACCCCGATTCTCGTTGGCGGCGCCAAAATCAACGGGTTTGCACTCGTGGATACAACTCTGCTTGTGGATACAACTTCACACAACCTTCCTTGGATAGTTCACTCTATGACCCTTACATTACTGGTTTATACTATACTATTATAGTTGGACAAGTTGCTTCCGTCTGAAGAATAAGTCCTTGTCAGCCGTGTTGTAGAAGTGACCTTCCCGGATGCTTCATCTGCAAAACCATGCTATAGTATTTTTCTTAGTTTGTTTTTCGTAGATCGATAGGTGCAACAAACTTATGTTAGTCACTCAAACCTTATCTATATGGATAAATAGATTTGTTTTGAACGGCGACTTTGGCGGCTGCTTTTAATTGCCAACGATGGGGAGCTACAAATTAGGTATGCACCATATTATACGAACCTTCATTCATCATGCCGCTACTTGCAGGGTGTAGATGGGGAGCTAAGTTTGAGTTTGGTTTGAGTGAAATTATCTATCCCCAGGGTAGATCATGATGCTATTGGCTTGGAAATGCACAAGTTGTGTCTGCTGATGAGATTCCTGACCTTTGTATGGCAGACATGGACGCCGCCTGATTAATAAATTCTCTTTCTGCTCGCAAAAAAATGCACAAGTTGTATCAGTCAGCAGAACGAGTCCTTTGTCAACTCTTCTCTCCACAAAACCTTGATAGCACCCAAGAGTACTACAAAAATCATATTTAATTATTATGGGCAGTCCGGTGCATGTAGCTCCTGCATGCACAGGGACTAGGGAAGGGTACGACCACGCAGAGGTTGTTTTCAAGACTTGAACCCGTGACCTCATACTTACAAGGCAACAGGTTTACCACTGCGCCAAGGCCCCCCTTCATCATCTTTAACTATTATCACCACTAAACTTCATTCATCATGCTGCTACTTGCAGGGTAGATGGGGAGCTAAGTTTGATTATGGTTTGAGTGAAATTATCTATCCCCAGGGTAGATCATGATGCTATTGGCTTGGAAATGCGCAAGTTCTATCTACTGATGAGATTCCTGACCTTTGTATGGCAGACTTAGAGGCCGCTTGATTAATTCTCCCCACAAAAAAAAAAAATCACAAGTTGTATCTGTCAGCAGAACGAGTCCTTTGTCAACTCTGCTGTCCACAAAACCTTTTGATGCTTCACAACCATGCATGTAGAGTTCTCATTACAATAACAAGCCTATCTATGCAATTTTTCAGATCCAGACTGGATTTGATAACGTCAATCTAAAATATGTCAAATGTTTTTCTTAGAACATTGGCAAGGGCAAGATGGAAAGCAAGCTAGCTAAGCATTCGTAAACATGAAAGCAACCAGGCTAACAAACATTAAAATGAGTTTTTCCCCGCTTGATAGCACCCAGAGTACTACAAAAATCATTTTTAATTATTATGGGCAGTCCGGTGCATGTAGCTCCTGCTTGCACAGAGCCTAGGGAAGGGTCCGACCATGAGGCAACAGCTTTACCACTACGCCAAGGCTCCCCTTCATCATCTTTAACTATCACCACTAAAATTAAGGGATAATTGGTTTTATGCCCCTAGTTGTGTCCCACTTGAGGGAGTCCTGGATTAGGGGGTGTCCGGATAGCCGAACTATCACCGTTGGCCGGACTCCTGGACTATGAAGATACAAGATTGAAGACTTCGTCCCGTGTCCGGATGGGACTTTCCTTGGCGTGGAAGGCAAGCTTGGCGATCTGGATATGTAGATCTCCTACCATTGTAACCGACTCTGTGTAACCCTAACCCTCTTGATTGCCTATATAAACCGGAGGGTTTTAGTCAAATGGGGCCGAACAACAATCATACCATAGGCTAGCTTCTAGGATTTAGCCTCTCTGATCTCGTGGTAGATCTACTCTTGTACTACCCATATCATCAATATTAATCAAGCAGGAGTACGGTTTTACCTCCATCGAGAGGGTTCAAACCTGGGTAAAAACATCGTGCCCCTTGTCTCCTGTTACCATCCGCCTACACGCACAGTTCGGGACCCCCTACCCGAGATCCACCGGTTTTGACACCGACATTGGTGCTTTCATTGAGAGTTCCTGCAATGTGCGTCATCCTTAGGCCCGATGGCTCCTTCGATCATCAACAACGATGCGGTCCGGTGAGACTTTTTTCCCGGACAGATCTTCGTGTTCGCGGCTTTACTTTGCGGGCCAATTAAGCAGCCATCTGGAGCAGATTGAAAGCTTCGCCCCTAGCCATCGAGTCAGATTTGAAAGTTTGAACTATCGGCTGGCGTCCGCGGAGACTTGATCTTGACGGGTTCGAAAGCCACGGCCAGCGCGCCGCCTTTGTCACGATGGAGCACGATCTAGCTCTGCCGCGGGACGGTGCCACGGAGGTCGCACAAGTGTCCGCTCGACCCTTAGCTCGGGCCGATCAGCCAAACCCGATGGTGTGGCTGGACACCGCCTCGGGGGCTGCTATCTCTACGGCGATGGAGCCGAATACTATCCCTGTCCTTTGCAAGGCTCGTAACTCCAAGGTACCGGACTCCTCTCCAGACTCCTCTCCGGACTCCGGACCTTCCGCGCCCCTGCCAATCGAATCCGATTGGGCGCCGATCATGGAGTTCACCACCGCGGACATCTTTCAGCACTCACCCTTTGGCGACAGCCTGAATTCACTAAAGTTTCTCTCTTTATTAGGAGAACCCTGGCCGGATTATGGTCAGCAAGGTCGGGATGCGGACGACGAAGAAATTCAAAACCCACCAACCACCCACTTCGTAGCCACTGTCGAAAGTATAAACGACGTGCTCGATTTCGACTCCGAAGACATCGACGGTATGGACGACGATGTAGGAGATAAGCATGAACCAGCACCTATAAGGCACAGGACAGCCACCTCATCTCACGGTGTATACATGGTGGACACACCTAAAGGAAGCGACGACGAGGAACAACGGGACGCTACGAGGGGTCATTCCCCCGAAAAGCAGTCAAAACGGCGACGTAAGCGCCGCTCAAGATCCCGCCTCGACAAAGAGAGCAGCCATGCAGACCCAGCCATAGAGCTGGGCGAACCGGTGGACGACGAACATGCCATCGTGCAACCGTCCGAACAGGACAACCTAGATAAACAATCCGTCCCCGGCAAAGATAACAGTCCGGACGATGTAACGCCGGACAAGCTGCTGGAGCAGAAGAACCTTCAAAAAAGGCTCGTCGCCACCGCGCGTAGCCTGAAAAAGCAGAAGCAAAAGCTCAAAACAGCGGAGGAGGCGCTCCGAATCAGATGGAGCAAAGTACTCAACACCGCAGACAAATACGGCGATAGTTGCCGAACGAAGAGCTACCCGAAGCGAAAATTGCTGCCCGAATTTGATGAGGAGGCCGTAGAGCCCCCGCAATCAAAAAGCAGGGAGACCACCCGGTCGGATAGACGACCCCATGGCAAACATAGAACGGCAAACGGCGCCGTACACAAGCCGGCACGCGATCCGCATACGGATTCGCATCAAAGAGATGGCCCAGTTAGATCTATCTACGGGCCAAGAAAGAAAGCTCCAGTAAGCAATGCAACACATCAAGTATCCGAATGCTATGGTACACCTAAATATAGAGGTGCCGCACACCCCCTATGTTTCACCGATGAGGTTCTGGATTATGAATTCCCAGCGGGATTCAAACCCGTAAACATAGAGGCATACGACGGAACAACAGACCCCGGAGTCTGGATTGAGGATTACATCCTCCACATACACATGGCTAAAGGAGATGACCTCCACGCCATAAAATACTTACCCCTCAAGCTCAAAGGGCCAGCCCGGCATTGGCTAAAGAGCCTCCCCGAAAACATCATTGGAAGTTAGGAAGAGCTCGAGGATGCTTTTCGGGCAAATTTTCAAGAGACCTATGTCCGACCTCCGGACGCAGACGATTTAAGTCACATAACTCAACAACCCGGAGAGTCAGCCAGAAAATTCTGGAACAGATTCCTTACTAAAAAGAACCAAATAGTCGACTGTCCGGACGCCGAAGCCTTAGCAGCTTTCAAACACAACGTCCGGATGAATGGCTCGCCAGACACCTCGGCCAAGAAAAGCCAAGAACAATGGCCGCATTGACAAGCCTCATGACCCGCTTTTGCGCGGGAGAGGATAGCTGGCTGGCAAGATGCACGATGCCAATGACCCAAGTACATCCAAAGTCGGGGATGGAAAGCGGAAACCGCAACGCAAAGCAAGGACCAGCGCGGACCAAGGGAAACAGCCCGAAGAGCACAACTGTCAACGCCGGATTCAAAAGCTCTCGGCAGAATCATAAAAACCGCCCTTAAGGATAACAGGGACGAGCTATCTAACTTAAACAAAATCTTGGACAAGATATGCCAAATCCACGATACTCCCGGAAGCACGCAAACCATACCCACAGATTGTTGGGTCTTCAAGCGATCCGCAAACTCAATGCCGAACACAAGGGGCTTGACGCACCAAGCGAGGACGATGACGAACCCCACAAGCAGAGCACCGAAATACAAAAGAATTTCCCGCAAGAAGCCCAAGCAGTAAACTCACTTCACGTGATCAAAGGGAAAAATGGAGCGGTGCCCATAGAGATACGCGCCACACGGCCTATCCCAGAGGGGTCCCGCCACTGGCTGTCAAAACCAATCACCTTCGACCATCAGGATTACTCTAGAAGTATCCGGAATGCAGGATGGACTGCCTTGATATTGGATCTGATAATTGACGGACTCCGCTTTACACAAGTCCTCATGGGCCCGGCGGTGATCTAAACCTGCTATACCAGGACACAATCCATAAAATGGGGATAGACCCAACCAAAATTCTGAAAGTGCGTTATATCGACTAGAGGGGGGGTGAATAGGCGATTTTTATGAATTTTTCACTGAGGAATTTGCCGGTGAGGAAATTCCTTAATGAAGAACTACTAGCAGCGGAATAAGTACTCAGAAGTAAGCATAACAGGATACAGACATAGTCATCATGATGAAATGAAGACAAGCACGGAATGCTGTAGCGTAAACACAGGATAACACAAGATGAAGACAAAGCAGGTGAAGAAATTGAACTGAGGAAATTGAGAAAGTCTTGATCAAAGTCTTCAAACACGAGATATGAACAAACATTCAACACAGTAATGAGGAAATGAAAGAGTTGAGGAAATAGAACCAGATGGGTTGGTGAAGACAATGATTTGGTAGACCAGATTCAACTGATGTCTCGGTTATGCGATACGAGTTGGAAGCGGTGAGTATTTAAACTCGAGGACACACAGTCCGGAGCCCGATCGCTGAGCACGCAGCTCAGGACACCAAGTCCTCACCGTATTCTCCTTGAACTAAGGTCACACGGACCTCGTCCAATCACTTCGTGGTAAGTCTTGAGGCGACTTCCAAACCTTCCACCAGACTTCGGTCACTCGGCAATCCACAATTCCTCTTGGATGCTCTAGACCATGACGCCTAACCGTCTGGAAGAAGCACAGTCTTCAAAGGTAACAAGCGTCGGATCCACGCAGGATCAATCTCTTCAGTGATGCTCAATCACTTTGGGTTTTGTAGGTGTTTGGGTTTGGGATTTTCCTCACTCGATGATTTTCGCTCAAAGTCCTCGGAGGATGGGTTGCTCTCAAATGACAAGTGTCAGTTTCTCTCGGAACAGCCAACCAACTAGTGGTTGTAGGGGGCGGCTATTTATAGCCTAGGGAGCAGCCCGACATGATAAGACATAAATGCCCTTGTCTGATATGACCATTAGGTGGATAAGATATTTTGGGACAGCTCGCGCGTAGCACAACAACGGTCAGAAATTTGACTATCAAATTCCTCAGGGCTATCATGTTCCTCACTGTGTAGGCAATCCGCACTGGCGAATTCCTAACTCCTCAGTCAGAACAAATTCCTCAGCGACCAGAAGAACTTCATCTTTGTCACTGAAGAAATTGACTTAACTGTATGAGATTTCAAAGGCTTCACTCGAAGGGTTTGGTAGGTGTAGGATTTTGAGTTGAGCATCACTTGGAAACTTTTCCGTAGTATTTCCTCGACCCCCTTTAACAGTACGGTGTTTCCTATGACTCAAGAAAGAGATAAACAAAACTATGAAAACGAAAGTCTTCAAGCTTCACATTCCTCGCATGAATATCAAGTCTTCACGGATACACCAATTTCTTCACTTTCAAAGTCTTCATGAAAGTCTTCAGAAATACCAAAATCTTGATCGAAGATATTCATTTTTAGGGTCGACTTTCCTGTAAATATCAAACTCCTCATAGACTTATAGACCTGTGTTCACTCACAAACGCATTAGTCCCTTAACCTATAAGTCTTCAATACACCAAAATCACTAAGGGGCACTAGATGCACTTACAATCTCCCCCTTTTTGGTGATTGATGAAAATATAGGTTAAGTTTTCAATGGGGATAAACATGTGAAGTGTAAGTACTGATATTGAGGAATTTGATTGCAAGATATAGAAGAACTCCCCCTGAAGATGTGCATAGTGAGAAATTTGCTTTTGAAGCAATGCACACTTGAAGAGTTGAATCATGGAGATCTCCCCCTATATCTTGTAATTCATACACGCATTTGACATATAATATGAAGAATTTGAAATGCATGATGAAATATGGTGCCTGATGTAATTCAGCATGCGTGCAATAATATTAATGAAGAACAAGCATGCAGAATAACATATCGAGGGTATCAAAGCACAGTGCATCAAAAGTATCAGGGCACCTTCGTGTTTAAGATTACAACTCGATCCAATAAAGTTTCAGAAGAACGAGAGTTGTAACTTAGCAAATAAAACGAAAAACGCCCATATAATAGACCCGCTTGAAGACTAACTCAAATTTCTCCCCCTTTGTCATCGAATGACCAAAAGGATCGGCCGAGGACTAACGCATACGAAGAATATCAAGTTGATGGAGGAGGCGCCTTGGCGTTGTTAGGAGTCGGTTGTTGTAGTAGGGCACACTTGATGTCGTCTAAGTCTTCATTTTCATCGGTCTCGGCGTGATGAAGAATAGGAGCTGGCAACCAAGGAAGGAACTTTGACCTTCTTGAATTTCTTGGTGGAGGTGCAGACCGGTCAAATTCTTCCTTGAGACCCATATTCTTGAGATCTGCGTACCTGTAGACATGTGATAGAACTGCCTGAGTGCAGTTGAAGGTTTCATGGAGGTAGTATTGGTTTTTCTTCACTGCATTGTGTGTTGAGGTCATGTTGTGAAGAATTGAACCAAACTGCCGCTTGACCCATTTATGATTGCGATCAACCTTCTGATGAAGACTGAGGAGTAACTCACGATCAGTTATCACCCTGGGAGCTATGGCTTGAGGATTTTGCTTTGCGGCAGAGTCATGTGTGGCAGAGTCATCATTGGTGGAGTAGGATGCAGCTTTGCGAAATTGACCATCCAATGGACGAATGCCTTCATCTATCACAACAGTAGCCTTGCCTTTGTCATCGGCTGAGGAAAATGTCCGTTTGAGGACTTCAATCGGAGGCAAGTAGCTGCCATGATTCAAAGTGTCAGCTTTGTAATTCAGTGAAGCCCTTGTCCTGATGAATCTCATAATCCATGGTGCATAAGGCTTCAGTTCAAAAGGTGACATAGCAATATTCGCCAGAGTCCTCATGAAGAAATCATGGAAGTTGGCCAGGAACGCCATGAATGATATTGAAAAGCATGTTCTTCATGATGCCAATGACTTCTTCATCATTTGAGTCGTGGCCTTTGATAGGACTCATTGTCTTTGTCGAGAATGCGATAGACAGTCGAGGCACATATAGTAATTCCTTGATGAGGAATTTGGTTCGAGAGCCTGCCGGGCTTCAAAGGCTTCACCGGCACTTGCATGAAATGATTTGAATGTTCAGTTCATTGTAGACGCAATGAAAACCTTTGTCAAGGGGAGGACCGAGTGGTAGAAACGCGAAGCAATTGATGGTGGTGCCTTGTAATGAGTATTGTCAGACATCCAGTCCAGCACCCATGAGTTCACATCTTCAGAGTTTCCTGTGATGTGCAGCGTTGCATAGAACTGAAGAATGAGTTCTTCATTCCAATCACAGATGTCAGTGCAGAAATTGAACAGTCCTGCATCGTGAAGAACACTGAGGACTGGCTCGAAGCACGGCAGAGACTCCATGTCTACATGAGGAATATGCTCATGATCGAAGACTTTGTCCTCGTTGAACAGTACCGAGGAATAGAAGTTTGATTGACTAGCAGTCCAGAAGTGCCTCTTCCTTATGCGAGCAGAGTCATAAGGGTTATAGTCAGTGAAGAACACATGCTCGCTGAAGAAATCTTCAGCCTTGAACTTTTGTTTTTTTGAGAATGGATCCGTTGGCTTGGGCACAGGAGTGTCAGTGAGTTGCATCACAACCTCAGGAATCGCAATCTCAGGTTCTTCAGGCTGAGGAATTTCTGGTTCCTCTTCAGTAGCAGGCTGCGTGTTCAAGGGTTCAACAACAGCAGCTTCTTCAGCACTAGCGGCTGGAATGTCTTCATGTACGGACGAGGTGGGATGAGTGTCTTCAGAGCCCATTTGAACAGTTGGTGCAGGGGACTAAGGTATTTGTTGAAGTGGGGTGAAGAGTGGGGTATTGGGGTGCTGACTTTCCCAAAAGTCATCATTCATCACGGGCGTTGTGCAGCCAATGTCCACATCTTCATCTTCAATTTCTTCAACGCCAGCCTCTTCAGCTGTGAACTGAGGCATTGGCGAGGAAGCAACAGGTGTTGAAGGGATTGTATCCACTTCAATTTCTTCATCAATCTGCTCTGATGAAGCAGCATAATGATTTTCTTCATTAGATCCATTGGGGATCACATATTCTTCACCAAAAGGAACAAGGTCCTTTGATGGCATGGTGGAAATCGGAACAACATCAATTGGATTTTCAAGTGAGCTGGTCATAGGCTTCATCTTCTTTGGAGCTGAAGATTCCGAAGCACTTGATGCTTTCCTTTTATTCACTGCAGCTCGCTCTGTAGCCTTGGTCTTCCTCACATCTAATGCAGATGGAAGGGTAGGAATTGGTGTAGGCGCAGGAGGAGCTGAGGAATCTGGTTGATTTTCTTCAGGCGCAACTGATGCAGTTGCCCTGACATCTTCAGTTTCTTCAGGCGCACCACTAGTGGATGCCCTGGCAATTTCTTCAGCGGCTGGAATGGAGTCATCAGCCCTGGAACTAGTATTTTCTTCAGCAGCCTGAATGTCATCAGCGGTCTTTGGCATGTTCTTCGATCGGTGAGCGGGCAGCTTGACAAAGTAATTTCTTGTTGCGATGGGGCTGCAACATTTGTGAATTTTTCAGTCAGTTTTACAAACCCGACTTTGGCTCCTTGCCAATCAGCATAGTAAGCATTGAAATCATCGCTGAGGGCTTTGATTTCAGCTTGGATCTTGAGGAGTTCATCAGGTGTCATATTGACAACGTGATTCTTCAGGAACTTCGCCTTTCTGAACTGAGTTTTCTTGATTTGCCTGGCCTTCTCAAATTTCCATTTCTCTTCAGTGATGAAATGGGTCAGCATGTGACTTTGACCAGGAGTCAGATTGAAATCAGGCATAGGAGTGTTTGGGTCCTTGTGCCAGAGATCAATGTAGTCAAGGATCGCCCGTGGATCCAAAAGCAGTGGCACATTTGTGCCTTTGGCTCTAGCGGCCCTTGCTTGTCGGTCTCTGATGATTTCTGCAAGTTCATCATCATCAGCTTCATCGTCAGATGGCACGTGGAAGGCAACCTGTTTCTTCTTCGGACTTGGCCGAGTACCTCGACCATCCGTTGCCTTAGACTTCAACAGAGTGGGGCGTGATGAAGATTTTTGTGCAGCTGAGGAACTTGCTGAGGCACCAGAGGCAATAGAGATGCCTGTAGTCCTTTGGCACGTTGCCAGATGAACAGGTGTTGAGGACTTTGCAGGAGCAGCTGAGGACTTTGGAGGAGCAGGAGCAGTAGTTGGAGCTGGCCGTGAGGGCATTGAAGAATCTGGCCGTGAGGGCTTTGAAGATTCTGGCCGTGAGGGCATTGCTAAGGAACTTGGCCGTGAGGGCATAGTTGGTGAAGCACTAGGCTTGTGAGCGGGCTTCTTTGCCATTGATTTTCTTGGCTATACAGAGGCCTCAGTGGCAGTAGCAGCAGCAGAGTCTTCACTGAATTTCCTCACTGCTTCTTTGGCTTGTCTTGCCAACTTAGCTTGGCTGTTGGCCTATTCTTCAGGAAAGTCCTCACCACGCTTGATGCTGGTGGAGTGAGCCTCTTGGCCAGGTGCCAATGGAGCTCTTGGGCATGGAGGATTAAGTGCGAATTTCTTCATATACTTTGGAGTCACATATATGTACTCCCTCCATTCTCTTGCCCATCTCCGTCCAATGTTCTGTATGCGCACCTTGCACTGATTTTTAGTCTCTTTTCCATACTTAGCCTCATCAAGTGTGCAATAATCAGCATAGATGTCCTCAGGGATTTCAAAGGCAGTCTTGACCTCAGGCTTCTTGCCTCCTTTCTGCGGCTTCTTACCATCAGCCATATTCTTCAGACGAGGAATTTGAACAATGGAATTCTCTGAAGAAGTGTGCAACTTTTCTTCGAGGAACGCTGCAAATGAGTTAAGTTGATGAGAACCTAGTGATTCAACATCGGACATGAGTACCTGTGAACAGAGTATAGTTGCGAGGAATTTGGAGAGGTCATATGCGTTCTCAGAAGGTTTTTCAAAAAGAACAAGTTTGAGGAATTTGACCAGATTAGCCTTGAGGAATTTCACTAAGCGTTCTTTGTCTTAGGTTCCAGAGTTGTATAGATCGAGGATCCACACAATTGAGGAATCTTGAAGAAAAATGATGCTTAGAGAAACGAATCAAGAACAGATGACTAGTGAGGTGTTTTGTGTGTGAGGATTTGAAGAATAAAACACCTTTGAAGATTTTATTGTAAAATTTCGAATCAAAAGGTGTAGTAAAAGTAACTTTTAATTACCCTGGATGAAGAACACGACGAACTGTGAAGTAGAACAGTGAAGTTCGTCGGTGTAGATCTTCCACGCCCTAACTTGGCGGAGGAAGACATCTACGGCGGCGGCGGAGAAAAGATTTCCACGGTCGGCGCGAGTACGATGGCGACGAGGTCGAGGCACTGAAGCTCTTCCTCACCGGCGATGATGGAGTAGCGGCGGCGCTAGGGTTTGAGGAGCTCGAGCGAGAGAGAGAACGGTCGAGCAGAGTAAAGGAAGTGAGGAAGGGGAGAGGGGGTATTTATAGTGGGAGTGAATAACTGTTTGTCCGAAGATTTAGGACGAACATGCCCCTGACCCTTCTCCTTCGCTTGACATGTGTCACCCACGTACTGTGAAGTGGAGATCGTGTTAGATCGTGGGTGAATAGATAAGTCTATCGTGGAATCCGAAACGGTTTGAGCGGTAAAACCGAAAATTTGGATAAGATTAATTTTAAAGTTCCGTTCGCAAATTCTTCAGCTGTCAAGGACACAGTGAATATTTTGAACGAGTTTCAAATAGAACGCACATGAAGAATTTGTGAATAGATTGGGTTGAGTATAGCATAGAGGGGGAAGGGTCCGATCACATTCACTTAGCAGAAAAATGCAACTTGAAGAATTAGCCATAAGTGAATGTTGTAGAGGACATAAACTTATATATATATATATATATATATATATATATATATATATATATATATATATATATATATATATAGCCAATGAAGAAAAACATCAGAAACATTGAAGATTTTGCAAAGTTGAAGAATTTGAAAAACTGAAGAATTTCAAAAATGAAGATTTTCAACTTTTGTGGTGGCGTGACCCACCGTGTAAGAATGATGATTTCAGACACCGCGTACAATTGTCGTAGGGTTCTCAGAATCAAATTCTTCATTAATTTCTTCACACTTAGAGTGTTATTCTTCATTGATTGAAGAATATCGTTTCTTCATGTGTTGCACATCTAAGTCATCAATTTTGCATAAGTGTCAGGATGTGTGTCCTTTTTCAAAGAACATTCAAGATTCTAAGATATTTAGCTCACACACTTAACTTGCTAAATCTCTTCTCATCCAAGGGCTTTGTGAAGATATCGGCTAGCTGTTCTTGAGTCTTCACGTGCTTTCGATGGAGATGTAAGCCCTTCAACACATGATCACAAAGAAAATGATGACGAATCTGAATGTGCTTTGTCTTCGAGTGCTGAACTGGGTTGTGAGCAATCTTGATTGCACTCTCATTGTCACAGAGGAGGGGCACATTCTTCACGTTGATGCCGTAGTCCTTGAGTGCTTGCTTCATCCATAGCAGTTGAGCACAGCACGAACCAGCAGCAATGTACTCAGCCTCTGCGATGAAGCGGTGATACGCGATTCTGTTTCTTGAGGACCAACAGACCAAAGATCGTCGGAGGAAATGACAGGTACCAGATGTTGACTTGCGGTCCACACGATCACCAGCATAGTCAGAGTCAGAATATCCAATGAGATCAAAGGTTGAGCCCTTGGGGTACCATAATCCTAGTGTTGGTGTGTGTGCTAGATATCAAAGAATATATTTCACAGCCTTATGGTGTGATTCCTTCGGTGCAGCTTGAAATCGGGCACACATGCAAACACTAAGCATTATATCTGGCCTAGATGCACATAAGTACAATAATGAACCAATCATGGAGCGGTATACCTTGTGATTGAAGTCAATACCATTTTCATCAGTGCATAGATGGCCATTTGTGGGCATGGGAATTTTAACGCCTTTGCAATCTTGCATGCCGAATTTCCTCAGAACTTCCTTGAGGTATTTCTCCTGAGATATGAATATGCCATTGTGCTGTTGACAAATTTGAAGACCTAAAAAGAATTTCAACTCTCCCATCGTAGACATTTGATATTCTTCGCTCATCATATAGGCAAATTCATCACTATAACGTTGGTCAGTACAGCCAAAGATAATATCATCAACGTATATTTGGCACACAAACAGTTCACCATCATAAGATTTAGTAAAGAGAGTAGGGTCGAGTGAACCGGGTGTGAAGCCATTCTTCATGAAGAATTCCTTCAAAGTGTCATACCACGCCCGAGGGGCCTGCTTGAGGCCATACAGGGCCTTGTTGAGTCTGAAGACTTTGTCGGGATTCTTTGGATCTTCAAAACCTGGGGGTTGAGCAACATATAGTTCTTCCTCAAGCTTACCATTGAGGAATGCACTTTTCACATCCATTTGTTGTAAGATAATACTATGATGGTTAGCATAAGCAAGTAATATGCGAATAGCCTCAAGTCTAGAAACAGGCGCAAAAGTTTCATCAAAATCAATTCCTTCAACCTGTGTGTAGCCTTGAGCTACAAGTCGTGCCTTATTCCTCACCACAAGGCCATTTTCATCTTGCTTGTTGCGGTAGAACCACTTTGTGCCGATGATATTATGCTTGTGAGGATCTGGTCGTTTGACCAGTTCCCAGACAATGTTGAGCTCGAACTGATGTAATTCTTCTTGCATGGCCTGAATCCACTCAGGCTCCAGAAATGCTTCATCTACCTTAGTGGGCTCTGTAATAGAGACAAAAGCATAGTGCCCACAAAAGTTAGATAAATGTGAAGCTTTTGACCGTGTGAGAGGACCTGGCGCTCGAATGTCATCGATGATCTTTTCAACTTGCACTTCTTTTGCAATGCGAGGATGAGCTGGTTGTCGTTGAAGAATTTGATCAGCATATTCTTGGCACCATTTTCTTGACATTTTCATCAGGTGCACCAATTTCGATTTTCTTCACGTTGGAATGAATTCTTCAGTAGATTCTTCGGTAGGAATAACATCCTCAGTAGCCTTGAACTTGATAGAGTCTTCAGGTTCTGGTTCATCTATCACAGAAGGTAGGTGCTCTCTTTGCGAGCCATTAGTTTCATCGAACTGCACATCTACAGTTTCAACAACTTTGTGAAGAACGTTGTTGAAGACCCTGTAGGTGTGCGAGTCCTTTCCGTAACCAAGCATAAAACCTTCATGTGCTTTCGGTGCAAATTTAGCATTGTGATGAGGATCTCTAATCCAACATTTAGCACCGAAGACTTTGAAATAACTCACATTGGGTTTCTTGTCAGTGAGAAGTTCATAGGCAGTCTTCTTGAAGAGTTTGTGAAGATATACCCGATTGATGACGTGGCATGCAGTATCAATTGCTTCGATCCAAAAACGATGAGGCTTTTTGTATTCATCAAGCATAGCGCGAGCCATTTCAGCGAGGGTTCTGTTCTTGCGCTCCACGACGCCATTCTGCTGAGGAGTATAAGGAGCAGATAATTCATGAGTAATACCAAGTTCATCAAGATAGCCATCAAGACCGGAATTCTTGAACTCAGTTCCATTATCAGTTCTGATGTGCTTGATCTTCACACCAAAGTTGGTTGAAGCCCTCGAGGAAAATTGTTTGAAGATTTCCTGCACTTCATGTTTGTAAGTGACAATGTGTACCCATGTGTAACGGGAATAGTCATCAACAATAACAAAGCCATATAGATATGCATCATTTGAAACAGCAGAATAATGATTAGGACCAAAGAGATCCATGTGAAGCAATTCAAATGGACGAGTAGTGGTCATGATAGTCTTCATTTGGATGCTTGGCCTTTGTCATCTTTCCAGCTTCACAAGCTCCGCATAAGTGATCCTTGAGGAATTTGACATTCTCAATGCCAATGACATGCTTCTTCTTCGCAAGCGTGTTCAGATTCCTCATTCCAGCATGACCAAGTCATCGGTGCCATAGCCAGCCTTCTGAAGCTTTTGCAAGTAAGCATACGGCTGGTTGTGGTCCCGTAGAGAAATCAGCAGTATACAGATCTCATCTCCTAAAGCCTTCGAGGACTTTGGAATGGTCAGCTTCCATGATCACAACACAACGATACTTGCCAAAGACAAAAACCATATCAAGATCACAAAGCATTGAGACAGACATGAGGTTGTATCCTAAGGACTCGACAAGCATGACTTTATCCATGTGTCGATCCTTTGAGATCGCAACCTTACCTAGACCCAATACCTGACTTTTGCCTTTGTCAGCGAAGATGATATGCTTCAGATGTGACGGTGATAAAGGAGCATCCATCAATAGACTCTTGTCACCCGTCATGTGACTTGTACATCCACTATCTAGAACCCACTCGTTGGCTTTGGGTTGATCATCCTGCAGATGAATTAGTGCAACTTACGATCTCATATACTTCATCAGTGAAGAATATGATATCAAGTTCATCAGATGAATTTCATCAAGCAGTAAGACAGATATTTCAGTATGAGGACGTGTGAAATGAAAGTTCATTTCATCATGATTCGCCTGCGTCCTTTCAGGCATTTTTGTCAGGCCTCCAGCAAATTCTTCAGACGTTTAAAGCATGTCTAGAGACCTGACCCTGCATAAGATATTAGTTCTTTTTCTTCACCACCCACATCTGAAGGGGTGGCAAAGAGTTCATCACTCTGTGAGCACCATATGAGAAAGGTGGCATAGAGGTCAATCCATATCGTTTCTCATACGATGGGTTAGGGTAAGCATATGAATAAGCAGAGTAATTCTTCAAGGACTTATGAACATAATGATTTGAAGAATAATGTGCATATTCATAGCCCTTAGCTCTACCCTGCGAAACAGAGTTGTTAGCACGATGATGATCATATGAGGACTTTGATCCATTTGAGGAATTTGATCCACGTGAGGAATTTTTTCCGTATGAGGACTTGGATCCATATGAAGAATTAGGTCCATATGAAGAGTTTGATCTGGGGTTCCTATTCTTCACAGGTGGTGTCATGAGGACATTCACTTGAAGACTTTCAACATAACTTTTGGGAACCCAGATTTTCTTCATAGGAGAACCGTTCCTGCAGTTAGTGCCAACATATCTAGCAAATACTTCACCATTCTGATTTTTGAACAGTTTATAGTTGGAGTCAAATGACTCATCGGAAGAATGAGAAGATTCACATGTAAAGCCGGATAAGTTAGATGGATCAATGGAGGTCCCTTCTGACAACCCATGAGGTTTTGGGATACCGCTTTCGGGTTTCCAATATGTTCCATCATGTTGAGTTTCCTCTCAAAGGCAATACCCCCTTTCCTAGGGTTTACATTGAGTATCGCCTTTTGAGCACATTACAAAGAATCGATGCCCTTTGAGGCTTTTGTACATGCCTGTCATGCACAATTCCTTCAGCCCTGCATCATCAGTGATACTAGCAATGTCCTCATATGAGGAATTAGTGATAGCAGAGGCAGGTGAAGAATTTGTAATAGTTGAAGCATTTGAACATTCAGGTGAAGAATTAAGCGATTCACGTTCAATGCACTTTAAGCATGGAGGAACAAATTCTTCTTGAGTAGCGCTGATTTGTTGAGCAAGTAATGAATCGCGATCCTTCTGAAGATCTTCATAACTCACTCTTAGCTTCTCAAGATCTTGCTTTCTTTGAAGAAATTCATAAGAAAGCTTCTCTTGATCAGATAAGAGAGTGTTATGATGACTTTGAAGATTGTCAAACTTAGACTGAAGTCTCTGAAGATTTTCAGTTAAGTCTTTAGTGCGGTCCATTTCATCACCCACGATATCATCACTTTTGTCTAGCATGTTTTGAAGTTTTTCAATAGCCTTTTGTTGTTTCACAACAATCTTAGCAAGTTTAGAGTAACTGGGCTTAAGATTTTCATCAGATTCATCCTCACTAGATTCAGAGGAGGGGTATTTTGTTACCTTGGCACCTTTGCCATGAAGCAATAGGTGGGAGCATAGTCATCATTGTCTTCGTCAGCCTTGTTGGTGTGGTCAATTTCTTCAGAGTTGAAGATATACTTGCGTGAAAGCGATGGCGAGCCGACTCGCCACACGGACTCGACTCCTCGGATGCCTCCTCTTCCTCATGTTCCTCGATTCAGCTTGAGTCCATTTCCTTGCCAATGAATGCCCGAGCCTTCTTGGAGCTGCTCTTCTTGTGAGATGAAGACTTCGAGGATTTTGATGATGAAGATTTTGAAGATTTCTTCTTCTTCTTAGCGTCATCAGAACTGTAATCCTTGTATTTCTTCTTCTTCAGTTCCTTTTTCCCATTGAGGACAATCCTGAATATAGTGACCAGGTTTCTTGCATTTGTGGCAAAGTCTTCTCTTATAGTCACTTGATGAGGAATCACTGCTTCCAGAGGATTTTCCAAAGCGACCACGTCTTGAGAACTTGGAACTTCTTCACGAGCAAAGGCTAGCTCCTGGCTCAATTCTTCAGGATCACCAAGGCTACTACCAGAGTCTTCACATTCAGATTCAGACACAGCCTTGGCCTTCAGGACAGGTGGTTTGCCATAGCTTGAACCATAGAGATCTCTTTTTTCAGCAAGCTAGAACTCATGAGTGTTTAGCCTTTCAAGGATATCAGCCGGATCTAGTGACTTGTAATCAGCGCGCTCTTGAATCATCAGTGCGAGAGTATCAAATGAGGAATCTAGTGATCTCAGCAATTTCTTCACCACCTGATGGTCGGTGATGTCAGTGGCGCCAAGCGCTTGAAGCTCATTTGAGATGTCAGTGAGGCGATCGAAGGTTTCTTTGAACATTTTCATTGTCGAGTCTTTTGAAGCGGTTGAAGAGATTGCGAAGAACGTCAACACGAGAGTCACGTTGAGTTGAGACTCCTTCATTTACTTTGGAGAGCCTATCCCAGATAAGCTTAGCAGTTTCCAAAGCACTCACTCTACCATACTGCCCTTTACTCAGATGACCACATATGATATTCTTCGCTTGAGAATCGAGTTGCTTGAATCTCTTCACATCAGCAACATTCAGAGAAGGTGTGACTGAGGGAACACCATTTTCCACAATGTACCAGAGATCGTTGTCAATTGCTTCAAGATGCATTCGCATCTTATTCTTCCAGTAGGGGTAGTCCGTGCCATCGAAGGTAGGACATCCAGCCGAGACCTTGATCATACCTGCGGTCGACATAACTAGAACTCCAGGTGGTTAAACCAAAATCACATAGAACAAGGTAGTACCTTGCTCTGATAAAAATTGAAAGTGCGTTATATCGACTAGAGGGGGGGTGAATAGGCGATTTTTATGAATTTTTCACTGAGGAATTTGCCGGTGAGGAAATTCCTTAATGAAGAACTACTAGCAGCGGAATAAGTACTCAGAAGTAAGCATAATAGGATACAGATATAGTCATCATGACGAAATGAAGACAAGCACCGTGTACAGAAAGCGTAAACACAGGATAACACAAGATGAAGACAAACAGACGAAGAAATTGAACTGAGGAAATTGAGAAAGTCTTGATCAAAGTCTTCAAACACAGATATGAACAAACATTCAACATAGTAATGAGGAAATGAAAGAGTTGAGGAAATAGAACCCAGTAAGGTTGGTGAAGACAATGATTTGGTAGACCAGTTCCAACTGTTGTCTCGGTTATGCGTCACGGTTGGAGCGGCTGAGTATTTAAACTTCGAGGACACACAGTCCGGACACCCGATCGCTGAGCATGCAGCTCGAGACACCAAGTCCTCACCGTATTCTCCTTGAACTAAGGTCACACGGACCTCGTCCAATCACCCGTGGTAAGTCTTGAGCGACTTCCAAACCTTCACAGACTTCGGTCACTCGGCAATCCACAATTCCTCTTGGATGCTCTAGACCATGGCGCCTAACCGTCTGGAAGAAGCCACAGTCTTCAAAGGTAACAAGCGTCGGATCCACGCAGGATCAATCTCTTGATGATGCTCAATCACTTTGGGTTTTGTAGGTGTTTGGGTTTGGGATTTTCCTCACTTTCGATGATTTTCGCTCAAAGTCCTCGGAGGATGGGTTGCTCTCAAATGACAAGTGTCGGTTTCTCGGAACAGCCAACCAACTAGTGGTTGTAGGGGCGATTATTTATAGCCTAGGGAGCAGCCCGACATGATAAGACATAAATGCCCTTGTCTCGATATGACCATTAGGTGGATAAGATATTTTTGGGACAGCTTCATGGCGTATACAAAGTCGGAAATTTGACTATCAAATTCCTCGGGGCTATCATGTTCCTAACTGTGTAGGCAATACGCCTGGCGAATTCCTAACTCCTCGGTCGAACAAATTCCTCGTGACCGGAAGAACTTCATCTCATCCTTTGAAGAAATTTCTTGAATCAGTATGAGATTTCCAAAGGCTTCACTCGAAGGGTTTGGTAGGTGTAGGATTTTGAGTTGAGCATCACTTGGAAACTTTTCCGTAGTATTTCCTCGACCCCTTTAACGATGCAGTGTTTCCTATGACTCAAGAAAGAGAAAAACAAAACTATGAAAGCGAAAGTCTTCAAGCTTCATATTCCTCGCATGAATATCAAGTCTTCACGGATACACCAATTTCTTCACTTTCAAAGTCTTCATGAAAGTCTTCAGAAATACCAAAATCTTCAGTCGAAGATATTCATTTTTAGGGGTCGACTTTCCCTGTAAATATCGAACTCCTCATAGACTTATAGACCTGTGTTCACTCACAAACGCATTAGTCCCTTAACCTATAAGTCTTCAATACCCCAAAATCACTAAGGGGCACTAGATGCGCTTACAAATTTGCCATAGCAGCACTTCCTTTCAAGGGGTAATGCCAGGCCCATATGCCCATTGTACGGGCTCTTTACTGCTAGAATTTTTGTTCGGCTCGACCGACAACTTCCGCCGCGAAAAGTTAACCTTCCACCTCACCCCATTTACAAGTAGCTATCAAGCACTACTGGGACGCAAGGCTTTCGCTCGCTTTAACGCAATACCGCATTATGCATCCCTTACACTTAAAATGCCCGGTCCACGAGGCGTCATCTCCTTAAAGGGAAATATCGAGTGTTCCTCGAGCGCGAAGGATTGTGTGACTGCCTTGACAGCCACACACTAAAAACAGCTTCACTAAGCAAAGCACCTATGTAGGTCGTTCGGACCCCGGACACGGTTAGACGAGGGGCTCCGCGCATATACAAGGGGCTCCGCGCATATACAACAAGAGACAATAAAGCTCAATTTTATTCATTCTTTGAATTGTACTTTGTTTATTTAATGTAACGTACATTTTTCGCACGATCTTTTTCAACTAAGTTCCTCTCTTTTACAGATGAACACCGTGCTACACCCGTCGGGATACGGCTGCGCGGAGACACAGGCGCAGACGTGCAGTAGGGACCCGTGACAAGGATTCTTTTCAGATTAAGACACTGCGTAAACCTTTTTTACTGTCTCTTATTGATACACATCCCCTGGTTTCTTGCTATAACCAAGGAGGAGGCTGACGTTTTGGCATGGGCCGCGACAGAATTTTGCGCATACCTGGACACCAGGGGCTTATTACCAAGGGCGTTGTTCGGCCCGTTTTCATAAAGACCGAATACCTTAGGGAGTGTTCGGCGTCTCGAGTTAGGCCTATATGCATCAGCTCCGAATCATGTCTTTGGTCAAATGTTGGGTTTGCCCGGCTCCTGTGTTTTGCTGCCTTACGTTCCGCTCTATCGGCTAATGCGGCACCAGGAGAACTCTCTGCGATTGTGCCCGGTTCGCCAAAGCGAGCACCTCGAGAGAAAGCCGAAAACTGACTGTCATGATATAGCGTGAGACTGGTCAACCACTCGATGACCTGGCGGAATCTATAGGATTCCTCCGCATTGACGAAGGACCTTTCCCGGTCAGGCACATACGTGCCCCAAATTCGGGTGAGGGCAGTGCCACTAGGGGCTATATCGTAGCCCCACTGTCAAACTCCTATGGCTAAGTGAAAGTGATAAAGCATTATAGTCCGGTTGCCTAGTTTGCTGTGCTACCACCTCCTTTATAGGACCAAGACGTTGGATCAAGTGTGAAAATCGCCTTTTACATAAACACCCCGCATTATATGCGTGGGGCTGAAGCGAAGACTGCCATCTTTCAGGTTATATATACATATACATTAGCGGCCGCACATGAGGTATTTTAATTCTTGAAAGGCACAAGTATAAAAAGCTCTTATATTCCATCGATACATTGTTTCACAATAATACATGTCATTCAAACATAATATCCTTCGAGCACTGCGTCTCTATTAAACGAGCGCCCTGCAGAACTTCCTGAAAATAGTGCTCGACAGGTACTCGGCTTCCGTCCGAATCTTGGGATGCAACATCTGTGGCCTTCATCTCCGCCCAGTATGTCTTGACACGGGCAAGAGCCATCCGCGCACCCTCTATGCATGCCGACCTCCTCATTGCATTGATATGCGGCACCGCACCAAGGAACTGCTGCACCAAGCCAAAATAACTCTTCGGCTTGGGCCTTTTCAGCCACAAAAGACTCACGACATCCTTCATGGCAAGTCCGGATAACCTATTCAGCTCCGCCCTTTCGGCCAAGCGATCGGTTAATGGAAGTGGGCGCTCTGGATTATGGAACTGCGACCAAAAAACCTTTTCCATTTCGTGATCTTTTTTATCTCAGAAGTGTTCGGCCGCGTCCGCGGCACTTGCCGCCAGGTCCAGATAAGCATCCTCCACACTCCACAGCCGGTCCAACTGGGCATATTTAGAATCCATGAATTTCCTCCGCAGCAGAAAGGGCTTTCCAGCCGCGATATCTCCGGCCTGACGCGGATCCTCCTTCATAGCTCTCATCGCAGGGAGAGCATCCTTGGCCTCGGTAGTGGCCTTCTGTAGGTCCTCTTGCACCACTCGATCTTCTTTTCCAAGAAGCTTGCAGAGGTCGGCAACATTCTTTAACTTCACGGCCATCTCGGCCATTTCCTTCTTGCTTTGGCAGTGAGCAGCCTGTTCGGCTTTTAGCTCTTCGGCCGCCTTTAAGGCAGCCGCATCACGCTTTCTGGCCTGCTCCTTGGCTCGGGAGAGCTCCGCCCGAAGGTTCTCCATGGCAGCGGCACCATCTGCATCAAGCATACATGTTGTAAGGCACGGGCATCAAGCTCCCTTACCAGGTGTCCGCGGAGAAATTGCATACCTTGTGACTCGTCAAGTCGCTTATTGACAAACGCGATGTCGGCATCCGCCACGTCAAGCTGCCGCTTCAGTTCGGCAAAATCATCAGTCCGGCAAGCCACCGGACCCTTCGCCACCTACATAGGTAGGGCGACATTTTATACCTGGGATTATGATCCTCGGCGCGCTGTCATTTTTGACAACACACCGAGCCTCAGGGGCTACTATCTACACAGGGCGCATTTTATATGCGGAACTGTCAGAAGGTACATCATTTTGCGTACCTCAAAACCTGTCAGTAAACTTCTGACGGCTTCGTGCAATCCGCTCTCAGCGGATGAAATCCTTTCAATCACCGTACCCATTAACGCACGGTGATCTTCTGAGATAGATGCTCGCCCGAGCAGATCCTTCAGCTCCTCCGACCGTACACCAGGTGGTGACGGACTCGTCCGATGGCCTCTTTCGAAGGCCGGACACGGAGGGCTTTGAGGGGACATACGACTGCCTTCCGGCCCCGCCAAACTTGAAGAAACCCTTCGCGACGACACCTCAGGGTCGCCCGCCTCGCAAGACGGTACGGCAGGGGAGGCGTTTCGCTCTCTATCATCTCCGGACGAAGATCCCCCGAAGATGAGCTCTGCTGAGAAGGGCTGAGGTCCGAACTACAAGGTAAAATTTCGGTCATCTTCATCAGAAATAGGGCAGGGATATCCTTTATTTTAAATAAACTCCCCTTTCTAATTACAGCTTGGTAGAGGGCTGATCCCCTTGGGGGCATAATGCGGCCGAGGCATCCCTCGGCGCAGGACCCTCAGACGAAGATTTCTTCCCCAGCTTTGAGATCATGGTCTCCGAGTCTTCAGAGGCGGTCCTCTTCTTCCCTTGGATGGAAGGATTCTCGATCCCTCCTCTCCTGACAGCCTCCTTCACGGAGGCGGTAGCTTCCTTGTTCCCCCCTTCACCCTCTTCTGAAGGCGCAACCTCCAGCATCCTGGTTAACACGGGATCCGGCGTGGTCTCAGGGAGGGGGGCCGGACACCTGATTAACTTTGCTTTCGCTATCCACTCCTGTTCAAGGAACAACTCGTTTAAAGGGCAAGTTCGTCATAAATACGGGATAGCATGTCCGGATACAGGGCTACTTACTTGAGTACCCGGGCGATTGCAGCTCAGACCTGCGTCCTCGGTCAAGTACGGACACATCACTTGTGATCCGAAGAGAATCTTGTACATCTCCACGGGCGTCACGCCCATAAAATGTTGGAGAGCTCGTGGTCCCTCCGGGTTAAATTCCCACAGGCGGAGGGCGGCGTTTGCGAGGCGAGATGCGGCGAATCAGCATGACCTGCGCTACTACGACCAGAGTGATCTCTCTCTCTCTAGGAGGTCTCGAATGCGGCCCTGCAACAAGGGCACGTCCTTGGACGGCTCCCAGTCAAGTCCTTTACTAATCCATGACTCCAGCCGCGGTGGAGGACCCGAGCGAAAAGCAGGTGGCGCCACCCATTTGGTGCCCACAGGAACTGTGATATAAAACCACTCTTGTTGCCATAAGCCGAGCTCCTCTTGAAAAAAGCCCTCGGGCCACGGAGCATCAGCACTCTTGCTTATAACAGCCCCTCCGCACTCGGCCTGCCGCCCCTTGATCATCTTCGGCTCCACCTTGAAGGTCTTGAGCCACAATCCGAAGTGAGGGGTAACGTGGAGGAAGGCTTCGCATACGACGATGAACGATGAGATGTGGAGGATGGACTCCGGATCCAAGTCATGAAATTCCAACCCATAATAAAACATGAGCCCCCTCACGAAGGGGTCCGTCGGGAAGCCTAGCCCCTGAAGAAAGTGAGACGCGAACACTACGCTTTCGCCGGGCTTGGGAGTGGGAATAACCTGCCCTTGGGCAGGTAGCCTATGCGAGATTTTGCCAGTTAGATACCTGGCATCTATTAACTTTAGCACGTCTTCCTCCGTAACGGAGGAAGGCATCCACCGGCCTTGCAGGTCGGAGCCGGACATTATCGAAGGTCCGAAGCGCCTGAATCTGGAGCTTTGGGTGTTGGAACTCGAGGCGAGGGGCGGATTCGATTGAGATTGAAAAAAAGGAGCAGGACCTTGGTCTCTTTATAAAGAGTTTGAATACCAAGAGCCTTCCCCGTGACCGTTCGGGACTCGCCCTCGATAGAGGGGGCATGCCGACGGGCACGATTGGGTTACCCACGCCCATATTGATGAGAATCCCGGAACAAGGGGACACGATCTCTGCTTTGACAAGACGTGCCAAGGGAACCGCCTCGCTAAATGCGCTGAGGTGGGACAATAAAACGATTCGAATAAAGGCTTCACTACTAGGGAAAAGCCTAGCAGCAGCGCGGGTTTTAGGCCTATCAAGATGCGGGCAGAGCGCTCTTGATAAGGCGCTTCAGACTAAAGCTTAGCAACAGCGCGCCGGGACCCGTCTTTCTTGCTAAAATGATCTAGTAGTAGCGCTTCTCCGAGCAGCGCTTCTTGGTAATTAGTAGTAGCTCCTCCTTGCCCGCGCTACTACTATCATTTAGTATTTTATTCCTTTTTTATTTCATGTTCTATTTCATACACCTTTACACACTTTTCATACAACAGGAATTTAGATACTGTTTTTACATCATAATGAGTAGGTGAAACAACCGTTGACTAGTTTCAAGTGGATGGACATCCACTTGAAACTAATCCGCGGTTCTTTCACCCAATTATATAATAAATATCATATCATATCATTAACAACTTATCATCATAATACATCATTGTCATATAACACCTCCTCAAGATCATCGTTTTCATCAATGAGAAATCACATAGAAAATTGGTCACTAGCCGTAATCACAAGTACTCCTCATCATCAACTCTAACACATTGTATCACATAATAAACATATTGTACCTAATAGGACCTACTACATTCTCTTAGGACCTACTATATTCTCTAAGGTAAAATAGCAAAAAACAAGATAGCCCACGACTCTCCATTATGGAGAATGGAGATTATCCTGTCTCCAATTCTTGCCTTTTGCTTAATGTTACTTCCAAGAACCTCCTTGCGAATGTCCAAACCTTTTTTCCATTCTTTGATTAGCATGTGTTCACCGTTTCTAGAAATCCGATATGCACAGGTGAGATCCGTAGGATGACCTGGATGTATGTTCAGAACTTCAAGGCGACCATTGTAATACATCAGATGAGGCACACAATCCATCGGGATTTTCTGTTGAAAAACATAGTAATAACTTCGTAGTTAGCAATGATGTACTAGTTTTGGAAGTATGCAAAAGATGCACGGATGTCGTAATAGTAAAAAATCTTACCAGGGTATCTCCATAGAAGTTATTGTGGTTCAACACGTGCACTAGTGGCATGTATTCACCATAATTTGGAGGAGTTCGATAATAGGTATTGTAATTCTCAAAGAAAGTACAAAATGCTATCAGATGATTTTTCTCATTATAAGTTATTTCGTAGCCACCACTGTAGTGGGTTTTGTCTACCATCTTCTGCACATTCTTTGAAGATTCAAAATAAGCTGTCAATGGAAATAAGCTGTCAACTATTTTGAAATAAACAATATAAATTAGTTAATAAGTATGTTTGAGAAACTCACATTGCGGTAGAATCGAAGCGTATCAACAAGGACCCAAATGTCCATATTGTCTTGCTCGATGTCAGGATCACCAAGATCCATGGTGACAATCATACCCTCATAAAAACCATACATTTTGCAAAGTGCTTCCCAATTTTGGCAACCAAAATGGGTTACGCTCTGAGCATTGTACAGATTTACTTAAAAATCCATATCATGATGGGTCCTTAGGTGTATTTTCTTTGTTTCAAAATTTTCATGGTCTTCAAAACCCATCCTCTCCAAGACATAGCGTCTTGCATGGCATGGGATAAGCTAGTCGAATTGTAAAAGATGAAAATTAGACGTTGAAATAGTTGAAGTCATGCTTAATTATGAAAAAAAACTCTTGTCGTTGTTGCGTACCGTTTCAACATCGAAGGTCTCCTCGAGCTTAATGCTGAAGCGCCGATCTTCGTCCAGCTCAACGAACCTGTCGCACATACCTCGATCATCGTGGCACCAGCTGCACTCCCCCGGGAGACTGTCGTCGTCCGAGTACGACATTTCCTACGTTCATAATTCAAAGATTAAACTTGTACAATTAAATATATGTACTAAAAAAATAGGCCTGAAAAATACGGCATGAACTTTGCTAAAAAACGACATATCGAGCGCCTGAAATTTGCGGAGCGGAAATTAATCAACACTCCGGCAAAACATAGGCCACTCGGAGGTGTAAACCCGAACATGAACGGCCACTTGGCAACCACTATCCTATTTGAGCAACAAAAGATATACATGGATATTTGGCTGGTCTCACCTTGATGTCGGAGGGTCGGTGGTGACGGGACGGCGGGGGATGATGGAGGGCTCCTTGATTTCTGCAAAAGCAAAAACCGTATAAGTTATCACTAATACATCCCAAATAATTGCTTAAACTAAAAAATAACAACAAATATGACATGTTCAACTAGTTTATTAATTCAACTAGTTCTTACTAAATATAAACATACTATAAATAGAATATGTGGTTCAACTAGTTATATTAATTATCTTACTAAAAACTAGTTCTTTCTAAAAATAAAGTAGTTCAACTAGTTATATTAATTATCTTACTAAAAACTAGTTCTTTCTAAAAATAAAGTAGTTCAACTAGTTATATTAATTATCTTACTAAAAATACATTAGTTCTATTAATTCAACTAGTTCAACTAGTTAAACTAGTTTATTAATTTACTTACTAAACTAGTTCAACTACAACTAAAATAGTTCAACTACAACTACTATTAATCATACTGCCCTAAATTTTTCTTACTTCTATTTTATTCAAAACACCTACGATTTGCAAGAACAGAGACAAGGGAGGGAGGGAGGAGAGGAGGAGGCGGGCGGCGGAGGAGGAGGAGGCGGGCGGCAGAGAGGAGGAGGCACGGTGGGAGGAGGATGGAGGAGGGCGCGGTGGGAGGAGGAGGCATGGAAGGACGGAGTACCTCGGGGGCGTTGGACGATGGTGAGGTCGAGAGTGGCGCGGTGAGGTCGAGAGCAGAGGGGGTGTGGGAGGCGACGGCGACGGTGAGGTCGAGAGCGGCGGCGGGCGGCAGCGGTGAGGTTGAGGGCGGCCTCGGGCGGCGGCGGTGAGGGCAGGCTCGGTCTCGGGCTGCGGCGATAGAGGAGTAGGGGAACAGGGGGAGGAGGACTTAGTGAAATTTTGAGCGGGGTTAAGTCGAACTAGTAGTAGCGCACTTTAGGAACAGCTATAGCTAATGTAGCTATAAGCGCATTTTCTTAAAAACGCCATCTGCTAAGTCTAAGCACGCATAAAAAATACATTGGCCATCAATGATCTTTTTGTGTACAATCTGAATTGTCAACATGAGTCCACTCCGGTAGGGCTGGAGAGGACTCATATTGCGCCACAAATTCTACACATAGAGTTCAGTGAAGACCAACTGGTTGTGATAGTTTGAGTAACATATTTAAGGTGGTAAACACCCTATTCAAGCGGGCGAGTGGGACTAAACTTGTGGGATGATCGTAGCGATGGCGATTTTCTTAGAAGCGGCGCTGCTGCTAACTTCTATAGCAGTAGCGCGGTTCACTATAGGCGCTAATGCTATAACTAGCTGGGTTGCGAGGTCATGGCAATTAGAGCAGTAGCGCGGTTTGGCGTGGGGCGCTCTTGCTACTTTCCTTTCAGCAGCGCGTTTTTATATCAAGCGCTGCTGCTAATTAGCAGCAGCGCCTTATTTTAGAGCGCGCTGCTGGTAAGATTCTGTGTATAGGCTTTTCCCTAGTAGTGCTTGGCCACGGTGTGATGTCACGCCACGGGATACGTCAGCAAATGGAATTTGTGTGAATATTATTCTCTCTACAGTGGTATGTGGAACTTATTTTGCAGAGCCGGACACTATCCTCGTGTTCAAAATCTTCTATGAAGTATTCGGAGGAGGAACCCGCCTTGCAATGCCGAAGACAATATCTGCGCGGACTCATCGTCATTGAAGCCTGGTTCAGGGGCTCTTGAGGAGTCCTGGATTAGGGGTGTCCGGATAGCCGAACTATCACCGTTGGCGGACTCTGGACTATGAAGATACAAGATTGAAGACTTCGTCCCGTGTCCGGATGGGACTTTCCTTGGCGTGGAAGGCAAGCTTGGCAATACGGATATGTAGATCTCCTACCATTGTAACCGACTCTGTGTAACCCTAACCCTCTTCGGTGCCTATATAAACCAGAGGGTTTTAGTCCGTAGGACGAACAACAATGATGCCACAGGCTACCTTCTAGGGTTTAGCCTCTCTGATCTCGTGGTAGATCTACTCTTGTACTACCCATATCATCAATATTAATCAAGCAGGAGTAGGGTTTTACCTCCATCGAGAGGGCCCGAACCTGGGTCGTTTCCCTTGTCTCCGGTTACCATCCGCCTAGACGCACAGTTCGGGACCCCCTACCCGAGATCCGCCGGTTTTGACACCAACACCACTCGAAAGGATTGCCCCTAATTTTCAAAAGCCAGCGGTTCTGTCCAACCAACTTTGGTCGTCTTGTGCTTTTGCCCTTTGACCGGTTGACCGTCAGTTTGAAAACTTCATAACTAATTCATACTAAATCAGAAAAATGCAAATAAGATACCAAAATGTTTGGGAAAACATCACCTACATGTCAATGTCATTTGCATTCATGACAAAAGTGTTGGAATGTAACATCCCAAATTTCCTATTTGGAATGTTTTACAATTATAGCTAAGCATCTATGCATTTTTGTTTGAATTTGAGTGGCACTTGAAGTTTCAGAAGTTTTGGTGTTGTTGGAATTTGAATTCAAAGTTTGGCAGTTGAAATTTATTTCAAACCAATGCCTGACAATACTTGAGACAAAGTATGAGAGGAGTAAACATGACACTCCAAAATGTCGAGAAAACATTGCCAAAAAAAAAGTTTGAATTCAAATTTGAGTTTTATTTGGAATTTTAGAAAAATGAGTTTTTATAAAGTTTGAGTTTTGCCCCTGGAAAAATGTTCAAATTATAGGGAATATTCCCCTGATCATTTTGATATATATATGTCCTATATAAAATATTTATATTTATATATTTTTCTATCTCTCTAAATATTCAAAAAAAAAAAGAAAAGGAAAGCCCGAGGCGCCCAGCTAACCTTGGCCCAGCCAATGGCCACCGAGGCGGCCCAGGCCAGCCTTGACCGCGAGTCTTGACCCGGCCCGGTTGCCGGCGGGCCAGCCGGCCCGGCCCGGCCGAGCCGCCCAGCGCCGAACCTCTTCCGCATCGGTCGCCCGGCCGATGCTATCCCTCTCTCTCACCGACGGGTGGACCCCACCTTCGTCTTCCCTCGCCCAAAGCAACAACGCCCATGGCGCCATTTCACGGATCGCGAGATCCGGGATCCTCGATCTCCTCGCCGCGATTGCCCCTCGTCCAAGTCATCCCCCTTATAAATACCCCTCCCTCGCCCGTTTTCGCCCCTCGCCCTCTCTCTACTTGCATCGCTCGCCGAGCACCCGCCGCCATTGCCCTGCCCCGAACCCCTCGAGCACCCCTCGAGCTCGCCCGACTCCTGGCAGAACCCCCTCGCCACGCCACTGGGAGGTCTCCGCCGTCGTCCCCGACCACCGGAGCCACCTGAGCCGTCGCCGCCCGTGCCGCCGTCGCCGTCGACCCTCGGTAAGTCGCCGGAGCACCCCGCCGCCGTTAGATCTAGATCCAACGCGTTAGATTAGAACCCCCGAAGCGGTAGGTTTAGTTTAAGTGAACCGGTTTTTATTCCGGGTCAGTTCGGTTTTTAGTTAGGGTTTTTATTAGACCGGCCGAAGCGGTTTAAAGCCTCGGCACGATTTAGTTATATTACGGCGCTAGATAGGCCCATTAAGCGCCGGTTTTCGTTTTAGTTTCATTTTTCGTTTTCTGTTTTAACAGAATAGTTTCAGTTTTGTAAAATTCATATCTTTTAATCTACTTAATATTTTTAAGTGATTCTTTTGTTGTTGGTTTGAAAATTTATTGTAGTTTCTGTAGAAAATATAATTAGTCATGTTAAAATTATTTAAAATTGCTTTATTTTAATTTTAGACAGATTAGTAATTCTGCCATAAAAGGAGTTAGGAATATTATTTTTCAGTGATCCTTTTTGTCACTACTTTGTTTTGACATTGCCTAACTGTAGGAATTTATTTGCGCATTTTAGAAATTAATAAAAAAATAGTTTTAACCAGAATCATGTTATTCCTATTTATTTAACTAGCTACTATTTTCCTATTGTTTCATATAGCAAATAATTTTATTTCACCTAGGTGATAGTTTATTCTAGGTTAGTTTCTGTAACTTTAGATCAGGAACTTTTATTTGCTATAAATAAAACTTTTATTTTATTATTCTTACTAGGATTGTTTTATGCATAATAGGAGTTCTATAATAGATTTTAATGTGATTCTTTTTGCTCCTAGTTGCATGATGAATTCTTTTCTGTTAAGTTAGCAAATACCCATGCTTAGGTTCTGTTAAGAAAAATTTTGATATGTAAAACTATTCTTAGTTGTTTGCTTGATGTAGGAAAACTTTGAGTTGGATTTCTTCGAGTTTTCTTTGGGTTTTGATTCGTTTGTTTTGTGTGTTATGTTAGCATGTTATTATGTTAAGTGATCATATGCTATATGCTTATTATGATTGTTGTTTGCCTCGGTAGAATTTCGGTCTTGAAGCTTGCTACCACGAGTCCCTAGCTTTCGAAGATCGTCGACAAGGCAAGTCATTGATCATATTTTCATTTACTATGCCTATGATTTTATTGCATTAGAATTATACCTCCCCACCATGCATGCAGTAGGTGAATTTGAAGTTATGTTCTTGAGTAGTATCATGAGGTAGGATGAACCCAATTCCCCTTGTTACCATTGCCCGGACTAAGTAGTTTATTTTTGCTATGCTCGTGAGGCGGGATTGGTTGAGTGAATTCATAAGGGAGATGTGAGAGTCAAGATGAAGACAACCCCATGACTTCAAGATCAAGATGGACTTCAAAATTCACTCTTTGGGTGGAGGGCGGTTGTGAGGCACCACAGAGAACCCAGTGGTTGGCGGGATGCATGGAGAAGCGCCATGACATCTTGCGGAAAGCTTCACCCAGCCACGAAGAGGCGGATGTATACCCCATTGACGGAAGCTTACCTGCAGCCGCAAGCCATTATGGGCTCTGGCTTGGTCAACCCTAGTTGTGACTCTGGCGGACGGTGCTACGAGATGTAGAAGAGCGGTAGGATTGGATGGGTACGGCAGCGGTGGCGGAAGGAACTCTTCGGAAGACCCTGTTTACGTTCGTCCCGTCTTCAAACACCATGAAGTGCGAAGACTTAAAAGGAGGAGCGATTCTTGCGGTAAAGTGCACAAACCTCTGCAGAGTAAAAGATCTAATCGATTAGCCGTGTCCCGATTCACGGACAATTTGAGCCTCTGGAACTTGGAAGTATTTGGATATCTCAACACCAAACTTAATAAATTAATTTAGTGGTTATTATTTAATAATTGGGAATGAGACATTGGTTGGCGGAACCATCTCAATAATTACCAACAATTTTGTAGTATTTACAAGCAAGTCCACTGTTGTAGGGAAAAACTGGCTTTTCGCAAAATGATGAAACTTAGAGCCCCACAGTCAACTTGCATATAGTGTTAGTAGTTTTATTGTTATTCTCTCTTCATGACTTGCCAGCATATTCAAAATGCTGACCTACACGGCTGCAACGTCTTATGTTGCAGAGGATTATTCCGATCGGGGAGTGAGGCTACGATCCGCTTGGCGATTGCCCTTGAGTCGGATGGACTCGCTATTCTTCTACGCTTCCGCAGCTTTACTTAGTTTATTTCTCATGAGTTGGCCTTTGGCGAATTTATTCTATTGTAATAAAGACTCGATATGAGAATCGTGTAATAAATTCAGGTGTGATTGAACTTTGATTATTTCATCAATGTCTTTGTGTGTGCGGCATGATCTTGGGATGGTATGCAGACCACGTAGACTTGACCCGATTTTGGGTCGGGTCGCTATAGAGATGGTATCGAGCACCACGTGACCGTGGGGCGTAACCCCTAGGATCGGAAAGCCATAGGAAGAGACTATTTATTTTATGTCCTTATCATTCCGTAATTCTCCCTGTTCATTTCGACTTCTCTCCGATTTTCAACATTCTAGATGGCGCCGAGTTCACCCCGGTTTTGCTACGGAGTTTTGCCAGCCAGATGAGGCGATGCCTTCGGCAAGAAGCTGGTGCAGATCGTGAAGAAGCTGAAGATTGCTCTGCCCTCAATCACCGGGAAGCCTACCAATGCGCTTAAGCGGATACCCGCTTCTGAGGATTGAGGTGCACATTCGAGAGAACCTTCGGAGGACATCTGAGTCTATTGACTTGAGTTTACCGATTTCAATTGGATCCTCGGAAGAGACATGGCGATCGTGCACTTGGACATCTCGAGAAGAGTACAGGGCGAGCTCGACCCATCGAGACCTCGCCATGATTTCTCGCAGAGCTAGGAATGGAGATATCATCCGCACCGTGAGAGGACGACTCCATTCTCTCGTATGTCCAAGACTTGGAGTGTCTCCTCGAGAAAGCGGGAGATCCGGACTACGCCGTAACTCGAAGGTACACGGAGACTGTTGTTCCGTGGCTGGGAACTGGAGGAGAAGGCACACTGCAGCAGACTTCCTTGACCATGAGGAAGAA
The DNA here is from genome assembly GCA_021605145.1 of Aegilops bicornis. NCBI lineage: Eukaryota > Viridiplantae > Streptophyta > Magnoliopsida > Poales > Poaceae > Aegilops > Aegilops bicornis. The sequence goes on from CM038674.1 coordinate 693,580,806, forward strand.
ATCGCGTTTTTCATGGAGAGAGTCGACAACCTGAAGATGAATGTTGCCGCATTAGAGGAGAAGATGGACTTGGGAGAGGACCTTTTTCCGAGTGGAGATGACGGACCTCTCGTGAGCAACGACCAGGATTATGAAGGAAGCTCCACTGAAGAAAGCCGCAAGAGGAGGCGCCGCATCAGAAGACGCCGCACCGGAGGACGCCACACCAGAGGACGCAAGGATAATTGATGAAGACCTTTAGTCGACCGCCATGTTATTTTCGATTAGTCGGGAGATATTTGTAATCGAGATTGAACCATGTTTGAGTGGATTGAATAAATGATTGGTGTGATTATGTTTGTGCATTCATATGGGTAGTGATATTTTCTCATTAGACCATTGTTCTATTCTAATTTTCTCATCCACTCCAAAACACCAGATGCCTCCGAGACGTGACCCCGGTCTCAACTTTCCGCCGGAGCTCACCCAGCTGATCCAGCAGCAGAATGCCCTCATGCAGATGCTCATTCAGAACGAGAACAACAACAACAACAACAACAATCCACTGCCACCACCCCCTGTTGACAACTTGACCCGCTTCCTAAGGCTGAATCCGCCAGTGTTCTCTAGCAGCACTGAGCCGATTGTGGCTGATGATTGGCTCCGCAAGGTCGGAAGGAGTTAGCCCTTGCTGGATGCACAGATCGAGAGAAGGTGCGCTTTGCCGCACATCAACTTGATGGACCTGCAGCCTCTTGGTGGGAGAACTACACCGCCACTTATCCCATCGCCACCATCATGTGGGATCAGTTCCAGCAGGCTTTCCGCACCGCTCATGTTTCGGCTGGAGCCATGAGTCTGAAGAAGCGTGAGTTCCGCAACTTACGCCAAGGGAACCATCTTGTGGGGCGATGCGTGGATGAGTTCAGCAAGTTAGCTCGCTATGCCCCTGATGATGTGGCCACGGATGCATAAGCAGGAAAAAGTTTCTCGAGGGACTCAATGGCCAGCTGGGAATGCAGCTTATGGTGGCTACCTTCACCAACTACCAGGAGCTGGTAGACAAGGCCACCATACTTGAAGGCAAGTAGCAGCAGATTGATAGCCGCAAGCGGAAGTATGGCCAGGGGAAGTACAACTCTGGAGCTCAGCAGAAGCCCTGTTATGCCCCATACTCGGGAGGGCCTACCCATCACACCCATGGAGGACATAACCATGGAGGAAATGGGAACAACCGCAACCAGGACAACAAGTCAGGCAATGGAAATGGCAATGGAAACGGCAATGGCAACCAGCATCGTCCTGCCCCAGCTCAGAAAGATCTGAGCCACATCACCTGTTTCAAGTGCGGAAGGCGGGCACTATGCCACCGACTGCCGGAGGAGGCCAAGCAGAGGAATGGAAAGCGGCAATGGAAGCTCAGCGAAGAAGCCCAATCCTTTTCCTCGTGCTCGGGTGAACCACATTGGCGTGGAGGGCGTCTATGATCAGCCGTATTAATCGTGGTTGGTAAGTTTTATTAAATTCACATCCGATATTGGTACTCTTTGATTACGGTGCAACGCATTCATTTCATATCAAGGGTAGTTGTGGAAGAAATGCAGGTTGCCCACTAAAACCCTTAGAAGCCCTCTTCATGTCAGTTCGCAGGAGGAGAAATGATGGCGGGGCTTAGGCTGTCATGCAACCCTCAACATCGGAAACCATAAATTTCCCGCAGACCTCATAGTATTGGAAACCCAGACCTTGGATGTAATCCTAGGCATGGATTGGTTGACAAAGTTTGAAGGAAACATAGACTGTGCCCGCAAGTCGATTCTGCTCACCACCCCGGAGCAGAAGAGGATCAAGTATGTATCCGGGCGTAGCGGATGAAGAATCGGGTGAATTCCCTCACGGAGTTGTTCAGAGGAAGTGCCGATGGTGCAAGATTTTCCGATGTGTTTCGGAGGAATTACCAGGAATGCCACAGACGAGACATTGAATTTCTGATTGAGTTATTGCACAGCACAGCCCCAATATCCAAGAGACCCTATCGGATGCCCCGAGCGATTTGAAAGAGATCAAGAATCAAATTAATGAGTTATTGGAGAAGGGATATATTCGCCAAGCTCATCACCTTGGGGAGCCCAGTTCTTTTGGTAGAGAAGAAGGATGGAACCACGAGAATGGTTGTGGATTATCGTTAGATTTGAGCAGCGTGACCATCAAGAACAAGTACCCTCTGCCGATGATTAATGATCTATTTGATCAGCTAGTTGGAGCCAAGGTATTCTCCAAGATCGATCTTCAATCGTGGTATCATCGATTGAAGATCCGTGAAAAGGATATACCCAAAACAGCATTCACCACGGTATGGTTTATATGAGTATACCGTCATGTCATTCGGATTGACTAATGCCCTGCATACTTCATGAATTTGATGAACAAGGTATTTATGGAATATCTGGACAAGTTTGTCGTGGTGTTCATCGATGATATATTGATTTTCTCCAAGAGCGAGGAAGAGCATAAGGAACATTTGCGTCTAGTTACGGAGAAACTTGAGAACATCGATTGTATGCCAAGTTCAGCAAATGTGAATTTTGGCTGAAGGAAGTCGGATTCCTCGGACATGTTATTTCAGGAGAAGGAATAGCAGTTGACCCCGCCAAGGTTGAATTAGTCACCGATTGGCAGTCACCCACCTCAGTCAAGGAGATCCGCAGTTTCCTCGGACTCGCAGGATATTATCGGAGGTTTATTGAGAATTTCTCAAAGATTGCCAAGCCCATGACTGAGCTGTTGAAGAAGGATGCCAAGTACATTTGGACCGAGGATTGTGAAGCCAGTTTTCGTGAATTGAAGAAAGCGTTTGGTTACAGCCCGATCTTGATTTTGCGGACATACACAAGGATTACGGTATATTGTGGCGCTTCTCGTCGAGGGGACTCGGAGGAGTACTCATGCAGGAAGGAAAAGTTGTAGCTTATACCTCCAGACAGCTACGACCTCACGAGATGAATTATGCCACACATGATTTGGAGTTAGCAGCCGTAGTGCATGCACTCAAGACCTGGAGACATTTCCTCATCGGAAACCGTTGTGATGTTTACACAGATCATAAGAGCTTGAAGTATATTTTAACGCATAAAGAGATGAACCTCGGTAGGAGGAGATGGCTAGAGTTAATCAAGGACTATGACATGAGATTGCATTACCACCCAGGAAAGGCTAATGTTGTAGCAGATGCTTTGAGCCGTAAGAGTTATGTAAATACTCTTATAGCGGAGGATTACCCGAGGAGTTAGTCGATGACCTCGAGATCTCCATTTGGAGATAGTTCGAGAGGATATGTTGCAACTGGAAGTTCAGTCCACTTTGGCGAAAGGATTCGTGAAGCCGGAAGTCGGACAAGGAAATTGATGAGATAAAGAAAAAGATGAATGAAGGAAAAGCTAAAGGGTTTCGTGGGGCGAATACGGAGCTATATGGTTCGAGGATCGTATTTATGTACCCAATGATCCCGAACTCGGAAGCTAATTCTTCAGGAGGCTCATGATTCACCGTACTCGATTCACCCCGGTAACACTAAGATGTATCTGTATTTGAAGGAAAGTTTCTGGTGGACAGGAATGAAGAAGGATATTGCCGAGTACGTAGCAATATGCGACGTTTGTCAACGAGTAAAAGCAGAACATCAGAAGCCAGCAGGGTTACTTCAACCTTTGCCGATTCCCAAGTGGAAATGGGAAAAACTTGGAATGGATTTTATCACAGGATTACCCAGGACCCGTTCAGGTTATGATTCCATCTCGGTAGTGGTTGATCGATTGACCAAGGTAGCTCACTTCATTCCCGTGAAGACTACCTATACCAGTGCTAAGTTAGCCAAGATATACATGACTAGGATCGTATGTCTGCATGGAGTTCCGAGGAGTATCGTGTCAGATAGAGGAACACAATTTACCTCAAAGTTTTGGAATCAGTTGCATGAAACTTTGGGTACGAGGCTGGAGTTGATACAGCCTTTCATCCATGAGCAGATGGACAGGCCGAGAGAGTCAACCAGATTCTGGAGGACATGTTGAGAGCTTGTGTGCTAGACTATGGGTCTAGCTGGGATGATAATTTGCCATACGCAGAGTTCTCATACAACAACAGTTATCGAGACCCGATCAAGATGGCCCCTTCGAAGCTCTATACGGAAGGAGGTGCGAGAACACCATTGCCGTGGGATGGTGTTGGAGATCGAACACTTTTCGGTTCCGATCTTATCGAGAGATTCGAAGAGAAAGTCAAACTGATTCGAGATAGACTCAAGATAGCTCGATCGAGGCGGAAGAGTTATGCGACGATGGCATAAAGGGAAGTAACTTACGGCGGGAGACCCGAGCATATCTTCGTGTGTCCCCGCCGTGGAATCAAGAGGTTTGGTGTCAAAGGAAAGTTAGCACCCGATTCATTGGCCCGTACAAAATCCTCGAACGTCGTGGAGAAGTTGCTTACAAGTTGGAATTGCCGGAAGGATTGTCCGGAGTTCATGATGTCTTCCATGTTTCTCAGCTGAAGAAGTGTCATGCCGACATGGCCGATATTCCGTTGAGAGACACAGTGCCCCTAGAGGCCATACAGCTCGACAGTGATCTGACTTATAAGGAGAAACCCGTCCGAATTCTCGAGACTGCGAGCAGAGTCACCGCAGCAAGATCATCAAGTTTTGCAAGGTCTTTGTGGAGTCATCACTCCGAGGAGGAAGCCACCTGGGCGAGAAGAAGACCTCCTTGAGACCACCGCACCTATTTGCTAGCCAACCCGAATCTCGAGGGCGAGATTCATCTTAAGGTGGGTAGGTTTGTAACATCCCAAATTTCCTATTTGGAATGTTTTACAATTATAGCTAAGCATCTATGCATTTTGTTTGAATTTGAGTGGCATTTGAAGTTTGTAAGTTTTGGTGTTGTTGGAATTTGAATTCAAAGTTTGGCAGTTGAAATTTATTTCAAACCAATGCCTGACAATACTTGAGACAAAGTATGAGAGGAGTAAACATGACACTCCAAAAATGTCAGAAGAAAACATTGCCAAAAAAAAAGTTTGAATTCAAATTTGAGTTTTATTTGGAATTTTAGAAAAATGAGTTTTTATAAAGTTTGAGTTTTGCCCCTGGAAAAATGTTCAAATTATAGGGAATATTCCCCTGATCATTTTGGTATATATATGTCCTATATAAAATATTTATATTTATATATTTTTCTCTCTCTCTAAATATTCAAAAAAAATAGAAAAGGAAAGCCCCGGGCGCCCAGCCAACTGCCCAGCCCGGCCACCAGCGGCCCAGCAGCCAGCAGCGAGCCACCCGGCCCAGCCCGGCTGACCAACCCGGCCCAATAGCCGAGCCGCCTGCAGACGCCGAACCTCTTCCGCGCCGGTCGCCCGACCGACGCGCCTCTCCCCTCTCTCATAGACGGGTGGACCCCCACCTTCGTCTTCCCCTAGCCCAAGCAACGCCCGCGCCGCCGCTCGCCGGATACCGCGAGATCCGGGATCCACCCGATCTCCACGCCGCGATTGCCCCCGCGGCCAAGTCGTCCCCCCTTATAAATACCCCTCCCTCGCCCGTTTTCCCCTCGCCCCCTCGCTGACCCCTCTCTCTCGCCAAGATCGCTCGCCGAGCACCCGAGCGCCCGCCAGCATCATTTCCCTGCCCCGAACCCCTCGAGCACCCCTCGACCTCGCCCGACTCCACCAACCGAACCCCCTCGCCACGCCGCACTCGCCGGAGGTCTCCGCCGTCGTCCCCGACCACCGGAGCCACCGGGTCGCCCGCCGAAAGCCGCCGTCGCCGTCGACCCTCGGTAAGTCGCCGGAGCACCCCGCCGCCGTTAGATCTAGATCCAACGCGTTAGATTAGAACCCCCGAAGCGGTAGGTTTAGTTTAAGTGAACGGGTTTTTATTCCGGTTCAGTTCGGTTTTTAGGCTGGGTTTTTATTAGACCGGCCCGAAGCGGTTTAAAGCCTCGGGCACGATTTAGTTATATTACGCCGAGCGCTAGATAGGCCCATTAAGCGCCGGTTTTCGTTTTAGTTTTATTTTTCGTTTTCTGTTTTAACAGAATAGTTTCAGTTTTGTAAAATTCATATCTTTTAATCTACATAATATTTTTAAGTGATTCTTTTTTGTTGGTTTGCAAATTTATTGTAGTTTCTGTAGAAAATATAATTAGTCATGTTAAAATTATTTAAAATTGCTTTATTTTAATTTTAGACAGATTAGTAATTCTGCCATAAAAGGAGTTAGGAATATTATTTTTCAGTGATCCTTTTTGTCACTACTTTGTTTTGACATTGCCTAACCGTAGGAATTTATTTGGGCATTTTAGAAATTAATAAAAAAATAGTTTTAACCAGAATCATGTTATTCCTATTTATTTAACTAGCTACTGTTTTCCTATTGTTTCATATAGCTAATAATTTTATTTCACCTAGGTGATAGTTTATTCTAGGTTAGTTTCTGTAACTTTAGATCAGGAACTTTTATTTGCTATAAATAAAACTTTTATTTTATTTTTCTTATTAGGATTGTTTTAGGCATAATAGGAGTTCTATAATAGATTTTAATGTGATTTTTTTGCTCCTAGTTGCATGATGAATTCTTTTCTGTTAAGTTAGCAAATACCCATGCTTAGGTTCTGTTAAGAAAAATTTTGATATGTAAAACTATTCTTAGTTGTTGCTTGATGTAGGAAAACTTTGAGTTGGATTTCTTCGAGTTTTCTTTGGGTTTTGATTCGTTTGTTTTGTGTGTTATGTTAGCATGCTATTATGTTAAGTGATCATATGCTATATGCTTATTATGATTGTTGTTTGCCTCGGTAGAATTTCCGGTGCGAAGCTTGCTACCACGAGTCCCTAGCTTTCGAAGATCGTCAGCAAGGCAAGTCATTGATCATATTTTCTTTTACTATGCCTATGATTTTATTGCATTAGAATTATACCTCCCCACCATGCATGCAGTAGGTGAATTTGAAGTTATGTTCTTGAGTAGTATCATGAGGTAGGATGAACCCAATTCCCCTTGTTACCATTGCCCGGGACGAAGTAGTTTATTTTTGCTATGCTCGTAGACGGGGATTGGTTGAGTGAATTCATAAGGGAGATGTGAGAGTCAAGATGAAGACAACCCCATGACTTCAAGATCAAGATGGACTTCAAAATTCACTACTGGGTGGAGGACGGTTGTGAGCACCTGGAGAACCCAGTGGTTGGCGGGATGCATGGAGAAGCGCCATGACATCTTCTTGGAAAGCTTCACCCAGCCACGAAGAGGCGGATGTATACCCCATTGACCGGAAGCTTACTGTGCAGCCGCCGCAAGCCATTATGGGCTCTGGCTTGGTCAACCCTAGTTGTGACTCTGGCGGACGGTGCTCTACGAGATGTAGAAGAGCGGTAGGATTGGATGGGTACCGGCGGTGGCGGAGGAACTCTTCGAAGACCCTGTTTACGTTCGTCCCGTCTTCAAACACCATGAAGTGCGAAGACTTAAAAGGAGGGAACGATTCTTGCGGGTAAAGTGCACAAACCTCTGCAGAGTAAAAGATCTAATCGATTAGCCGTGTCCCCGGTTACGGACAATTTGAGCCTCTGGAACTTGGAAGTATTTCGGATATCTCAACACCAAACTTAATAAATTAATTGAGGGGTTATTATTTAATAATTGGGAATGAGACATTGGTTGGCGGAACCATCTCAATAATTACCAACAATTTTGTAGTATTTACAAGCAAGTCCACTGTTGTAGGGAAAAACTGGCTTTTCGCAAAATGATGAAACTTAGAGCCCCAGTCAACTTGCATATAGTGTTAGTAGTTTTATTGTTATTCTCTCTTCATGACTTGCCGGCATATTCAAAATGCTGACCTACGGCTGCAACGTCTTATGTTGCGTAGGATTATTCGATCGGGGAGTGAGGCTACGATCCGCGCTTGGCGATTGCCCTTGGAGTCGGATGGACTCGCTATTCTTCTACGCTTCCGCAGCTTTACTTAGTTTATTTCTCATGAGTTGGCCTTTGGCCGAATTTATTCTATTGTAATAAAGACTCGATATGAGAATCGTGTAATAAATTCAGGTGTGATTGAACTTTGATTATTTCATCAATGTCTTTGTGTGCCCGGCATGATCTTGGGATGAATGCAGAACCACGAGAGACTTGACCGATTTTGGGTCGGGTCGCTACATGGAAAGTGCCCATCCGAGTTTTAGCTCTTACCAAACCACCATGAACAATAAAATCTAAAAAAATCAAAAAATTCAAAAATAAATTTGGTGGCAAAGAATGACAAATATTTTAAGTGCTTGCCAATTTTTATCAGGGAATGACATTCATGGAAGTCATGGCAAAAATAATAATCTATTTTGGTTAACAATAAATTGTAGGTTATCCAAAATAATAATAAATTGTAGGTTAAGAGACGATATGTTGTTGCTTCTGCTTGGACAACATTCGAGAAGTTACTTAGATCTCCATGGCCGGTTATCCTGTTGCGCAATCACCATATGTTGTCCCACAGAATCACTCCATTACTGGTGGTGACAAACACATGCGCACGAAAAAAACAGAGCATCGCTTCACGTAAAACAGAGGAGCACACTGAGTAGGGTTTCAGGCAACCAATGACTTCTATTTCTTCTTTTTCTAACCGAGTACTTGCTACACACGAACAACCCTCTTATGACATGGTCAAGACCATTCGGTTCTAGCTGTCTTAGGCCAAAGATGTGACCTGCGTTAAATAACAATAAAATATAACTCTCTGCAAGACTTGCGTTTTGACCTTATGGCCGAATTGCCTTGTCCCATATAACCTTTGCCCGAGGACTCGGGCCGAATTTCGACACACTCCTTATCCCATGGCCAAGGAGGTACAACCTGATGGCTGGTTAACGAAGTATAACATCTGTAGATTTGAGCATTCAAAATGAAAAAATTATATAGATACATAAAGTCATCATTCAGCATAGACTATTCAGAAAATCTATTGAAGGCCATCTATTAAGGGTGTCGAGGAGACAATCATGTCCGGTTCACCGAGCAGCTGACATCACGCTCTCATAATTCCCGTTGACTTTGATTTCGTTTCCATCAAGCCCCTTGAGGTCGCCCCGGGCAAGTTCATCAGTCTTCAGTAGACAATAGTGTGTCTTAACCATGGCCCATGCTTCTCGAGCACCTTCTCGGAGGCTAAAACCTTAAATGTCTAAATCCGATGCCTGGCCCCCTTTAGGCATTTACCGAGCTCGATCATATCCCTTGGCAGAGGTTCATTGGGCCATCGAGCTCAGAAATATCTTCTCCATTGATTTCTATTAGTCCTTATTCTCGGTCTTGAGCTGATTACATTCATCGATTTTCCGAGCATGTGTTCGACAACCTGCCTCCTCTTGCGCTTCGGTGTAAGAAGAAGCTTGTCGAGTGACCTTAAGGTCCTTTTCAAGATGACCTATCGTCTTCGCTGCTAATGAAAATCATACAGTTTATGCAAGAAATCATCATATTTTTTGAACCTTGGACAGTAGGAGAACCTCCCACTGTTATGATTGTATTAATATGATGATGTACAAATTACATAGTGTCTATACATGTGTCAACCCCCCATTTGGGAGTGTGTTAGATTTGCTATGCTAGAGATGAAAGGATGATAGGGATGAGATGTTTATGCTTTTCCTTGACCCTATAGGTAAGGATAGAGAAGTCCTTCTTAAATCTGTCCAACCAAGATAGTTTTGTTGGTACAATCCCCCTGAAGTGTTTATTATTGTGTTCCTTCCATAAGCTCCATGCCGCAAGCAAGAGCATCTCCATGAAAAGAGGTCGATCCCAGTTTTGTTTGCCATAGCCACATTCTGAAGGCGTGACATTCCTTGTGGCCAGGAAAGGCCAAGACTTGCCCAGCAATCAGTGCTGAAGTGGCCACCAGAATGGACATTAGCTTTGCAACATCACGCCACCAGAATGATCCACACATGTCTGAAGCATGTGGTATGCGATTAGAGTAATATGTGTCCCAAATGAGCTGGACCCAAGGCACGTCCCAATGATTATAGAATTTATGTAAGTATTTGAGTAAGAGGGCATCTCCTTGTGTTCTAAGATTAATCGCACCTAGGCCTCCGCATTCCTTAGGTTGGCAGACCATGTTCCAGGTGTCTAGGGAGTTGCATTTGTCGCCTTGTTCAGTTTTTTAGTCCACAAGAACTTTCTTCTAATCTTATCCAGCAGTTCAATGATCTTGGTTGGCAATCTGAGCGTGCATAGAGCAAAAATGGTCAATGAAGTAATTACTGAATTGAGCAGGGACAATTTTCCACCATAGGATATCATATTTAGAGTGGTAGTTAGTCTTATCTCCATAGAGCAAACCAGCGGCATGAGCTCAATGACCGTTGGGCGTGTAGTTCCAAGTGGAAGGCCCAAATAGGTAAACAGTAGCTTGCCAATGACACATTCAAATATAGTGGATATTTCCCGAGTCTCTGCCAGGTCAGAATTCATTGGGATGAGAGTGGATTTGTGAAAATTTATTTTCAACCCAATGGACGTTGCATAGTCATTTAAGATATCCTTGATAGTTGTAGCTTGTTGGGTGCATGCGGGCATAACCAAGATGGTGTCATCAGCGTATTGAATCACAGGATAATCATTTTGGTGTGGGGATGGGAACGACATATGAATCAAATTGCGCGCAAAAGCATCATTTATGGCATCTTGCAAGAGGTCGTCCGCAAGAACAAAGATGAGGGGGGAGAGACTCCCTGCCTCACATCGCATATGCAGTAGAATTGCCGACCAGGAGTGCCATTAAGAAGGACCGCAGATTTGCCCGAAGAGAAGATGCATCAATCCATCCCAGCCATTTGTCGTTGAATCCCATGTTTTTATAATTTCAATCATTGCCTCATGCTCGATCGTATCAAATGCTTTGGCAAAATCTAACTTGAGAAGCATGATTTCCTTTTTGGAAGATTGACATTGATATATGTACTCGTTAGCCCATGCAAGACAATCTTGTATAGTCCGTCCTTTGAGAAATCCACATTGGTTCTTGTGCACTATTTTTAGGATGACTTTTTGAAGTCTATTAGCCAAGATTTTTGTGACAACTTTGAGGCAACAGTTTAGAAGCGTGATCGGTCGATAGTCATTGATAGACTCATGAGAGCCCACTTTGGGGATGAGCGTGATGAAGCCGTCGTTAATGCTTTCCAAATTGAGCTCCCCATTGTGGAGTTGATTGCACAAGTTATAAAAGTCATGCTTGATGATTGGCCAACATCGTTTTAATAATAAATCATTAAAGCCATCCGGACCAAGGGCTCTGTCAGCGGGCATTTCTCTAACAACTTTGTCGATCTCCTCATGTGTAAAAGGAATGGTCAGATCATCAAGTCCATTGCATTTCTTGATTATTCGGGATAGGTTGAATTTCATATTGCAGGGTCTTGATGATCCCATCCTTTCTTTAAACGTTTGAAAGATTATAGATTCTTTTCCTGCATGATCCTCCACCAAAGTGCCATCTGGTGTTGCGAGAGTAGCAGTATTGTTCTTCCCATACCTTTCAGAGGCCAAGGCCTGGAAAAATTTGGATGGCTCATCCCCGAACTTGACCCATATGATGGTACAACGCTTTTTCTAATAAGCTTGTTGATATCGTAATAATCTTATGATGTGTGCCTTGAGAATTCTTCAGAAATTTGCTTCAGGTATAGATAAAGTCTGTTTGTTTTCAAGCTCATCGATCTCACAGAGGGCTTTGTTTGAGTTCTCAATGGCCACAGATAGTTTAGATATGCCTTTGCTCCAATGTTTAAGATCACGTCTCAGGGTTTTGAATTTTCGGCACAGAATGATGGCAGTATTTGTGGAGTGCACTGGTTTAGCCCAAGAATATTCAACAATTTGCATGGAATAGTTTTGATTTAGGGATATTTGTTTCAATAGAAACCACACATGGAATATGATTGGAGACTGGCTTACCAAGTGGTTTAACCAAAGTTTTGGGGTAAGATGTGGTCCAATTGGTGCTCGTAAAAAACCAATCCAGTTGTTCTAGAAGAGGGTCAAGCTACATGTTGCTCCAAGTGAAAGAATGTCCCTTGATAGGCAATTCAATGAGGCTTTGGCAGCGAATGAAATCATTAAATGTGTTCATGTCATTAATGCTGCCTCCAGGTTTATTACGATTGTCTGGTGCACGTATAAAGTTAATGTCACCCACCAAGAGCCAATCTTCACTTGAGGGAATATTAACTAAGCACAACCATTGGATGAATTGTTCCCTCTACTCGCCTTGACAAGGTCCATATACATTAACCAACGTCCAACATTGCGCCGATTGAGTTGATTTGAGACATGTGACCAGTGCAAAATCTTCAGATAAAAGCACGTCAACAGAGAAAATAGTGCTATTCCAGATGGTGACAATACCCCCCGATGCCCCACGAGAAGGTACAAACGCAAATTGATGAAAGCGACGGGGGCAGCAAGACTTAATGAAAGACACATCAAACGATGATTTCTTAGTTTCTTGCAAACATACCACCGCACAACCACTAGAAGTAATCGCATTGGAAAGCGCTAACTGCTTGTCCCCGGAATTTAACCCACGTACGTTCCAACATAAGACATTCCAGTTCACCAAAGGATTCAATGCGGAAGTAAAGTAAATGATCTGCAAAAGAGAAATTAAGTCGAGGCCGAGGGCTCCTCCTCCTGTGAAGCCATCAGAGCTTCGTCAGAGAGTTCTTCAGAAGGAATTGCGCACAGCACCGTGCCAATCTGCTGGATAACCCTGACAGGTGTAGGCGGTGGGATCTGATCATCATCATCTACCTCCCTGACAGTGAGAGCAGTGGGAACAACCCTGGGTTTAACTTTAGAAGTTTTTGTCTCGCTGTCAGAAACCTGATGGACTTTGAAGCCATCATATTTGTTGGTGCGTGCACTTCTACACAGAGCAATAGCACATTCAGGCACCAATGATTTGCCTTTGCGGGTGAGGATTGTGGAGGAGCCAGCAAAATCTGAGACAGTGGGAGGAGGCTGCTGCACTTGGCCCACAGGAACAATCTACATGTCCATTGGTTCAGGCAAGACTTCTTCAGAAACTTGAGCTTGATCAACCACATCCACAGTAAGCTCCCGACAAACAGCTTCAGAGAGATCTTCAAATATATCATTAGAGGAAGAAGCATTTGTAATGGTTTTGTAAGCAGAGACCACTGTTAGAAGGCCATCATTTTCAGAGATGGTAATTTTAAAAGTGACCGAAACTTGCTGAAAACCATAGTGGTCTCTCCATGGGCCAAAAGAAGCCACATTGGGCTTAATAGCAGCAGCAAGATAAGTGTTTAACCTGAGCATGGGAATGCAATCCCTAATGAGCATAGTAGGTATGAAATCACCTTGAGTGGACATATCCAAGTGTAGGCCAGCAGCAGAAAAATTCAGAGATAACTCCATCTCACTATTTGGCAGAGAAGCAGATTCAGAGCTGAGAGGATGATCAATTTGGTTGTTTCCAGGACTGACCAAAGCAGAGACTTCAGTGTTAGCTGTAGGAGCACCAGTAACATCCTGTGGCCAGTATTGGTTCTTGAGATTGACAGGCACTAACACATATGAGTCAGAAATGGTTGCACTGGAATCTGAACTTAATGGAACCAAAACAAATTTGGCATTGTGCCTTGAATTGGTCGTACTAGGCCATGAAAAAAGTTAGTGCCATTTCAAGGATGTCAAAAATCAACGTGCTCTTAACGGAGTCTTCTGGGCTTCTGGCCTACCTGGACACCGTTCGTTGAACATGATCTATTTTTGGACATGAAAATGCATAAGCATAATTTATCAAAAACCAAAACAACTTGACATGGTGCCTTGAATTGGTCATACAAGGCCATGGAAAAAAATAAGGCCATTTCAAGGATGTCAGAAAACAACATGCTCTCGGACGAAGCCTTCTGGCCGAACACACTCTGTTGAACATGTTGTCTTTTTGGACATTCATGAAATGACCTTAATTTATGGTAGGTGGACATGCCCATGGTAGGAATCCATGTCAGGTTTGAAGGAAAAAATAATTAAAAGCATAATTTAAACAGGTACTTAAAACTGTTTTTTTTTTCATGTTTCCACGCCCGAGAGTGACCGGACCAGTCGAGTGGCCTCCTGTGAATAAAGTATTTAATTTGTGAACTTTTCTTTCTAATTTACTTGTTTACAAATCGATGACTTTTTTTTTCAATTTTGCTAACTTTTTTGTCAAAATCGTGAACTTTTTTCAAATTAATGTACGTTTTTCAAATTTGCAAACGTTTTTCCTCCTTTGAGATGGAAGTGTTCGTGTTTTCCAGGGCCGGTCCATCAAAATCGAGGTCCCTTTGTCAAAATCTAAGATGGCCCTATCTTGTAAGTTGACCAGTGTTATTGATATCAATCGTAACCAGTTAAACTTGCTAGAACTGAAGGTAGAACCGTAGTTTGGTTGGGCTCTGGTCCGATGGAAGTTGTGGACTTGTGTATGCTGGAGTGTAATACAAGTCTTACTTGCCAAAAATATGTCCGACTGGATTAAGTTGTCGTCTATGGCAGGCTGCGTGCATAAAAAGTATTTTGGCATGTTCCTTTTAATTGCCTTAATATAGAATTTTTTTAGACATTTTGATGAAACGCCTAGAAAAAGCAAAGGTGTTTCTCACTTGCCTCAAGTGAATGGAGGCATTTTGGCAGTTTAGAAAATATCTCTACAAATGGCAGGAAGTCTACAGTTGATAATTTATATACTTATATAGAAAGTTGAAGTCATAAAGGCTATTTCCCTTCCTCTAACCATAAAACCTCTACTGTATAGTTAGTCTCCCTAAGATTTTTACAAGCTTTATTATTCGAGAGTTCGAGCGATCGAGTCCTCAGAAGTGCGAATAAAACACATAACTTTTTCTTGAGAGGTCCAGGTTGATGGGCCGATGGACTTGTTTTGTGCACCGGCCTAGTGTGTTATTATAAATTTTGTGCTATTTTTATCATCAACGGACAGCGTAGTGGAGTGGCAAGCTTTGTAGTCTTGAGGACAAGGTGATGAGATCGATTCCTTCACTAGCTCCTCTTATTAGTATTTTGACATCTTGCTTTGAATAGCCTAGCGCCTCGTGAGGTCTCAGTGCGGACAATGTACTTTCAAAAAAGACATTCAAGCCCTTTATTATGAAGGCGCGTGGGGTAATCATAGTCGTGATGTGTTTAGGGGGGTGTACCGAAGCGGAAGTGTGACATTTTTTTTACCAATCCGTGACATTATATATATTCTCGTTCTGCGTCTGCTTGCACCCAAAAAAGCGGTGCAGATGGTCTGCTTCTGTTTCTGGAAATAAATGTTATAATCTGGCCACATCAAAATAAATTTCATAACTGAGACTTTTTAGGGTTATAGACACATGTCTTGAGAACATTCATGATACATTTGGAATTTGTTGAAACATTAAAATTTGACTTTTTGAACATGGGAGCATGGGAGCAAGCCAGTGTCGTGAGCACTAGATATTCTCCCCTTCTCTTTAACCTAATTTATGATGTTACAACTTCCACTATGAAAATCAGCGCCGTAGATTTTTTTTCTTTATCTCTCCACCATCAAACTTTCTCCCTAACTGTGAGTAGTTCTGGATTTTTTAGATTAACATGAAAATCGGTATCCCTCTAAAGGAATGTGGTGACTTGAATCTCATATTAGTGTGTGTGCATATATATATATATATATATATATATATATATATATATATATATATATATATATATATATATATATATATATATATATATATATATCCATGGGGTACTACTATTGTATATATGTTCATGGACAAAACTGAAGTAGAGTACTGAACTACTCATTGAAGTATGTAGTATATATATGCTATTAAATGAATCTAATGGTGGGACTTCCTGCGTTTACAGGCTTATAAAGGAATATTATGATGATGGTTTAAAGGATGGTCCTAAAGATATTGCATTTGTAGGCTCAAGGTGATTATCTTTTTTTTTCACATTGTGTTTGCTTACCACATTGCTTTTATGGAACACTGAATTTTGATATGCATTGTTAAGAGATACAAAACTATGGTGGAAAACATATACTTTAGGCCAAGTCAAAAAGTTCACATTGTAATTTCCATTTTGTTCTAACCTTTATTACAATGTATTAATTCATGGCCTTTGCAAACTTCTAACCCAAAGCATCTTAATTATGCAGGCTTGTGCTCACATATACACATAACATACCACTCGTGGATACTGATATGAAAAAGGACAATCTTATAGGGAGCTCCTAGGCACATCTACTCAAAATGTTCCCGACTGGTTTTAGAGTCTCATAGATTAAAAGTTGGAATTTTAAATGATTGGTGAGTGTGTTTGCTGCAATATATCTAGACCAGCCATACTGAGAAAAAAGTGGATTAATTTTGAACTGCAGTTAGTGCTGCTCTGCCTCTGGTTTACTGTGACGCCCCGATTTAATCGTACACTAATCATGCATGCAAATGTGTACGATCAAGATCGAGGACTCACGGAAGATATCACAACACAACTCTACAAATAAAATAAGTCATACAAGCATCATAATACAAGCCAGGGGCCTCGAGGGGCTCGAATACAAGTGCTCGATCATAGACGAAGTCGTGGAAGCAACAATATCTGAGTACGCACATAAGTTAAACAAGTTGCCATAAGATGGCTAGCACAAACCAGGATACTGAGATCGAAGAGGAACAGGCCTCCTGCAGGATCCTCCTAGGTCACTCCTGATGCGTCGCCGGGCTGCACGTAGTAGTAGGCACCTCAGGAGTAGTAGTCGTCATAGGCGGTGGCGTCACTGGCTCTGGGCTCCATCGTCTGCAGTTGCAGCAATCGAGTAGAGGTAGGGAAAAGGGAAACAAGGCAACCGTGAGTACTCATCCAAAGTACTGCAAGCAAGGAGCTACACTACATATGCATGGATATATGTGTAAAGGACATATCGATTGGTGAACTGCGAGAATGCGAGAATAAGAGGGGATAGCTAGTCTTAAGGAAGACTAAACCTGGACACCTGTCTTGCAACAGTGGGAGGGACAATCTGAAGTCCTCCAAGTAACATCATATAGCAATAATCCTACCGGCGATCCCCTGCTCATATCCACTGGCGAGAGCGACCACGGTTATATCGGCACTTGGAAGGGTGTGTTTTATCAAGTATCCGGTTCTAGTTGTCATAAGCTCAAGGTACAACTCCAAGTCATCCTGTTACCGAAGATCACGGCTATCCGAATAGATTAACTTCCCTGCAGGGGTGCACCATCTTACCCAGCACGCTTGATCCCATTTGGCGGACACACTTTCTGGGTCATGCCCGCCGCGGAAGATCAACACGTGGCAGCCCCACCTAGGCACTGTGAGAGAGGCCAACACGCCGGTCTAAACCTAAGCGCGCCAGGGTGCAGGCCCATCGCCACGAAAGCACACCTGCGTTGCGTCTGTGACGCCGAAGCGCACCTAGCCCATCGTGCGTTCGGTCCAATCCGGCCAGCCGCCCGCTCATTGATGTCACGAAGTGCTTGGTGATGATACCACGACGCCGGGATACCCATAACTACTCCAGCGTAGATGGTTAGTGCGTATAAGCTCGTAGCCAACCCGGATCAAATACCAAGACCTCGTTAAGCGTGTTAAGTAACCCATGACGCCCGAAACAGGCCAGCCCACCTCTCTCTAGGCGGTCTCAACCTGCCCCGCCTCCGCCACAAAGTAACAGATCGGGGCCGTCGAGAACCTAGGCCCACCTCTGCAGGATGGAACCACCTGTCCTTTCACCCCATCTCCGAGCAGTACCACCGTAATGTAATAAGCGTAAAGTAGATAGTATATACCGTGATCACCTCCCGAGTGATCACGGCCCGATAGTATATACGGCGGGGCGGACAAGGATGTAGGGCCACAGATGAAAGTACTAGCAACCTATACTAAGCATATAGGATTACAGGTAAGGTAACAACAGAAGTTACAAGGACAGGCTATGCAGCAGTATAGGAGTATCTGAAAACAGTAACATGCTATGCTACTCTAATGCAAGCAGTGTAGATAAGATGAGGCGATATCTTGTGATCAAGGGGGGCTTGCTGGTTGCTCACGGCAAGAGAGAGGGGTCGTCAATCTCGTAGTCGAACTGGGCAGCAGCAGCGTCGGTCTCGTAGTCTACCGAAGAGAAGAGGGGGAAGAAACAGTAAATATAAAGCAGGCATAGCATCGCAGAGTATAACATGGCAAATAGCTGTGTCGGATGTGACCTATCATATGGCTACACGATATAGGTGAAGGGGGAATTCAACCGGGAATGTATTCCTGGTTCCGGACCTGTGTCAAACAGATGACCGGAGGGGGAAAGTTCCATGTTCAGCATGCTAGGAGCATGTGACAGATGAACGGACCACGTATTCGGATTCGTTGGATTTTTCTGAGCAACTTTCATATAGAAAACATTTTCATCCGAGTTACAGATTATTTTATATGAATTTTCTAAGTTTTAAACGTATCCTGGAATTATTTAAAATCAATAGAAAAGGAAAAATGATGTCAGCATGACGTGCTGATGACGTCAGCAGTCAACAGTGCGGTTGACTGGTCAAAATGACCAGTGGGGCCCACTTGTCATGGACAGGGGCCTTAACAGAGTTTATTTAAAACTACTATGAGGTTAAATGGCAACTGGGCCCCACATGTTTGTCTCATTAAGTTAACTAAATAATTTAAATAAATAAAACTTTGATTAAGGGAGTGGGGCCCGCATGTCAGCGACTGGTCAAAACCAGTCATCGGGTGGACTGGGTCAACCGGGCCAGCGGGACCCATTGGGCCCACTGGCCAGTTGCCCAGGCGGTGCCACATCGGCGCCCAGTCGGCCACCGACGGAGTGTCGCCCGAAAGCCTACCCAGCAGCGGTCGTCACGAGTTGGCCGGAAAGCAGCGTCGGGCACGGAAGAAGGGTGCCTCTAGGCACGTTCGAACGGTCACTCGATCGCGCGTCGATTGGTGGGGGTGGCATCACCGGAACTGGCCGGAAACGTCGCCGGCGACGAGGTAAGGCGGCGGCCGGAGGAGAGGGTGGTCGGGCTAGCGGTTAGTTGGCACGGGGAGGCACGTGCTCAGGTTCGTTGGGCTCCTGGGAGCTCCAGGAGTTCAACGGTGGCCTCAGGTGGCGGCGACGTCGACCACAAGGACGGCCACGATCTCGTCGGCGGCGAAGCAGGTGGCACGCGAGGCGGCGACAGCCTATCTACGGCGGGAAAGAGCACGGGAGAGAGGGAGAGGGAGGCGGAGCTCACGGGCAGCACACGGAGGCCTCTCGGGGTTCGGGAGCGCAGAGGGAGGCATGTGGCTCCGGTGATCGCCGGTGACCACCGAGAAGGGGAAGAGGGCGATGCCGACGTCGCCGACCCCCCCGACTCCAGCTGATGGACGAGGACGGTGAAGCGGGGTACGGCGCACCTCCCAGGCTCGGCTGCCGGGCTCGGGGACGCCGGTGGTCGCCGGGACGACGGAGAATGGCGGCGACCGGAGAGGAAGCAGAAGACGTGGCAATGGCGTTGCGGCTCCCCGAGCTCGATCGTGATGGCGTGGATAGCGAAGAAGGCGGCGCGGCTGCTAGAAACCTCCGAAGGTAGGGAAGCACGGTGGCAGCGGGATCGACGCAGGCGCGGCGACGATGGTGTCGGCCGCACGTGGTGGGGCAGGGGACGGCGCGAAGAGGGGAAAATGGAGGGGGCGTCTAGGGTTTGTTCCAGGGCGAGGAGGGGCAGGGCGCTGCCCTTATGCGCGACGAGGAACCGCGGGATGGGCGCCACGGCGACATCGCCGGCCGGGGAGGCCTGGATGGCCGCCACGCTCTCCTCTGCCTCCTGCTACAGAAGGTTGAAGGAGAGATTGCGGTGGTGGGCTGGGCTGGGGACTGTAGCAGTAGGCTTAAGTGCACAGTTGTTCTTTAGGCCTTTTTCATTTTTCCTTTTTCTGTTTACTTCTTCTTTTGTTTTACTTTATTTCTTTTCTTTTTACTGTTTTCTCTAATTTCCAATATACCTTAGTTTTTGTAAAATATCAAAGTTGTACCTAATTTAGTATATGTAAATATGCCACAACCACATTTAACTTGGCACATAAAGTAAAATAGTTTGCGATGCTTTATTATTTAAAAAGCTTTTAAATAATTCTTTTTGCTACTGTTTTGTTCATTTTAGAGTATTTAAATATTTTATAAAAGTGTGATTTCTCCATCACAATTACCTATGCATTATTTGGCCCACTCCGAACATTTTAGTTTTAATATTTGAAATCTTTTATTGTTTGCTTGATTTTGAATTTGAATTCGAACAGGTTTCGAACTAGCGCGAGTTTATCCACAGTAACCGAGGGGACGTGGCATCATTAGCGGGGATTACTGTAGCGTAATGATCCGGGCGTCACATTTACTTACAGCACCAGTTTGTGCCACTTGCATTCTTGCATGGTGTTGACTGTATAGATACCGCAACGATGACATTGTATCTTCATGACACGTTCATTTATGGGGACCAGTTCTAGCTGACCAAATTACCATTATGCATACAACAGAGATACCATGATCAGTGTATCACTGGGCATAGCAGAATTGACATCATAAGTACATCCATACATATCGATATACACTTACATTGTTGTGACCATTTTGGTTGGTCCCATGACCATCTAGTAAAACTTGCATGGAAACACCAAAGATTACGTATGGACCAATCAGTGTGCCACAAGCAACTGATTGGGTTGCGCCCTATCGTGTCGATCTTCTTTCCATGTCTTGGCCGCATCAACAAGACAGATGAGTACATTGAAAGTACTAGGAAGCAACCCACAAGCAGAGTATAATTTATGTATATGCAATGTCTCGGTATAAGGAGGGGTCACTATTAATTTCATCATCCGCGGAAGACTAAATTCAAGTTGGATTACTTATGCTAGATTGTAAACAAAGTAAAATGGCAAATTGTAAACACTAACACTGTCGTTCCAACCAAATAATTATCATCATGAGTTGATTTTAAGCATGAAGACTATCAAAGATTTACCATGATTTCTTTGAAAAACCTCTCCACCTATTCCCCATGGTGTCATCCGTTAGTCCCACTTGCTTTGAAGTCATTTTAGTAAACAAAAAGCCAAACAACAACTAAGTGTGGCTAACCAAGCCCATCCTTTACCATGAACATAGGTATTCGAATAATATTAGACTCTGCAAAGGTTCTATGTGTTACCCACAAGTATCGTTATGCTCATCATGCCAGCCATGTCTTGCCAAACTAGGTGTATGCGATGTGAACCATTAATCAAGATTTTTCTTGAGGCCAACACTACTATAGACGGCCCATAAAGTGCTTGCCCAACTAATGTCGGGACCCCGATCCTGATATTTGGAATTTATAGGAATAGTTGGCGTCGGTTTCACGTCAGTGCGGCTCACGACGGAGCGACAAGCTCGGGGGGCATGCCCTAGGAGGCCATCCCTCAGGCTTGGCGTGCCCTCGTGGGTCTTCTGTGACCTCCTCGAAGCTTGGGGGTCCCTTTTTGTCCATAAAAAATTACATTATGCGTTCTTGCACTCGGCTTAAACTAGACACACGGCATACACTCAGGTAAGACGAAGTTGCCTGGGCAAAGCACTCGGCTTATAGTGCAACTCAAGGCAAATCCTACCTGTCATGTGGCCTGCACGACGCCCGCTAACGGCTCCGTGTGATGTAGGTAAGCCGAGTGCCAGATATAATACACTCGGCCTACTGAGCACAAAATGTAAATATTATAAGAAATTATTAAATTGGTGAGTTGGACTTATAACTATTACTTGTTACATTTCTTTGCCTTCCCCCTATTTCTCACACATTCTGTCCAGGCTAATTTTCATGGCACTTTCGATCTCACTTCATCACTGTTAGAAAAATCAAAGACGCATACTCGATCTACCAAGAACTAAAAGTAATCACACGAAAACGACATTAAGATTTGTTAACGAGATTCACCGATCCAAATATATCCCGGGCCTAACCGGATAGTCACGCAGGAAGTTTCAGGATGTATAGTGTGGCATCCCCCCCCCCCCACACACACACACACACACATCGAGTATTCTGGAGGGAGTCATGTGACCGCATGCGCTCCAACCCCGGTGTGGCACGTCGGCGACACAGAACATGAGAAAAATCTCGTGGTCAAACCCCTCTAGCACCCGGTGAAAGCCGTATACCGCGTGGGCCCACGGATGGCCGTGGAGTCAAAAACCGCCCCGCGGAGGGCCCGAAGACCGCACCGGCCTGCGTGAGGCCCGGATATTTCAACGTAAGGGCGCTCAGATGTTTAAATACGCAATGCACAACATTGATGTGGCACCTCCCTCACAAACCAGACAGTCACGCAAGAAGGTTCAGGACGTATAGTGTGGTAGTCCCCCCTCACATCGATCAGACGGGGGGAGTCCTGTAATGGAATGCGCTTCAACCTGGTTTGTGGCGCGTGGGCATGACCTGCCGTGACATAAAACAGGAGAAAAATCCTTCAGACTTGTAGCACTGAGTGCTGCCACCCACGGACCAATGAAGGATCCCCATAACAAGTATCGGTTTCACCAACAGAAGATACGAAGCGAAGGACCGTCCAGATGACTCTTCAGCATCCACTGAATCTGTTGATGTTAATCTTGCTACACTGAATACTGTCACGTAGCTTCAGCTTACAGTTTCTAAATAATAGCCAGAAGCACGCTCTGTTCGTGCTGCGGCAGAATAGGTCGTAGCAGTTATTTTTCCTGTTTTCGTTTTGTTAACCACGATCAGTCTGTGGGATGGCGCGGAATCAACGGATCGTGGGTAGCTAGTTTGTTATCTGTTACGCATGAATAAAAGGAAGAGAACAAAAAGAACACAGGTTGAGCGCGTCGCAAAACTCAGTCTCCTCCCTGTTTTCTCTGTTCGTCAGTGTTCTTCAGAGTCGATTCTGAATCCACCCTCGCGCGCGCGCGTGTGTGTGTGCTGATCTGGGCCGGTTCTAACACTTGGTATTCAGAGCGTTGGTTCACGGAGGCGGAGCACGGCGGCGGAGATAGGAGGAGTTGTGGCGCCGGCGAGCAGTGATGGGAGATACTTCACCGAAGAGCAGCGGGGGCGGAAAGTACACGCCGCCCGCGAAGAGGACTGGGGATGACGACACGGCCGCGGAGGTGGCGATCGTGCCGCGCGCGTCGCCGAGGGGCGGCGGCATCCCGATCCAGTACCCGGTGCTCACGGACTTGAACTATGGTCTGTGGGCAGTGAAGATGAAGATCGCTTTGCGTTCGTTCGGCGTGTGGCCGGCGCTCGAGGGCACGGGAGAGTTCAACCAGAGCCGGGACGATGAAGCGTTTGCCGCGCTCTCTCAGTCTGTTCCTGACTCGGTGATGATGGCGGTGGCTGAATGCACTACCGCCCATGAGGCTTGGGAGGCGATCCGGCGCATGCGCGTCGGTGAGGACCGTGTCAAGAAGGCACGGATCAAGCAGTTAAAGCGGCAGCTTGACCGCATGGAGATGGATGATTCTGAGTCTGTCAGTGTGTTTGCGCAGAAATTGATGACACTCCTCGGAGAAATCTGATCGCTGGGCGAGACGGTGTCGGATGAGTCGATCATTGAGGTCCTCTTCAACGCCGTCCCGAGCCAGTTTGGGGACATCGTGAACACCATCGAGCAGTGGGGTGACCTCACTACCATGACAGTGTCGGAGGCAATTGGGCGCCTCGCCGCGTTCGAAGAGAGCCAGCGCGGCCGGCGCCGTCACTCCGGTGGGAAGGAGGACCAGCTGATGCTGATGACGCAGGCCCTTGAGCAGCTCATGAAGGGCAAAAATGGGTCACCGGGAGCCGGTAGCAGCAACATCGGTCGTGGCCGTGGAGGTGGTCGAGGACGAGGCGGTGGCCGTAGTGGGCGCGGTGACCGCGGACAAGCCGGGCACGGTGAGAGCAAGGACGTGAGGAAGCAGAAGAAGCACCGTAAGTTCGACATCACAAAGGTCAGGTGTTTCAATTGTAATGAGATGGGCCATTTTCGGTCTGACTGCCCGGAGCCAAAGCGCGAGGAGGCAAATTTTGCACAGGCAGAAGAAGTGGAAGACCCAGCACTCCTCATGCTTGAGGCGTGTGAGCTTGCACCTCCTGAGGAAGTACCCATGGAGCAGATCCTTTTGAATGAAGAAAAGGTGATGCCAAAATTGACTGGTGCCCAAGACATCTCTTGGTACTTGGACTCAGGAGCGAGCAACCACATGACAGGCAATGCAGAAAAATTTGCAGAACTGAACAAGTCTGTGAATGGAAAGGTAAAATTTGGGATGGCTCTGCCATAGACATATGTGGTCGAGGCTCAGTTCTCATACGGTGTTTGACAGGGGAGCACCAAATTCTTTCAGACGTTTACTTCATTCCTCGTCTGAAGAACAATATTATCAGCCTAGGGCAGCTAGATGAGAATGGGTGCAAATATTCTAGTGAAGATGGGCTGATGACAGTATGGGATGGATAGAGAAATGTCCTGGCTAGAGTAAACAGGACTAAGAACCAGATGTATATCTTGAACATCAAACCAACTGAACCTGTGTGTTTGTTGGCACATGCAAAGGAGCAGTCATGGCTGTGGCATATGAGATATGGACATGTGAATTTCAGATCGCTCCGTGCTTTGGCCACAGAGGGAATGGTCAAGGGAATGCCCCTGCTTGAGCATGTTGATCAGATATGTGATGGGTGTATGATTGGAAAGCAAAAGAGGTAGCCTTTCCCGTCAGTCTCTAGTTTTCGTGCTACACAGCAGCTGCAGCTAGTGCACGGGGACTTGTGTGGGCCGATCACCCCAGAAACACCCGGCGGTAAAAGGTACTTCTTGCTAGTGGTTGATGACTACTCGAGGTTCATGTGGATAGCACTGCTAAAATCTAAGGACGAGGCACTTGATGCTCTGAAGAAAATTCAGAGGGCGGCTGAAAATTGAAAAGGAAATAAAACTCAAGGCAATCAGAACTGACCGAGGGGTGAGTTCACATCAACAGAGTTTGCCAAGCATTGTGATGATCATGGCATTAAGCAATTCCTTACTGCTCCGTACACACCTCAGCAAAACGGCATCATCGAGAGAAGGAATCAAACTGTGGTCGGGATGGCAAGAAGTCTGCTGAAGTGCACGGGAGTTCCTGCAAGATTTTGGGGCGAAGCGGTTGCCACAACAGTGTACCTGCTCAACCGTGTGCCCAATAAGAGTGTTAGAGGGGTGACTCCATATGAAGCATGGCATGAAAGGAAACCTTCAGTGGAGCATCTACGCACGTTTGGATGTGTGGCACATGTCAAAATGGTTGGCCCTGGTGTGACTAAGCTCTCAAATCGCAGCAAGCAAATGGTTTTTATCGGTTATGAGACAGGCTCAAAAGCGTACCGCATGTATGATTCGAAGAGTAAGAAGCTGATCATCACTCGGGATGTTGTGTTCGAGGAGGATAGGTGTTGGGATTGGGGCCTACAGAAAAATGAAGTGGAAGAGAATTCAACCAATTTAAACATCCTGTATCCACAATCGACCACCCAAGAGCAAGAGGCAAAGTCGATGGAAAATGGTGCCATGACAGAGAATTCTGGTACCATGGCAGCCGAACCAGAAACTCCTGGTGTGGCTGTTGGAAATATGCCCTAGAGGCAATAATAAAAGGATTATTATTATATTTCCTTGTTCATGATAATTTTATTTTATTCATGCTATAATTGTATTATCCGGAAATTGTAATGCACGTGTGAATACTTAGACCACAACATGTCCCTAGTAAGCCTCTGGTTGATTAGCTCGTTGATCAACAGATAGTCATGGTTTCCTGACTATGGACATTGGATGTCATTGATAACGGGATCACATCATTAGGAGAATGATGTGATGGACAAGACCCAATCCTAAGCATAGCACAAGATCGTTTATTTCGTTTTGCTAGAGCTTTTCCAATGTCAAGTATCTCTTCCTTAGACCATGAGATCGTGTAACTACCGGATACCGTAGGAGTGCTTTGGGTGTACCAAACGTCTGGCGTAATCGGGTGACTATAAAGGTGCACTACAGGTATCTCCGAAAGTGTCTGTTGGGTTGACACGGATCGAGACTGGGATTTGTCACTCCGTATGACGAAGAGGTATCACTGGGCCCACTCGGTAATGCATCATCATAACTAGCTCAAAGTGACCAAGTGTCTGGTCACGGGATCATGCATTACGGTACGAGTAAAGTGACTTGCCGGTAACGAGATTGAACGAGGTATTGGGATACCGACGATCGAATCTCGGGCAAGTAACATACCGTTTGACAAAGGGAATTGTATACGGGGTTGCTTGAATCCTCGACATCGTGGTTCATCCGATGAGATCATCGAGGAGCATGTGGGAGCGAACATGGGTATCCATATCCCGCTGTTGGTTATTGACCGGAGAGCCGTCTCGGTCATGTCTGCGTGTCTCCCGAACCCGTAGGGTCTACATACTTAAGATTCTGTGACGCTAGGGTTGTATGAATATGAGTATGCAGCAAACCGAAACTTGTTCGGAGTCCCGGATGAGATCCCGGACGTCACGAGGAGTTCCGGAATGGTCCGGAGGTAAAGAACTATATATGGGAAGTCGAGTTTCGGCCATCGGGAAAGTTTCGGGGTCCACCGGTATTGTACCGGGACCACCGGAATTGTCCCGGGGGTCCATCGAGTGGGGCCACCTATCCCGGAAGGCCCCATGGGCTGAAGTGGGAGGGAAACCAGCCCCTGGTGGGCTGGTGCACCCCCCTGGGCCCCCCTCTGCGCCTAGGTTGGGAACCCTAGGGGAGGGGGCGCCTCCACTTGCCTTGGGGGGCAAGTCTCCCCCCTTGGCCGCCGCCCCCCTAGGAGATCCCATCTCCTAGGGCCGGCGCCCCAGGATCCCTATATAAAGAGGGGTGGGAGGGCAGCCGCACCGACACCTGGCGCCTCCCTTTCCCCCTTGCTACACCTCTCCCTCCCGTAGTCGCTTGGCGAAGCCCTGCCGGAGCCCTGCTGCATCCACCACCACGCCGTCGTGCTGCTGGATCTTCATCAACCTCTCATTTCCCCTTGCTGGATCAAGAAGGAGGAGACGTCATGCTGACCGTCGCGTGTGTTGAACGCGGAGGTGCCGTCCGTTCGGCGCTAGGATCTCCGGTGATTTGGATCACGACGAGTATGACTCCCTCAACCCCGTTCTCTTGAACGCTTCCGCGTGCGATCTACAAGGGTATGTAGATGCACTCTTCTCTCTCGTTGCTAGATGAACTCATAGATTGATCTTGGTGAACGTAGGAAAATTTTATTTTATGCAACGTTCCCCTATAGTGGCATCATGAGCTAGGTCTATGTGTAGTTCTCTATTGCACGAGTAGAACACAAATCTGTTGTGGGTGTAGATCTTGTCAACTTTCTTGCCACTACTATTCTTATTTTGCTTCAGCGGTATTGTGGGATGAAGCGGCCCGGACCGACCTTACACGTACGCTTACGTGAGAGACAGGTTCAACCGGTCGACATGCACTAGTTGCATAAGGTGGCTAGCGGGTGTCTGTCTCTCCCACTTTAGTTGGAGCGGATTCGATGAAAAGGGTCCTTATGAAGGGTAAATAGAAGTTGACAAATCACGTTGTGGTTATTCATAGGTAAGAAAAGCGTTCTTGCTAGAACCCAATTGCAGCCACGTAAAGATGCAACAACAATTAGAGGGCGTCTAACTTGTTTTTGCAGCAATTGCTTTAATGATGTGATATGGCCAAAAGTTGTGATGAATGATGAATGATATATTGTGATGTATGAGATCATGTTCTTGTAATAGGAATCACGACTTGCATGTCGATGAGTATGACAACTGGCAGGAGCCATAGGAGTTGTCTTAATTATTGTATGACCTGCGTGTCAATGATTTAACGCAATGTAATTATTTTACTTTATTGCTAAACTGTTAGCCATAGTAGTAGAAGTAATAGTTGGCGAGCAACTTCATGGAACCACGATGATGGAGATCATGATGATGGAGATCATGGTGTCATGCCGGTGACGAAGATGATCATGGAGCCCGAAGATGGAGATCAAAGGAGCTATATGATATTGGCCATATCATGTCACTACTATATATAATTGCATGTGATGTTTATTATGTTTATGCATCTTGTTTACTTAGAACGGCGGTAGTAAATAAGATGATCCCTCAAAATAATTTCAAGATAGTGTTCCCCCTAACTGTTCTTTAGTGCCAAAATAATTTCGTTGTACCTGTTCAGCCTGGAGGAACCAGCAAGCCATGCAGATGCAAAGAAAGAGAGTTGCTGGAAGAGAGCCATGGAGGACGACAATGGAACTTGGGAATTGTGTGAGTTACTGGAGGGGCACAGACCGATCGGTTTGAAGTGGGTTTTTAAGTTGAAGAAGGACCCAGATGGAACTGTGGTGAAGCACAAAGCAAGGTTAGTTGCGAAAGGATATGTGTACCGACAGGGGATTGATTTTGAAGAGGTCTTTTCCCCTGTAGCTCGTCTGGAGTCGGTCAGACTGCTAGTAGCACTTGCAGCTGGATTCAATTGGAAAATGCACCACATGGATGTCAAGTCAGCATTCCTCAATGGTGATCTGATCGAGGAGGTTTATGTTACTCAACCGCCAGGGTATGAAATTGCAGGGGAAGATAGCAAGGTCTACAAGCTAAAAAAAGCATTATATGGCCCGCGACAGGCACCGAGAGCTTGGAACTCCAAGCTAGATGCAACCTTGAGAGAGCTTGTTTTCAAGAAGTGTCCATCAGACTCTGGATTGTACAGAAAGAAGGAAGGAAATTCAGCCCTCATTGTGGGTGTGTATGTTGATGATCTGATAATAACCGGAGGCAGCGACCAGTCAATTGAAAACTTCAAAAACGAATGAAGTCAAAATTTAGAATGAGTGATCTGGGGTTGTTAAGTTATTATTTGGGGATTGAGGTGAAGCAAACTGAACAAGGCATCACTTTGTGTCAGTCAGCCTATGCAGCTCGAATTCTGGAAAGGATGGGCATGTCGAACTGCAATCCCACACACACTCCGTTGGAGGCCAGACTGAAGATGAGCAAAAGTAGTCAATCAGAGGCTGTAGATCAAACTCAGTATAGGAGCGTAGTAGGGAGTCTCAGGTACCTGATCCATACTCGTCCTGACCTAAGCTATGCGGTCGGTTTAGTCGGTCGATTCATGGAAAAGCCTACCATGGAGCATATGACAGCCATCAAGAACATCCTGAGATACATAAAGGGGACACTGAACCTTGGCTGTAGTTACAGGAAATGTGAAGGCAGAGAACCACAGCTCATGGTGTATTGTGATAGTGACTTAGCCGGAGACATCGATGACCGTAAAAGTACAACGGGAGTATTGTTTTACTTTGGGAAAAGTCCGATGACTTGAGCATCCCAAAAACAAAAGGTAGTGGCTATGTCTTCCTATGATGCAGAATATGTGGCAGCTGCATCAGCTTCTTGTCAAGCAATCTGGTTGGGTCGGCTCCTAGGAGAAATACTTGATCGAGAGCCGGACAAGATGGTGTTAAGAGCGGACAATCAGTCAGTGATTGCTCTATGCAAGAATCATGTGTTTCATGAGAGAAGCAAACATATTGAAATTCGATATCACTTTGTGAGGGATTGTGTCGAAGAAGGGACAATTGCAGTGGAGCATGTCAGAACTGAAGATCAACATGCTGATATTCTGACCAAGTCTCTTCCATGGTTTCAGTTCCAGGAGCTAAAGAAGAAGATTGGCATGCATGATTTGAAGTCAGTGCACTAAGTTTAACTGGGAGAAATGTTGATGTTAATCTTGGTGCAATCTTTATCCGCACGTAGCTTCAGCTTACGCTTTACGAATAATAGCCGGAAGCACGCTCTGTGCGTCTTTGCGGCAGAATAGGTCATAGCAGTTATTTTTCCTGTTTTCGTTTTGTTAGCCACGGTCAGTCCGTGGGATGGCGTGGAATCAACGGATCAGGGGTAGCTAGTTTGTTATCTGTTACGCATGAATAAAAGGAAGAGAATGAAAAGGACGCAAGTTGAGCGCGTCGCAAAACTCTGTCTCCTCCCTGCTTTCTCTATTCGTCAGTGTTCTTCAGAGTTGATTCTGAATCCACCCTCGCGTGTGTGTGCTGATCTGGCCCGGTTCTAACAGAATCCGCGGTCTCATTGCCATCAGTGATCTGGAGCACCACATGTCCAACTTCTCTGGACATAGACTTTTGAGTGGTTTTTACCAGATTTATTTACATGCAGACCCTCAAATACTGCACACAACATATAACCGATATTCATTATGATATCTGGATTTGCAAGTCGGCCATCTAGTTTAAGATCTTTTGTTCAGTTGCTTTTCGTTTGATTGCACTAAATATCGAATTGTCTCTCTACAGGCCATGGTTATCGGATCCTGCGACCTTGTATACAGATGTGCAGGCAAAGAATTCAGCCATTGAGTGTCTCCTCGCTAGCTACCGAGGTTAGGAGGATCATATGATCTCTGAATTCACAAATAAGGATTCCAGAATAAAGGGGCATCATCGCCAAGAATATCACATCACCACCTCCGAAGAAGGAGACATAAATACATGGGTATGGGCACTCCCCTTGGCAACTGCCAAGCTTAGGGGAGGTGCCCCGGTATCGTATCACCATCACACTTCTATCTTTACCGTTTTTCTTGGTTCGATCCTTTTGGTTACATCTTGATCTAGTAGAATAAAGTTTAGTATGATCTAGCTTTGAGATTTGTTTTGATCCCTATCTATGTAATCGAGTCCTTGAGCTATATATAATGAAGATTAGTTTTGAGTTGAGGGCTTTTGCTATCTTGCTATGATCTTGAGGGAATGAAAGAAAGAATAAAAAGAAATAAAAAGATCATATTGATCTTATGGAGAGTAATGACTTCACATATAAAGAGTATGCGGAATAAAAGTTGTTGAGAGTTGACAAACATAGTTTTGGTCATCGTTGCAATTAATAGGAAGTAATAAAGAAAGAGATGTTTTCACATATAAATACACTATCTTGGACATCTTTTATGATTGTGAGCACTCATTAAAATATGACATGCTAAAAAGTTAATGTTGGACAAGGAACACAACGTAATGGGTTATGTTTTCTTATATCCGAATAAGTTATATTGTCATGGATCATCAAACATCTAGAGCTTGCCTTCACCCCTCATGCTAGCCAAATTTTTTGCACCAAGTAGAGATACTACTTGTGCTTCCAAATATCCCTAAACCCAGTTTTGCCATGAGAGTCCACCATACCTACCATGGATTGAGTAAGATACTTCAAGTAAGTTGTCATTGGTGCAAGCAATAAAAATTGTTCTCTAAATATGTATGATCTATTAGTGTGAAGAAAATAAGCTTTATACGAGCTTGTGATATGGAAGAAATAAAAGCAACGGACTGCATAATAAAGGTCCCTATCACAAGTGACAATATAAAGTGACGTTATTTTGCATTAAGATTTTGCGCATCCAACCATAAAAGCGCATGACAACTTCTACGAAGGGTCTATCTTTTGTTTTTACCTTCTACCCTTATACAAGAGTCATGGTGATCCTCACCTTTCCTTTTTACACTTTATCCTTTGGCAAGCACTGTGTGTCGGAAAGATCCTGATATATATATATCCACTTGGATGTAGGTTTTCATAAAATATTATTGCTGATATTACCCTTGAGGTAAAAGGTTGGGAGGCGAAACTATAAGCCCCTATCTTTCTCTATGTCCGATTGAAACTTCATACCCAAAAGTATCGCATGAGTGTTAGAAAATGTGAAAGAATAAATGATAGATGAGTATGTGGACTTTCTGAAAAGCTCTTATATTGACTCTTTCCGATGTTATGATAAATCACAATTACCTCAATGACCGAGATCATAGTTTGCTAGTTTTCAATGAAGTTTCTGATTCATACTTTACATTCTGAATAGATTGTTACTTTAGCTTAAGAAATCATATGAAAACATATATATGTTGTTGTTCTAAAGATGATCATGATGCCCTCATGTCCGTATTTTATTTTATCGACACCTCTATCTATAAACATGTGAACATATTTTTCGATATCAGCTTTCGCTTGAGGACAAGCGAGGTCTATGCTTGGGGGAGTTGATACGTCCATTTTGCATCATGCTTTTATATCAATATTTATTGCATTATGGGCTGTTACTACACATTATGTCACCATACTTATGCCTTTTCTCTCTTATTTTACAAGGTTTACATGAAGAGGGAGAATGCCAACAGCTGGAATTTTGGCCTGGAAAAGGAGCAAATGTTAGACACCTATTCTACACAAATCCAAAAGTCCTGAAACTCCACAAAAGTCAGTTTTGGAATATATAAAAAATATGGCGAAGAAAGCACCAGAGTGGGGCCACCCACCAGCCACGAGGGTGGAAGGCGCGCCCCCTGCCTAGTGGGCCACCTGGGAGGCGCCCGATGCCCATCTTCTGCTATATGGTGTCTTTTACCCTGAAAATATCATAAGGAAGCTTTCGGGACGAAGCGCCGCCGTCTCGAGGCGAAACCTGGGCAGGACCAATCTAGGGCTCCGGCGGAGCTATTCTACAGGGGAATCATCCCTGCGGGAGGGGGAAATCATCGCCATCGTCATCACCATCGATCCTCTCACCGAGAGGGGGTCAATATCCATCAACATCTTCACCAGCACCATCTCCTCTCAAACCCTAGTTCATCTCCTATATCCGATCTATAGCTCAAAACCTCAGATTGGTACCCGTGGGTTGCTAGTAGTGTTGATTACTCCTTGTAGTTGATGCTAGTTGGTTTATTCGGTGGAAGATCATATATGCAGATCCGTAATGCATATTTATACCCCTTTGATTATGAACATGAATATGATTTGAGGACATGGGAGAAGTCTTGTTATAAGTAATCATGTGAATTTGGTATTCGTTCGATATTTTGATGAGATGTATGTTGTCTTTCCTCTAGTGGTGTTATGTGTGAACGTCGACTACATGACACTTCACCATTGTTTGGGCCTTGGGGAAGGCATTGGGAAGTAATAAGTAGATGATGGGTTGCTAGAGTGACAGAAGCTTAAACCCTTGTTTATGTGTTGCTTCGTAAGGGGCTGATTTAGATCCATATGTTTCATGTTATCATTAGGTTTACCTTAATTCTTCTTTCGTAGTTGCGGATGATTGGGAGAGGGGTTAATCATAAGTGGGATGCTTATCCAAGGAAGGTCAGTACCCAAGCACCGGTCCACCCACATATCAAATTATCAAAGTAACGAATGCGAATCATATGAGCATGATGAAAACTAGCTTGACAGTAATTCCCATGTGTCCTCAGGAGCGCTTTGCTTTGTATAAGAGTTTGTCCAGGCTTGTCCTTTGCTAAAAAAAGATTGGGCCACCTTGCTGTACCTTGTTTACTATTGTTACTTCTTAACCTTTACAAATTACCTTATCACAAAACTATCTGTTACCGATAATTTCAGTGCATGCAGAGAATACCTTACTGAAAACCGCTTGTCATTTCCATCTGCTCCTCGTTGGGTTCGACACTCTTACTTATCGAAAGGACTGCGATAGATCCCTTATACTTGTGAGTCATCATAGGTTCTCATAAAGTATTATTGTTGACATTACCCTTGAGGTAAAAGGTTGGGAGGCAAAACTACAAGCCCCTATCTTTCTTTGTGCCCGATTGAAACTTCATACCCATAAGTATCGCGTGAGTGTTAGCAATTGTGAAAGACTAAGCGATAGTTGAGCATGTGGACTTGCTGAAAAGCTCTTATATTTAATCTTTCCGCTGTTATGATAAATTGCAATTGCTTCAATGACTGAGATTATAGTTTTCTAGTTTTCAATGAAGTTTCTTATTCATACTTTGCATTCTGAATAGATTGTTACTTTAGCATAAGAAATCATATGACAATATATACTAGTATACGGCACGTGCTAAGCACATGGTGTCTTGGTCAAACTGCAAGTAACATCTCTTTCCTTGCACCATGGATACTTCAAAAACCAGCCACAGAAGATCTTTGACTCCCTGAGAACTTTTCTCATCGGCATCACGTGACGCTGCAAGGTGTGCAACTGCAGCTCTACGGTGCCTCGATGACTCTAGAAAAAACCCACCTGCCTCGATTTGGCGTGCGACTGCATAAGCGAATCCCGAAGACTACAGCCATTGGATCAGTTGAGTTTGCTGTGATAAACGATAGTGATTCAGTCTGTCGAAAAAATCAACGGCTAATAATTGCCTCTACCTCATGACGGGTGGCTGAAACAAGTTCAAAATTTCTTGTACTATAGTAGTAGAAGATGTTGTTGTTCTAAGAATGATCATGATGCCCTCATGTCCGTATTTTATTTTGTCGACACCTCTATCTCTAAACATGTGGACATTTTTTATATCGGCTTTCGCTTGAGGACAAGCGAGGTCTAAGCTTGGGGGAGTTGATACGTCCATTTTGCATCATCCTTTTATATCGATGTTCATTGCATTATGGGTTGTTACTACACATTATGTCACAATACTTATGCCTTTTCTCTCTTATTTTATAAGGTTTACATGAAGAGGGAGAATGTCGGCAGCTGGAATTCGGGCTGGAAAAGGAGCAAATATTAGAGACCTATTCTGCACAACTCCAAAAGTCTTGAAAGTCCACAAAAGTCAGTTTTAGAATATAATAAAAATGTTAGGCAAAGAAAGCACCAGAGGGGGGCCACCCACCAGCCACGAGGGTGGAGGGCGGGCCCTACCCCCCTAGGCACGCCCCTGCCTCGTGGGCCACCTGGTAGTCCCCCGGCACCGATCTTCTGCTGTATGGTATCTTTTGCCCTGGAAAAATCATAAGGAAGCTTACGGGACGAAATGCTGCCGTCTCGAGGCAGAACCTGGGCAGGACCAATCTAGGGTTTCATGAGCTGTTTCTTTGGGAAACATCCTCCTCGGGAGAGGGAAATCGTCGCCATCATCATCACCATCGATCCTCTCATCGAGAGGGGGTCAATATCCATCAACATCTTCACCAGCACCATCTCCTCTCAAACCCTAGTTCATCTCTTGTATCCGATCTTTGTCTCAAAACCTCAGATTGGTACCTGTGGGTTGCTAGTAGTGTTGATTACTCCTTGTAGTTGATGCTAGTTGGTTTATTCGGTGGAAGTCATATGTTCAGATCCTTAATGCTATTCAATACCCCTCTGATTATGAACATGAATATGATTTGTGAGTAGTTACGTTTGTTCCCGAGGACATGGGAGAAGTCTTGTTATAAGTAATCATGTGAATTTGGTATTCGTTCGATATTTTGATGAGATGTATGTTGTCTCTCCTCTAGTGGTGTTATGTGAATGTCGACTACATGACACTTCACCATTGTTTGGGTCTAGGGGAAGGCATTGGAAAGTAATAAGTAGATGATGGGTTGCTAGAGTGACAGAAGCTTAAATCCTAGTTTATGCGTTGCTTCATAAGGGGCTGATTTGGATCCATATGTTCATGCTATGGTTAGGTTTACCTTAATTCTTCTTTCGTAGTTGCGGATGCTTGCGAGAGGGGTTAATCATAAGTGGGATGCTTGTCCAAGGAAGGTCAGTACACAAACACCGGTCCACCCACATATCAAATTATCAAAGTAACGAACGTGAATCATATGAGCGTGATGAAACTAGCTTGACAGTAATTCCCATGTGTCCTCAGGAGCGCTTTGCTTTATATAAGAGTTTGTCCAGGCTTGTCCTTTGCTACAAAAAGGATTGGGCCACCTTGCTGCACCTTATTTACTCTTGTTACTTGTTACCCGTTATTTAATTATCTTATCACAAAACTATCTGGTACCGATAATTTCAGTGCTTGCAGAGAATACCTTACTGAAAACCGTTTGTCATTTCCTTCTGCTCTCGTTGGGTTTGACACTCTTACTTATCGAAAGGACTATGATAGATCCCCTATACTTGTGGGTCATCACACATTTAAGTCCAACCAACTTCCTATGCATAGGGATTTTGTGAGCAAACAATTTATGGGAGCAAGAATCAATTAGCATAGGAAGCCAAAACAAGCATAACTTCAATATTTTCAACACATAGAGAGGAAACTTGATATTATTGCAATTCCTACAAGCATATATTCCTACATCAAAATAATTTTCAGTAGCATCATGAATGAATTCAACAATATAACCATCACATAAATCATTATTTTCATGATCTACAAGCATGCAAATTTTATTACTCTCCACATAAGCAAATTTCTTATCATTGATAATGGTGGGAGCAAATTCAATGAAATAACTAACATGTGAGGCATAATCCAATTGAAAATTAAAATCATGATGACAAGTTTCATGGTTATCATTATTATTTATAGCATACATGTCATCACAATAATCATCATAGATAGTAACTTTGTTCTCATAATCAATTGGAACCTCTTCTAAAATAGTGGAATCATTACTAAATAAAGTCCTGACCTCTCCAAATCCACTTTTATCATTATAATAACATTTAACACCCTCCAAAATAGTGGGATCATTACTTCCTAAAGTTGACACTCTTCCAAACCCACTTTCATCAATATAATCATCATAAATAGGAGGCATGCTTTCATCATAATAAATATTCTCATCAAAACTTGGGGGACTAAAAGTATCATATTCATCAAACATCACATCCCCAAGCTTGTAGCTTTACATATCATTAGCATCATGGATATTCAAGGAATTCATACTAACAACATTGCAATGATGCTCATCATACAAAGATTTTGTGCCAAACATTTTATAGACTTCTTCTTCTAACACTTGAGCACAATTTTCCTTTCCATCATTTTCACGAAAGAAATTGAAAAGATGAAGTATATGAGGCAACCTCAATTCTAATTTTTTGTAGTTTTCTTTTATAGACTAAACTAGTGATAAAACAAGAATCTAAAAGATTCAATTGCAACATCTAAAGATATACCTTCAAGAACTCACCTCCTAGCAATGGCACCACAAAAGAGCTTGATGTCTACTATGCAACCTTCTTCTTGTAGACTCGTGTTGGGCCTCCAAACGCAGAGTTTTGTAGGACAGTAGCAAATTTCCCTCAAGTAGATGACCTAAGGTTTATCGATCGGGAGGCATACGATGAAGATGGTCTCTCTCAAATAACCCTGCAACCAAATAACAAAGAGTCTCTTGTGTCCCCAACACACCCAATACAATGGTAAATTGTATAGGTGCACTAATTCGGCGAAGAGATGGTGATACACATGTCATATGGATAGTAGATATAGGTTTTGTAATCTGAAAAAATAAAAACAGCAAGGTAGCAAGTAGGAAAAGTAAGCGAAAACGGTATTGCAATGCTTGGAAACAAGGCCTAGGGTTCATACTTTCACTGCTAGTGCAAGTTCTCTCAACAATGATAACATAATTGGATCATATAACAATCCCTCAATGTGCGAAAAAGAATCACTCCAAAGTTCCTATCGTGGAGAACATAAGATGAAATTGCTTGTAGGGTACGAAACCACCTCAAAGTTATTCTTTCCGAGCAATCCATTGGGATATTCCTATAAGTGTCACCAACAGCCCTAGAGTTCGTAGTAAAATAACACCATATGACACACATCAATCAACCCTAATGTCACCTAGATACTCCAATCTCACCACAAGTATCCGTGGGTCAATTATACGATATGCATCAAAAAACTTAGGATTCATAATATTCAATCCAACACAAAAAACATCATGAGCATCCAGAGATTTCTACCGGAGAAAGGAATATGAAAACGTGCATCAACCCCTACGCATAGATTACCCCAATGTCACAACGGGATCCGCAAGTTGATAACCAAAACATACATCAAGTGGATCAACAGAACATCCCATTGTCACCACGGATATCCCATCGCAAGACATACATTAAGTTCTCTCACATCCAAAGATTCAATCCGACATAAAAAACCCTCAAAGGAAAACACTCAATTCATCACAAGGTAGAGAGGGAGAAACATCATATGATCCAACTATAATAGCAAATCTCATGTTACATCAAGATCGTGCCGAATCAAGAACACGAGAGAGAGAGAGAGAGAGAGAGAGAGAGAGAGAGATATCAAACACATAGCTACTGATACATACCCTCAGTCCCGAGGGTGAACTACTCCCTCCTCGTCATGGAGAGCGCCTGGATGATGAAGATGGCCACCGATGATGGATTCCCCCACCGGCAGGGTGCCGAAACAGGGTCCCGAGAGGTTTTTGGTGGCTATAGAGGCTTGCGGCGGCGGAACTTCCGATCTAGGTTTATTTCTGGAGGTTTTGGGATTTATAGGAGGTGTTGGCGTCGTGGACAAGTCAAGGGGGCCCACAAGGCAACGAAAAGGTAGGGGGGCGCCCTCCACCCTTGTGGTGCCCTCGGGACTCTTCTCCACATATCTTTTCGTTCCAGTATTTTTTTATGTTTCCAAAAATATTCTCCGTAAATTTTCAGCTCATTCTGAGAACTTTTATTTCCGCACAAAAAATAACACCACGCTAGTTCTGCTCAAAACAAGGTCAGCCCGGGTTAGTTCTAATAAAATCATACCAAAATCGTATAAATCATTGTAAACATGGCATGAACATAAATTATAGATACGTTGGAGACGTATCGGATCCAACAGGTAAACAGGCTCTGTGGCCGGCTCGGGCTCAGGATGGCTCTGGCTCGTCCACTTGGGGTGGCACCAAGCCCCAATAAGTGTAAATATCATTTGGCATAATAGTGTACCTACCTAAAGAAGGATCAAACAAAGAAGGTGCAGGCAGGGTGATAGTCTCACGAGTGCCCTGACTAAAAACAATATTATATTGAAATTGTGGCTTGCCATTGTTAATAAAATCATGTCCAACCATGATATCATAATCAAGGTGTCTAACAGGTAAAAGCTTCTCCTCAACCTCATCGTGCCTAATAGGAATCTCCTCAACCATGCCACTATAAATGACCCCCTTCGAACGGTTAGTGTGTAACCGTCGAGCAATCATAGCACCCAAACTAAATGTTCTGTCACTATAAAGATCATGGCGCAAAATAGCAAGATCGGGTGACCTGAGTGATCCACTCTCCCACCGTCCGATCAAACATCTCCGGTAAATAATGAATAGTAGCGCAAAATGGGAAAAATGTAAACTAGCAACTCTAGCCTCAGGAACTCCTCTCGTATCCCCCACGGTATCTTCAGATATAAAATCCACAACATCACAAGGATGTGGCTCTATAGGGCTTCCCTCTGGTGGGATCAAGCAAGCGTCACAAAACTCATCAAGTGTCATCCGCTAGGAATATCATATAAGTCGAATGTAATAGTGGGTGGCTCTCTCCTAGACTGAAAGTGAAAACTTTGTACGAAATATTTGTGAGAAGGAGGTACTGATCACACTTATCTTCGAGGAAGGGGGTGATACCGGTGTTGTTTGCCAAATAATAGAAGTCATCGAGGATTCCCGCATACCTCAAGAACGTGTTGCACGGCCATTCACACGGCCGGACTTTAACTGCCTGAGGAAGGTGATATTTGGGCTTTGGATCCTCCTTTGGACTCTAGCTAGAAGATCCTCTCAACCTCCAATTGAGCATTTCTTTTTCTGAAAGTCTTTTTAGTGACTCGAACTAAAAGTGAACCAAAATCAGTAAAATTGATAGCAACTACTCCCATAAGTGTCTAGAGGCTATATCATGCATCAAAACTACTTTGGACCATATAAATTCAACATGCAAGCTCAAGAACATGGTCACCGCAGCAGCAAAAATTTGCAATATGTAAAGCACTAGAAAAAAAACTAATAGGACCATTGGAGGAGTCACATACCGATGAACAATCTCCCCAAACAGATTAACAAGTCAAAAGAAGCAAATATATTCCGTGGGATCTTATAAAAGGAAGCACTTTACTGAAAGAAAACTTGATCGTGCAGGAAACATAGGAGGTCGCATGTGTGGGCCGCACATTTATGAAAAATCTGCAAATTGGGAATCTACTCGATGGAGGAATAAATCTCTACTACTTAAAAAGAATGTAAGGTTCCCATTTCACCTTTCTTTCCATTACCCCTCTGTCCAACCTTCCATGTATATGATAATCAATCACCTTAATTCACTTACCTTTTGAACCAATTTCATTTTAAATTACTTACCAAACATCTAATCAAATTATGAGGTAATTCACGGGCAAAATTTGATGAACATTTATTTACACAATCGCATTATTATGGACAGGTAAATCACAAGCTAACGCATTAGAATATTTATATCCCGTTGCAACGCACGAGTATTGTTCTAGTGACAAGAGAAAGGTGGTTAGCGAGGATACGGGGGCGAGCTAATTTAGCGGGAGCAATTATGATGACATGCCTAATTAACGAAGCAATCCAAGAACAACCCGCACGCAGAATTATACTAGCAGATCCGACGACCTGCATGCTTCCAATCCTACGGTCTTCAACTGGGCTAATGGAAGCAAGGTATCGGTAGTTTGATCCCTAGTGTCTCCCATATAGGCACATATTCCCTCTCATATTGCAAGAGCCTATTTGGTCCTCCAGACATAATTTAATATGTTCTCTATAAACTAGTAGAAAACAGGGCTTTGGTCACAGGGCAATATTCACATTAGTCCCGGTTCATTATGAACCAGGACTAATGTGAGCATTGGTCCCGGTTCATGCGGCTAAAGGCATTAATCCCGGTTCAAATGAGCTCTTTAGTCCCGGTTTGAGACACGAACCGGGACTAAAGGGTGCGATGCCCTTTAGTCCCAGTTCGTATCTCAAACCGGGACTAAAGATTAGACCTTTAGTCCCGGTTTGAGACACGAACCGGGACTAAAGGGTGCGATGCCCTTTGATACGTCTCCGACGTATCTATAATTTTTGATTGCTCCATGCTATATTATCTACTGTTTTGGACCATATTGGCTTTATTTTCCAATTTTATATTACTTTTGGGAATAACCTATTAACCGGAGGCCCGGCCCAGAATTGCTGTTTTTTTTGCCTATTTTAGTGTTTCGAAGAAACAGAATATCAAACGGAGTCCAAACGGAATGAAACCTTCGGGAACGTGATTTTCTCGCCGAACATGATCCAGGGGACTTGGACCCTACGTCAAGGAAGCCATGAGGTGGGCACGAGGTAGGGGGGCGCACCCTACCCCCCAGGCGCGCCCCCTCCCTTGTGGGCCCCACGAAGCTCCACCGACGTACTCCTTCCTCCTATATATACCTACGTACCCCCAAACGATCAGATACGGAGCCAAAAACCTAATTCCACCGCCGCAACTTTCTGTAT
The DNA here is from genome assembly GCA_021605145.1 of Aegilops bicornis. Lineage (NCBI taxonomy): Eukaryota > Viridiplantae > Streptophyta > Magnoliopsida > Poales > Poaceae > Aegilops > Aegilops bicornis. The sequence goes on from CM038674.1 coordinate 693,622,290, forward strand.
CCACGAGATCCCATCTTGGGGCCTGTTCCGGAGCTCACTTAAGGGGAATCCACCATGGAGGGCTTCTACATCATCACCATAGCCTCTCCGATGAAGTGTGAGTAGTTTACCTCAGACCTTCGGGTCCATGGTTAGTTTCTAGATGGCTTCTTCTCTCTTTCTGGATATCAATACAATGTTCTCCCCCTCTCTCGTGGAGATCTATTCGATGTAATCTTCTTTTTGCGATGTGTTTGTTGAGACCGACGAATTGTGGGTTTATAATCAAGATTATCTATGAATAATATTTGAATCTTCTCTGAATTCTTTTATGTATGATTGTTTATCTTTGCAAGTCTCTTTGAATTATCAGTTTGGTTTGGCCAACTAGATTGGTTTTTCTTGCAATGGAAGAAGTGCTTAGCTTTAGGTTCAATCTTGCGGTGTCATTTCCCAAAGGATGAGGGGCAGCAAAGGCACGTATTGTATTGTTGCCATCGAGGATAACAGGATGGTGTTTTTATCATATTGCATGAATTTATCCCTCTACATCATGTCATCTTGCTTAAGGTGTTACTCCGTTTTTTTGAACTTAATACTCTAGATGCATGCTGGATAGCGGTCAATGAGTGGAGTAATTGTAGTAGATGCAGGCAGGAGTCAGTCTACTTGTCTCAGACGTGATGCCTATATACATGATCATACCTAGATATTCTTATAACTATGCTCAATTCTGTCAATTGCTCAACAGTAATTTGTTCACCCACCGTAGAATACTTATGCTCTTGAGAGAAGCCACTAGTGAAATCTATGGCCCCCGGGTCTACTCTCATCATATCAATCTTCCATCACTTTATTATTGCTTTGCTTTTACTTTGCCTTTTATTTTACTTTGCATCTTTATACCAAAAATACCAAAAAAAATATCTATCATCTCTATCAGATCTCACTCCCGTAAGTGACCGTGAAGGCATTGACAACCCCTAATCGCGTAGGTTGCGTTGAGATATTTGTTTTGTGTAGGTACGAGGGACTCACGCGTAGCCTCCTACTGGATTGATACCTTGGTTTTAAAAAACTGAGGGAAATACTTACGCTACTGTGCTGCATCACCTTTCCTCTTCAAGGAAATCAAACGCAAGCTCAAGAGGTAGCAGGAAGAATTTCAGGCGCCGTTGCCGGGAAGTCTACGCAAAAAGTCAACATACCAAGTACCCATCACAATTCCTTATCTCTCGCATTACATTATTTGCCATTTGCCTCTCGTTTTCCTCTCCCCCACTTCACCCTTGCCGTTTTATTCGCCCTCTCTTTTTCGTTTGCCTTTTTCTAGCTTGGCTTTGGTTTGCTCGTGTGTTAGATTGCTTGTTTGTCACGATGGCTCAAGATAATACTAAATTGTTTGACTTTACCAATACCAACAATAATGATTTCCTTAGCACCCCGATTGGTCCTCTTACCAATACTGAATCTTGTGAAATCAATTCTGCTTTGTTGAATCTTGTTATGAAAGAACAATTCGTCGGCCTTCCTAGTGAAAATGCCGCTACTCATCTAAATAGCTTCGTTGATTTATGTGATATGCAAAAGAAGAAAGATGTCGATAATGATATTGTTAAATTGAAGCTATTTCCTTTTTTCGCTTAGAGATCGTGCTAAAGCTTAGTTTTCATCTTTGCCTAAAAATAGTATTGATTCTTGGAACAAGTGCAAAGATACTTTTATCTCTAAGTATTTTCCTCCCACTAAGATCATCTCTCTTAGGAACGATATTATGAATTTTAAGCAATTTGATCATGAACATGTTGCACAAGCTTGGGAGAGAATGAAATTAATGATACATAATTGCCCTACTCATGGTTTGAATTTGTGGATGATTATACAAAACTTTTATGTCGGATTGAATTTTGCTTCTAGAAATCTTTTAGATTCGGCCGCGGGAGGCACTTTTATGGAATCACTTTAGGAGATGCTACTAAACTCCTAGATAATATTATGGTTAATTACTCACAATGGCACACTGAAAGATCTACTAATAAACAAGTGCATGCGATAGAAGAAATCAATGTTTTCAGTGAAAAGATGGATGAACTCATGAAATTATTTGCTACTTAGAGTGTTTCTTCTGATCCTAATGATATGCCTTTGTCTACTTTGATTGAGAATAATCATGAGTCTATGGATGTGAATTTTGTTGGTAGGAATAATTTTGGTAACAACGTGTATAGAGGGAATTTTAATCCTAGGCCTTATCCTAGTAATTCCTCTAATAATTATGGAAAATTCCTACAACAACTCTTATGGAAATTTTAATAAGATGCCCTCTGAATTTGAGACTAGTGTTAAAGAATTTATGAATTCGCAAAAGAATTTCAATGCCTTGCTTGAAGAAAAATTGCTTAAAGTTGATGAATTGGCTAGGAACGTAGATAGAATTTCTCATGATGTTGATTCTTTAAAGCTTAGATCTATTCCTCCTAATCATGATATCAATGAGTCTCTCAAAGCCATGAGAATTTCCATTGATGAGTGCAAGGAAAGAACCGCTAGGATGTGTGCTACGAAAGATGCCTTTACTAAAGCGTGTTCTTCCAATTCCTATGAAAATCAAGATGAAGATCTAAAAGTTATTGATGTGTCCCCTATCAACTCCTTGTTTTGTAATATGAATCTTGATGAAACTGAATATGATACACCTTTACCTAGAAGGCGTTCTAAAAATTCGGAGTTTTTAGATCTTGATGATGAAATTGATAAAAGTGGGATTGAAAAGAATAAAACCCTAGATGTTGCTAAACCCACTATTTTGGATCTCAAGGAATTTAATTATGAAAGTTGTTCTTTAATTGATTGTGTTTCCTTGTTGCAATCCGTGCTAAATTCTCCTCATGCTTATAGTCAAAATAAAGCGTTTACTAAACATATCATTGATGCCTTGATGCATCTTATCAAGAAAAACTTGAGTTGGAAGTTTCTATTCCTAGAAAACTTTATGATGAGCGGGAACCAAATATTAAAATTAAGATTAAGGATCATGAATTTTATGATTTATATGATTTGGGTGCTAGTGTTTCCACTGTTCCCAAAACTTTGTGTGATTTGCTAGATTTCCGTGATTTTGATGATTGCTCTCTAAACTTGCACCTTGCGGATTCCACTATTAAGAAACCTATGGGAAGAATTAATGATGTTCTTATTGTTGCAAATAGGAATTATGTGCCCGTAGATTTTATCGTTCTTGATATAGATTGCAATCCTTCTTGCCCTATTATTCTTGGTAGACCTTTCCTTACAACGATTGGTGCAATTATTGATATGAAGGAAGGGAATATTAGGTTACAATTTCCATTAAAGAAGGGGATGGAACACTTCCCTAGGAATTAAATAAAATTACCATATGAATCTATCATGAGAGCCACTTATGGATTGCCTACCAAAGATGGCAATACCTAGATCTATCCTTGTTTTTATGCCTAGCTAGGGGCGTTAAATGATATCGCTTGTTGGGAGGCAACCCAATTTTATGTTTAGTTTTTGCTTTTGTTTCTGTTTAGGAATAAATAATCCATCTAGATCCTGTTTAGATGTGTTTTTATATTTTAATTAGTGTTTGTGCCAAGTTAAACTATAGGATCTTCTTGGATGATAGTTATTTGATCTTGCTGTAATTTCCAGAATCTTTCTGTTCAGGAAAACAATTATTAAAAATCACCAAAACGTGATAAAATACTGATTCCAATTAATGCTGATCAATAAACAAATTTCCTAGGTCCTCCTATTTTGGATGAATTTTTGGAGTGCCAGAAGTTTGCGCTAGTTACAGATTGCTATAGACTGTTCGGTTTTTGACTGATTCTATTTTTCGCGTGTTGTTTGCTTGTTTTGATGAATCTATGGCTAGTAAAATAGTTTATAAACCATAGAGAAGTTGGAATACAGTAGGTTTAACACCAATATAAATAAAGAATGAGTTAATTACAGTACCTTAAAGTGGTCTTTTGTTTTCTTTCGCTAACGGAGCTCACGAGATTTCTGCTGAGTTTTGTGTTGTGAAGTTTTCAAGTTTTGGGTGCATTTTTTTGATGGATTATGGAACAAGGAGTGGCAAGAGCCTAAGCTTGGGAGTGCCCATGGCACCCCCAAGAATATCCAAGGACACCAAAAATTCAAAGCTTGGGGATGCCCCTGAAGGCATCCCCTCTTTCGTCTACTTCCATCGGTAACTTTACTTGGAGCTATATTTTTATTCACCACATGATATGTGTTTTGCTTGGAGCGTCTTGTATGATTTGAGTCTTTGCTTTTTAGTTTACCACAATCATCCTTTCTGTACACACCTTTTGAAATAGCCATACATGAATTGGAATTTGATAGAATACTCATTGTGCTTCACTTATATCTTTTGAGCTTTATAGTTTTGCTCTAGTGCTTCACTTATATCTTTTGAGCCTTATAGTTTTCCTCTAGTACTTCACTTATATCTTTTAGAGCGCGGTGGTGGATTTGTTTTATAGAAACTATTGATCTCTCATGCTTCACTTAGATTATTTTGAGAGTCTTAAATAGCATGGTAATTTTCTTAATAATAATAATATGCTTGGTATTCAAGATTTGTAAAACTTTTCTTTTGAGTGCGTTGAATACTAAGAAAAGTTTGATGCTTGATAATTGTTTTGAGATATGAAGATGGTGATATTAGAGTCATGCTAGTTGAGTAGTTGTGAATTTGAGAAATACTTGTGTTAAAGTTTGTGATTCCCGTAGCATGCACGTATGGTGAACCGTTATGTGATGAAGTCGGAGCATGATTTATTTATTGATTGTCTTCCTTATGGGTGGCGGTCGGGAATGAGCGATGGTATTTTCCTACCAATCTATCCCCTAGGAGCATGCGCGTAATACTTTCTTTTGATAACTTGTAGATTTTTGCAATAAGTATATGAGTTCTTTATGACTAATGTTGAGTCCATGGATTATACGCACTTTTCTTCCTTCCACCATTGATAGCCTCTCTAATACCGCAAGACTTTTCACGGTATCATACACCCGCCATATACCTTCCTCAAAACATCCACCATACCTACCTATCACGGCATTTCCATAGCCATTCCGAGATATATTGCCATGCAACTTTCCACCATTCTGTTTATTATGTCACACTCCATCATTGTCATATTGCTAGCATGATCATGTAGTTGACATCGTATTTGTGGCAAAGCCACCGTTCATAATTCTTTCATACATGTCACTCTTGATTCATTGCATATCCCGCACACGCCGGAGGCATTCATATATAGGTATCAAGTTGAAATTGTTGAGTTGTAAGAAAATAGAAGTGTGATGATCATCATTTTTAGAGCATTGTCCCAAGTGAGGAAAGGATGATGAAGACTATGATTCCCCCACAAGTCGGGATGAGACTCATGACGAAAAAAAAGAGGCCATAAAAAAAGGCCCAAATAAAAAAATGATAGAAAAAGAGAGAAGGGACAATGTTACTATCCTTTTACCACACTTGTGCTTCAAAGTAGCACCAAGATCTTCATGATAGAGAGTCTCTCATTTTGTCACTTTCATATACTAGTGGGAATTTTTCATTATAGAACTTGGCTTGTATATTCTAATGATGGGCTTCCTCAAAATGCCCTAGGTCTTTGTGAGCATGAAAGTTGGATGCACACCCACTTAGTTTCTTTTGTTGAGCTTTCGTTGCATGGCAATCCCTACTCACTTACATTGATATCTATTGATGGGCATCTCCATCGCCCGTTGATACGCCTAGTTGATGTGAGACTATATTCACCCTTTTTGTCTTCTCCACAACCACCATTCTATTGCACATATAGTTCTATATCCATGGCTCACGCTCATGTATTGCGTGAAGATTGAAAAGGTTTTGACAATGTCAAAAGTATGAAACAATTACTTGGCTTGTCATCGGGGTTGTGCATGATTTAAATACTTTGTGTGGTGAAGATAGAGCATAGCCAGACTATATGATTTTGTAGGGATAACTTTCTTTGGCCATGTTATTTTGAGAAGACATGATTGCTTTGTTAGAATGTTTGAAGTATTATTATTTTTATGTCAATATGAAATTTTGTCTTGAATCTTTCAGATCTGAATATTCATACCACAATTAAGAAGAGTTACGTTGAAATTATGCCAAGTAGCACTCCGCATCAAAAATTCTCTTTTTATCATTTACCTACTCGAGGACGAGCAGGAATTAAGCTTGGGGATGCCTGATACGTCTCCAACGTATCTATAATTTTTGATTCCTCCATGCTATATTATCTACTGTTTTGGACCATATTGGGCTTTATTTTCCACTTTTATATTACTTTTGGGACTAACCTATTATCCGGAGGCCCAGCCCAGAATTGCTATTTTTTTGCCTATTTCAGTGTTTCGAAGAAACGGAATATCAAACGGAGTCCAAACGGAATGAAACCTTTGGGAACGTGATTTTCTCGCCGAACATGATACAGGAGACTTGGACCCTACGTCAAGGAAACCACGAGGTGGGCACAAGGCAGGGGGCGCGCCCTAACCCCCAAATGCGCCCCCACCCTCATGGGCCCCATGAAGCTCCACCGACGTACTCCTTCCTCCTATATATACCTACATACCCCAAATGATCAGATACGGAGCCAAAAACCTAATTCCACTGCCGCAACTTTCTGTACCCACGAGATCCCATCTTGGGGCCTGTTCCGGAGCTCCGCCGGAAGGGGAATCCACCACGGAGGGCTTCTACACCATCACCATAGCCTCTCCGATGAAGTGTGAGTAGTTTACCTCAGACCTTCAGGTCCATAGTTAGTAGCTAGATGGCTTCTTCTCTCTTTTTGGATCTCAATACAATGTTCTCCCCCTCTCTCGTGGAGATCTATTCGATGTAATCTTCTTTTTGCGGTATGTTTGTTGAGACCGATGAATTGTGGGTTTATGACCAAGATTATCTATGAACAATATTTGAATCTTCTCTGAATTCTTTTATGTATGATTGGTTATCTTTGCAAGTCTCTTCGAATTATCAGTTTGGTTTGGCCAACTAGATTGGTTTTTCTTGCAATGGGAGAAGTGCTTAGCTTTGTATTGTTGCCATCGAGGATAACAAGATGGGGTTTTTATCATATTGCATGAATTTATCCCTCTACATCATGTCATCCTGCTTAAGGCATTACTCTGTTTTCTTGAACTTAATACTCTAGATGCATGCTGGATAGCGGTCGATGAGTGGAGTAATAGTAGTAGATGCAGGCAGTAGTCGGTCTACTTGTCTCGGACGTGATGCCTATATACATGATCATACCTAGATATTCTCATAACTATGCTCAATTCTGTCAATTGCTCAACAGTGATTTGTTCACCCACCGTAGAATACTTATGCTCTTGAGAGAAGCCATTAGTGAAATATATGGCCCCTGGGTCTATTCTCATCATATCAATCTTCCATCACTTTATTATTGCTTTGCTTTTACTTTGCCTTTTATTTTACTTTGCATCTTTATACCAAAAATACCAAAAAAATATTATCTATCATCTCTATCAGATCTCACTCCTGTAAGTGACCGTGAAGGGATTGACAACCCCTAATCGCGTTGGTTGCGTTGAGCTATTTGTTTTTGTGTAGGTACGAGGGACTGCATGGTAGCCTCCTCTTTGGATTGATACCTTGGTTCTCAAAAACTGAGGGAAATACTTACGCTACTGTGCTGCATCACCTTTCCTCTTCAAGGAAATCACACGCAAGCTCAAGAGGTAGCACCCTTAAGTCCCGGTTTGTGTCTCAAACCGGGACTAAAGGTCCCATTTTAAAACTCTACCCCCCCCCCCCCCCCATGGACCGCCTTTTTAGTTTTGAAAAAATCAAAAGAAAATGATAAAAACTTCAAAAAATAAAATCCTTCAAGAGGTACTTATATCACTACATCTACTAGTTAGGAAAATTTAAAAACTTAAATTTGGACATGTTTTGCAAAAAGTGTAGGGAAAATGTAAAACAGCTATAACTTTTTCATACGATGTCCGAAAAAAACGTATAATATATCAAATTGTTCAGAATGAAAATATGCATCCGATTTTGATGGCCCATGGCCTGTTTGCAAATTTTTAGAATCCTCAAATTCTAAAAGGAAAAAAGTTATGCTCAAATTTCAGTTTTTTTTGTATTTTCGTTAGATCAGGTCAAACTATGGTCAAACTACTTATTCAAGAAGTATAAGTGTTACTAAATAATTATTCAAGAATATTACTGTTACTAAATAATTATTTCAGTTTTTTTGAATTTTTGTCAAATCTGGTCAAACTGTGGTCTAACAATGGTCAAACTACTTGTTCAAGAAATATTAGTGTTACTAAATAATTATTTCAGTTTTTTTTGAATTTTGGTCTAATCTGGTCAAACTATGGTCAAACTATTTATTCAAGAAATATTAGTGTTACTAAATAATTATTGTTTTGTACAATAATAGTTTCGAACTCAAACAAAGGAAATGTGTGACTTCATGCTCAAGCTAAACTCCCGAGGGTTAATAGGATTGACATCTTACTATTGTCAGAAAACAACAAGTGCAGACTTGGAAACGAAGGAGAATAGAACCCGAAAGTTAAGCGTGCTCGGGCTGGCGTAGTGAGAGGGATGGGTGACCGGTCGGGAAGTTAGATGATTTGGAATGATGAGGGGTGATTAGAGATTAGAGGTTAAATTGAGCAGTGATGAGGGGTGGGTGATTAGAGATTAAATTGTAAAATAATTCAGAAATTTGAAAATCGAGAAAAAATTTCAAAAAAGAAAAAAACCCGGGACTAAAGGTGGAGCTGGTGGAGCTCTAGCCAGCAGCCACGTGGAGGGTTTTTAGTCCCGGTTCGTAAGAACCGGGACTAAAGGAAGCTTTAATGCGACCCTTTAGTCCCGGTTCGAGAACCGGGACTAAAGGCTCTTATGGACCGAGACTAACGACCCTTTTTCTACTAGTGATATGCCGGAATTAGCCCAGAAAGGTTCTGCCAATGAAATGAAGAGTTATAACCATGCCCTTCACTGAGAAAGAGGCACATGAGCCTGTTCTTCAAAGCGTAAGGCCATATGGTTTCCAAGTGGAGTTTTGCTAGGTGTTGTTCTTTGGATTTCATCGAAGATGATTTGCTGGACTAAATCCAGGGTCCAGGGGAGGTATGGGGATTGTCTGGTCATACTTTTAAACAAAATGGGGTTACAGTAGGGATACCTACTTTCCCTCATCCTCATTCATATCGTTGCTCATATGTTTGGAATCCATATCGAAAGGGCTAAATCTAAGGAGATGATTAGTGTTTTTTTCTTCACATCTGGTTTATGCTAGTCTATCTGCCATACTATATTATATATGTTGATGCATATTATTTTCTTTGTACAGAACATAACATTGAAAAAGACAAAAAATCGAGCGTCCAACTAGGCATGTTCAAGCAGCTTTGTGGTTTGAATGAACTTCAATAGAAGTGATATCTGATGCTCAAGATTCCATTGAAGTCGGTGCTCTAGTTTATTAATTGCATAAGTTGTTTCTGCCAGCCGTACGTCCTTTGCCAACTCTCTTCTCAGTAAATAAGACATTATGTGGATGCTTGATGCTTCATCAAATGCTTATTTTTAGATTCTTTTGTAGAGTGTTGGTTACACCAAACTTGTGGATGTGTGTATTTCCAGATCCTTTTGAGTGTTAGTTACACAAATTTAAGTTACATTTTCTATACATTTTTTCCTATTAATTTGTATTCAGATGTGAATTAGCTATGCTTACTTCTCTCCTCCGCCATTTCATTAACTCAAACCACAAAGTTTACAAGCGATAAGAACTACTGATATGCCATAATATGGCATGCATAAATCAAAGGGCTAACATGTAAGACTAATAAGTTTATCAAGTCTAGAGGGCATGTCTGTATTTATGTAATAGTGCGCCTATCACTTCATCGATGATCTCATTGGTATCTAACAAGACGTTAATATTCTTATAATGATGTTGATTTTGCATACCCTTTAATTGGTGAGACATTGTTATTGGGTTGGAAATGCGTATGTCAACTCTCCTTCGGATACAACCAGATCCCCTTAATTAGTCTCATATCAGCAACTAACGTCTTTTGGTATTTATGAAAAGATGTATGCCAGCCTATGGATAATAAAGAAGTACTTCTCTAGATTGGGACTAGATCCAAGTACGACTACTCTAAAAGACATGGAATATGCTAACAATGTATTCTATATTATCGATCTCACTTGATGTTAAGATTGAGGTGCATCACATAGTAATGGACAAACTACTTTTGTCAACGGAACAAGTCCTTTGTCAACTCTAATTTTGATACAACGTTCCTTGGATGCTTATTGATATGTTTTTTCAGTTTATTTTGTAGAGGACATGTTAGTTACACCAAACAACAAATGCCTTTTTTTCCTCGCATATAATTGTTTCTCGCGTGTAAGTTGCAGCAAACTTAAGTTAACCTTATATATGTATACAATTTTTTTATTAAATATTCTTTTAACTAGACATGGTACCAATCATGGCTGGCCAAAACTTACTAAAGAAATACCTCTTTAAAAATTTATAAAAATGACTCCAGAAAAACTTACAAAATACCTCTTACAAAAACCTAACAAAAATATCTCAGTTGTAGACATTGTTGAGGGCTGAACACATGTATCCTATGGGGAAATAATGGAACCGAAGTGTTTCAGAAACTGATATGACAATGATTCACATTTAGCAGGGTCATTCTGGCGTATTCAATTTTCTTCATCGTGAAAACGCAAGTTGTACCATTACTGTCCGTAGTAATTTTAAATTTCTTCAACATTGGAGGAGGCTTTCCGTGCTTGATAGAACCATGAGTATGAGATGTATCATCATTAATTACTCCCTCCATCCCATAATATAATATGTTTTGTTAGCTTGCAAAAACGTCTTATATTATAGGACGGGGGAGTATTATACAAATTACAAAAATTAAGCAATCAAGGAACGACAATTGATGAGTGCACAAAATGGAAAACTAAGCGTGTTACGGCTTTTGACTCATTAGTACATTAACTACAAAAAACAAGCGCCCATATTTCTTGTAATAAAAACTAGTTTTGTGCTTGAGCAACGTGACTCGATTAGCATTATGGTAAAAGTAATACTAGGACTGTTAAGCTAGGTTGAACTCAAATTAATTAGCAGTGATTAAGATTTAGCTTGACTTGGCATCCGAGATGATTCCGCAGGATTGAGCGCTCATTAATGAGTAGGACACCGCGTCTTTCGGGTCAAGAGTTTTGTCCAGAGCAACGTGGGGTGGCGTGCGTTTGAATAGATCTGACCAATATGAACTATTGACTCGAATTTCTTAACAAGCAACTTTGTAGTACAGCTCATACAAGCCGAGCATCTTAGCTTTAGCTAACCATGCCGGGATAAGAGCACATCGGGACTGTAGATGTCAACATGGGCGGGACATGGTAGCAACCAAGTGGATCCATTACTTGTTTCATACTTGTCGCGAAATTAATTGTTTGCACACGGTGGATGCAACTAAGCTAGCTAGCTAGTACTATAAGGCTAGGGAGGGGTGGGGGCATCGTTCACCCTACACTGCTTTCACATCCATACACACAAAACTAGTTGAACGAGCATCTGAGAGTTAGCGCCACCCGCAACCATGGAGGCACTTCTGGTGAGCGCCGCGACAGGGGCGTTGAAACCAGTCCTGGAGAAGCTGGCTGCTTTGCTCGGCAATGAGTACACAAGTCTCAAGAAGGTGCGTAGCGAGATCAGCTTCCTCATAGATGAGCTCACCGCCATGCATGCCTTTCTCCTCAAGATGTTGGAGGAGGAGGAGCCTGATGAGCAAGATAAGGTGTGGATGACGGCTGTGCGGGAGCTCTTCTATGACATGGAGGACTCCATCGATGACTTCATGCAAGGTGTTGGTGACAAAAATACTAAGCCAGATGGTTTTCTGGAGAAGATTAAGCACTCAGTTGGAAAGTTGGGAAAGATGAAGACTCACCGACGGATCGGTAATGAGATCCAAGATCTGAAGAAGCAAATCATTGAGGTGGGCGAGAGGAATCAAAGGTACAAGACCCGTGAAGCCTACTCAATGACCAAGAATGCAACTGTTGACCCTAGAGCTCTTGCTATCTTTGAGCATGCCACAAACCTCATTGGAATTGAAAAGCCCAAGGCTGAGATAATTGAACTTTTGACTGAAGGTGCATCAACACAAGAGCAACTGAAGCTGGTATCCATTGTAGGTTCTGGAGGAATGGGCAAGACAACTCTTGCAAACCAAGTATATCAAGACCTCAAAGGAAAATTCAAATGTCAGGCATTCTTATCTGTGTCGCGAAATCCGGACATAATGAGTATCCTGAGAATTATTCATAGTCAAGTTAGTGGTCTGCATTTTGCTCACACCGAAGCAGGGAGCATACAACAAGTCATCATCAATATCAATAGTTTCCTGGCGGGCAAAAGGTATAATTTTTCACGCCGTGCCTACTTATCATCCTCGAGTATATTTTTAATACATTTATTTGGACATTTCATGTAAAATTATACTTGTAATTTGTGTAAAAAGTAGTTTTGTGTAGTAATTTTTACATATTTTTTCAATAGTTCCTATAGAAAGTAGTAATCAAGTTGTTGTATTATAGATAACTGCACATGCGTTGTAATGGAGAATAAATATATTATGTTATATTAGCATATGCTTACTTGCCCATGTTAATATGACTTGTAAAAATAGGATTTTCTTTGATAGACACTAATTTGGTAAGCTTTTATTGGCTTACCAAATAAGAAATTCGTGAGTAAATAAGAACTAAGGAGTAAGGTGTTTCGGTGCCCAGGCTCATCTGCACCCGGTTAGAAATAAATACGTAAAAAATTCAAAACAAATTCAAAAAATTCCAAATTTATGTTTTGTGGTAGGAAATTTGATGCGCGAGGCCCGCTCCAAATTTCAAGTCATTTGGACATTTGAGCAGATCTCAGCAAAAACAATAAATCGGGCCGAAACGGTACATGAACAGTAAACATTTTTACAGACCGCCAATTTGTTTTTTTTGCCGAGAGCTGATCAAACGTCCAAATGACTTGAAATTTGGAGCGGGCCTCACCCATCAAATTGTCTACCCCACAAAAAAAAATTGAATTTTTTGAATTTTTCTAGTATTTGTTTTGATTTTTCCGTAAGCGCAGGTGCATATGAGCTCGGGTGCAGAGATGGATTTTTCAGAACTGAGGCCGTTCATGCGGTTTTTAGAAACCTGAAAAGCGAGAGATGAGAGGAAACGAATAAAAATGAGGACATGAAGGCAGGAGTGTACATAAAATTGGACGAATGATGAGCCAACGACAGAGCATTATACATTTTTTTAAATAGGAGAGAAGTTTGTATTGATGTCAAGTTGTGTGTGTGTGTGTGTGTGAGAGAGAGAGAGGGAGGGAGGGAGAGGGAGAGGGAGACGAGAAGAGAGAGAGAGAGAGAGAGAGAGAGAGAGAGAGAGAGAGAGAGAGAGAGAGAGAGAGAGAGAGGAGCATTTCCTTAAGGAAATCTCAACTCACCCTATCATATGCTTTCTAATAATCAAGTTCCAAAATCAACCCGCTGGGCCCAGTCCTATGAACCTCATGAATAATCTCATGAGCCATCACCGCACTTTCTAAAATAAAGCTCCCTTTAATAAATGCAGTTTGATTAGAAGAAACGAGTCTGTCACACAGGGGGGAAACCCTGGTGGTCATAGCTTTGGAAAAGATCTTGACATCACAGTTTCTCAAACTAATAGATCTAAAGTTCTTCATGTCCTTGGCACCGGGAACTTTAGGAATAAGGGTAATAATGGCAAAGTTGAGTCTGTACAAATCCAAAACCCATTCTCAAAATCCCTAACTAAGCACATGAAATCATCTTTAATAAGATCCCGAAAAGTTTGATAAAACAGAAAAGAAAGGACATCGGGGCCAGGAGAACCACTGGCATAAGAGCTCATGATAGCTTGTTTGATCTCATCCTCAGAAAAGGATCTCTCAAAATTCTCTCTCTCTCTCTCTCTCTCTCTCTCTCTGCATCAGTGACCATTTTCCCTTCAGACCAGAAATCAGCATCCAAATGAATACCCGGTTTAGGTTCAAAGGCAAAAAGGTCTTTGTAAAAAGAGGTAGCAACATCCAGCATATCACATGTGGATGTCACAACACCCCCAGGCTCCACCGACTCAGAGCGGGGCTGGCGTTTTGGCTCCCGGGAGCATTTGCTCCCGTATGAACAGTAATGCGAAAAAATATATTAAATGTTTTCAAACAATTCTGAATATTTTTGTAGATGATTGTATTAGTGTCGTAAACATGCATGATAATTTTCATGTGAAACGGAGCGACGGTGTTTCGTCGGCAAAAACGAACAAATTTGGGATGACATTTTGGGGTAACTTTTGGTATTCGATTTGATTTTTTGTACAAGCCAAAAGGTTTAATCTTTTTGTGTCAAAATTTTTTGGCCCCGGGAGCCAAGTTGACTTTTCACATTCTGTGCCTATGGTTAGCAAGAGCATGAAAGTAAGGTTGTCGACAATCTCCAATGGTTGTGTAGGCAGTGGTAGGGTGGCTGCAGCATTTAATGTGTGTGGCAGTGGCATTCGTGATGCTTGTGGCGGCGGCAACCTCCATTTGATTTGGTCAGTGGTGGCAGCGGCAGTCGCTCTTGAATTGGGGCCACAGTGCTTGTCCCCAGCAACATTTAGCGAGATATGCCGACGGCGTACACAAGGTATGCGACAGTGGTGGATCGACGCCAGTGTGGCACATGGATGCTTTGCTTCACACACGATGGCGGCAGACACGAAGCGTGCTACTGCAGTTGGATGATGCGAGTGTCACACATGGCCATGGATGGCAGGTGAACTGGCCCTGATGAGGTTTCACTGCCTGTTCTGTGCACTTGTATGCTTGGTATTATTTTTATACACGTGCTCTGGTGTATCATTTTAATATATACTCCCTCCGTCCGGAATTACTTGTTTCGGAAATGGATGTATCTAGAACTAAAATAGATCTAGGTACATCCATTTTCGCGACAAGTAATTCCGAACGGAGGGAGTACTTGCCACCAAGAACCCACATGGGTCTGCCTGGCAGCCCACCCCATGTCACAGAAGTTAGCCGACGTATTTTTATCATTATCAGTATACATCAAAACAAATAGTATAAAAAAAGTGAGATTTTACGGTGCATTATAGTACACCAGAGCACGTTTACTATATGGGCGATCTAAAGGATTATAGTCTTTTATTAAAAAATATATATGAAAGTAGTATAGAATATATAAACTAAAATGATTTTACATATAACTCACTTTGGAGCATATAGTGGTTACTTATGAAGTATATTAAAAATGATAACGATGTATAATAGATTCATATGTGTGTTGTATGAGGAACTTGTACATACTCTTTAGGAGTATAGAATCATCCCACATATATATAAAGTCATGCTGATATTACCCAAAAATTGGTGTGCAGGTACTTTGTTGTTGTTGATGATATATGGGACGTGGATACATGGGGTGTTATTAAGCTTGCATTCCCAGCATCCAGTTCTGGCAGTATGATGATCACCACTACTCGTAAAAACAATGTTGCTGAGTCATGTTGTTCGTCGTTTAGTGGTTCCATTTATGGTATAAGGCCACTCAATATGGTGTGTTCAAGACAACTATTTCATAGAAGATTATTTGAGTCTAAAGAAGATTGCCCTTCACACCTTGAAGGAATTTCAGATCAAATTTTGAAGAAGTGTGATGGCTTACCTTTGGCAATCATTGCTATATCTGGCCTGTTGGCTAACAGAGAAAGAACAAAGGATATATGGATTGAAGTGGAGAAATCAATTGGCCGTGCCCTTGAAAGGAACCCAGCCATTGAAGGAATGCTTAAGATATTATCACTTAGTTACTTTGATCTGCCTCCTCATATCAAAACATGTCTCTTGTATTTGAGTATATTTTCAGAGGATTCTGTTATTCACAAGGAAGCTCTGATATGGAAATGGGTTGCCGAAGGATTTGTTTGCAAGGATGGCAGATATACGGCATATGATTTAGGAGAGAAGTGCTTTAATGAGCTAGTCAATAGGAGTTTGATCCAAGTTGTAGACACGAACATATTTCATGAGGTGGAGAGTTTTCGAGTTCATGACACAATTCTTGATTTCATCATATCCAAGGCCATCGAAGAAAACTTTGTTACTTTACTCGGTGTTCCTAATGTAAGAGTTAGGCTACAAAACAAAGTTCGTCGACTTTCACTCCAACTTGGTGGTCAAGGAAGTTCTATAATACCGGCATGTATGGGGTTATCTCATGTTCGATCACTCAATGTGTTTATGGAATCATTAGAAATCCCTTCTCTTGATGAGTTCAGACATTTACGTACTTTGGACTTTCAAGGTTGCACAAAATTGGAAAACCATCATCTTTCAAATATTGGGAGGTTGTTTCAGCTGAGATGCCTGATATTGAGAGAGACAAAGTTAACTAAGATCCCAGAAGGAATTGGTCATCTATGTTGCTTAGAAGTTTTGGACATAGAAGACACCGAAGTCAGGGAATTACCAGCAGCTATTGTCAATCTCGGAAAACTGGTGTATCTGCTTATGCCCCATTCTGTCAAAATTCCTGATGGAATAGCAAAGATGCAAGCACTGGAGGTGTT
The DNA here is from genome assembly GCA_021605145.1 of Aegilops bicornis. Classification (NCBI taxonomy): domain Eukaryota; kingdom Viridiplantae; phylum Streptophyta; class Magnoliopsida; order Poales; family Poaceae; genus Aegilops; species Aegilops bicornis. The sequence continues at coordinate 693,639,022 of CM038674.1, forward strand.
GGATTGGGTTTCAGTCCAGGACCAGACATTTAACTTGTTGCAAGAACTTGGGCAACTAAGGAATCTGAGGAAGCTGGTCCTTGGTTTTCTTGAAGATACAGTGAAAAGTGAGGATGTGCGCATGGAAGCTATAGCCTCTTCAGTTCAAAACCTATCCAGTCAGAACCTGCGTTCTCTAATTATCAAGGGAGATGGGAGGAGCTTCATGCAGTCTAGACTGCTTAGCCTCCAGTCACCTAAGGCCGGTTCTTCACTTGTTCCACAGGTCTCGGATTGGGTGGTCTCCCTTCGTCGATTATGTCTTCACTTGGAGGAAGTCAAGCAGGATGATATCTGCATCCTTGGAGCCTTACCTGCTCTAGTGGATCTTGATCTGACAAGTGGACCAGGTGGAATAACCCTTTGCTATGGGTTCGAACGACTCAGCAGAGATTTCTACGGGTCACCCAAAGGTGGTAAGCTGATAATCAATGGTGACGTTGGCTTCCCATGCTTGAGGCACTTTTCCTTCAACGCGTACAAATACCTGCTACATGTCAGGTTTGAAGTAGGATCCATGCCCAAGCTAGACAAACTTACCATGGCTTTCTGCTTCGCTCCATTCTATTACCCTGATATTACAACACAGGGTGGTGTTTTTGATTTTGGAAAAAAAAATCTGCCCAATCTCTCAACTCTCATGTGTATTACAGCAGTCCGCCTGGATAGTTTTTCTAGTAATGAACAGCTAGCAAAGGCTGCTGTGGAGAGAACAGTGAAGGCACATCCCAACAACCCTACTCTATCTTTTCATGTAACATATCTTTGAGGTACTAGTTCTCTCCCCGGACAAGAGTACCTCGTTGATTGCCTAGCTTGCTACTCCTCTGTAAAGAAATATAAGAACGTTTAGATCACTACTTTAGTGATCTAAATGCTCTTATATTTCTTTACGGAGGGAGTACATTTTACCTTTCTTAATTTCGTTGCCTCATGTGTTCAGTTAGTTCATGCAGGCTCAACACTTCATTTCTTCTGAGGTCGATTCACCGAATACGTCCAAGTAGTTTTTTGTTGGTGTTGGACGAGGGATGAATACCCTACGTGCCTGCAGGTACTTATACAACTCTGTAGCATTTATATTCATCTTTGTTTGTTCCTGGATAATTGTTATTTGTGTTAAAATGTAGGCTAGTAGTTGTAGGAAACGTGACATGTTGTCACATATATTATTGCGTGTGTATATTGTAACCGGCGCAGGTTGTTAGTATAGATCAAGCCTTATCTTGTATAGCTTGAAGTAGGGGCAAAGTCTTGCAACAACCTGCGCCGCATGATGTAATCTCCTCTATGTATTTAACACGTACGCGTCCCTGCCAGGAAGGTATACGCTTCCACGCCTTTCTTCTTCTTTCATGGTATCAGAGCTGCCCTCGAACTCATCCATGGCGACATCATCAAATTCCTTCCCTGTCTCGCCATTTTCTCACGCCGCCACAGAGAAACTCAGCAAGGGCAATCAAGCCCTGTGGCGCGATCGTGTTTCTCTCGCCATTCGGGGCGCAGATGGAGAAGTACCTTGACATCGAGCAGCCGCCACCACTGATCCAGATCGACGTAACCTCGTCCGATGGCAAGACCACGGCGAAGGCAGCAAACCCGGAGTTCCAAACCTGGTACGCGAAAGATCAACAAGTTTTCTCATATCTTCTGACGACTCTCCCTCGTGAGATAGCCATCCAGGTTGCATCATGTCACACTTCGCCGAAGCTCGAATACGGTTGAGGGTATGCTTGCATCCCGCACCCTGCCAGCACCACCAACGCCTGCATCGCCCTCGCCAACTTGCGTAAGGGCAACCGCCCATCACGAGTACGTTGGGAAAATCAGGTCCCTCTGTGATGAACTGATCGCAGCCGGGAAGAGGGTGGACGAGGATGACATCGTCTCCCACATCTTAGCTGGGCTCGAAGAAGACTTCGACCCGGTGGTTTCTGCTATGTGCTCTCGGGTGGAACCGGTGAGCGTGGCCGAGCTGTATTCACAGCTGCTCAGCTTCGAGACGAGGCTGAAACTTCGTGGTGGAGGGTCTCAGTCCTCTGCCAACGCTGCCACTCGAGGCCGCAAGTTTGGCGGCGGAGGTGGTGATCGCGACCGCAGACAAGCCGACGCTGGAGGTGATCGCGGCGGTCGCGGCGGTGGCCGCAGCGGTCGCGGTGGACATGGCGGCGACGGCAGCGGCGGCGCAGGAAACTACAACAACAATGCCTCCGCGCCCAGGGTGCAATGCCAGATCTGTGGCAAAATGGGCCATCCAGCATGGAAGTGCTGGAAACGCTACGACGAGGCCTGCCAAGGGGGAGAAGAGAAGTCAGCCAATCTCACAGCGCCACAATATGGGGTAGACACCAACTGGTACCTTGACAGTGGTGCTACCGACCATATCACAAAAGTATCTGGAGAAGCCGACTGCGAGATCGCTACCAAGGCAACGAGCAGATTCACACCATGAAAGTGGTTCAGGGTATGGATATTAAACACATTGGTCATTCAGCTATTCACACCCAAGATCGTGATCTTTTTTTGAATAATATCCTTCATGTACCCGAAGCCAACAAAAGCCTAATCTCCGCTAGCCGTCTTGCCATTGACAATGACTTCTTTGTTGAAATTCATCCCTATTCTTTTTTTTGTCAAGGAACGGGGAACGAGGAAGGTACTTCTTCGAGGCATGGGTAGGAGAGGTCTCTACCCAGTTACGCACACGGGAACCCACGTCAACAAGCAAGTGCTAAGTGCTACCAAGCTGTCTCCAGATAGGTGGCATCGACGTCTAAGGCATCCTTCTTCTATTATTGTCAAGAAAGTCATTAGTCAATATAATCTCCCGTGTGCTAGTTATCTCAATAATGATTTTGTATGTGACGCATGCCAAAAGGGCAAAAGTCACCAACTTCCTTATCCAATTCAATAAGTGAATCAAAGTTTCCTTTAGAACTTGTGTTCTCTGATGTGTGGGGTCCTGCTGTTGAAACAGTAGGAAGAAAGCAATATTATGTTAGCTTCATCGATGATTTCAGCAAATTTACATGGATCTATTTGATCAAACATAAGTCTGAGGTTTTTCAGAAATTTCATGACTTTCAGAATCTTGTGGAAGGACAATTTGATCGTAAAATCCTTGCTCTCCAAACAGATTGGGGTGGGGAGTACGTTAGGCTAAACTCCTTCTATACCAAGATAGGTATATCCCATCACGTCTCATGTCCTCACGCTCACCAACAAAATGGTTCAGCTGAGAGAAAACATCGACATATTGTCGAAGTTGGCTTGTCTCTTCTTGCCCAAGCTTCTATGCCTCTGTAGTTTTGGGACGAAGCCTTCATTGCCGCCACATACTTGATAAACCATACTCCTAGCAAGGTCATCAATTTTGAGACACGTTTTGAACGATTGCTTCATGAAAAAGCTAAGTATTCCATTCTCAGAATTTTTGGATGTGCTTGCTGGCCAAATCTTCGGCCATACAATAACCATAAACTCCAATTTCGATCTAAACAATGTGCTTTCCTTGGCTATAGCAATCTTCACAAAGGATACAAATGTCTTGATATCTCCACTGGACGTGTTTACATATCCAGAGACGTGGTCTTTGATGAAAACATCTTTCCCTTCTCTACCTTGCATCATAATGTCGGCGCTCGTTTACGTGCAGAAATACTTTTGCTGTCTCTGGAGTTATTAAATCCTACTGATCAAGGGGGTGAATATTATGCTAATGATCATTTGTTTAATAATCCTAACTTTCATGGAGACAGCGGTGAAAAAAATGGCAGTGAAAACAGCGCTCCGGCCTGTGATTTTATGCAGCAGCAGCAGAGAACTCCTGGTGCTGGACACGAGGCTGATATGCTCTCGGGATTGGGCGCGCGCGCTGTCTGACACAGTCACGGGATCCCAGGAGGATCCTCTGGTGGCTCGAGATTCGCCAGCGGCTCCAGATTCGCCGCCTGCCACCTGGTCGGGCGGGGCGGATGCATGCGCTCACCTCGAGGCGGGCCTGCGGTCAGACGCTCCCTCGCCCGCACGCGCCTCCTCGCCCGTGGTCCCTAGTTGTCGAGGCGGGGCAGGAGGTACACCACCTGACACGCACACGAGCGGTGCGGGAAGAGCCGGCGAGTCGCATTCGCCGGTCCCACACACGCGGGAATCGAGCCCTGCGACTAAGGGAGGATCAGCCACCCTGATCCGGTCGGCTGAAGTACGAGGAGAAGGATCCTCTGCGGCTGAGGGCGTGTTGCCGCGGATAACTACACGTGCTCAGAAAGGTATTTTGAAACCTACAAAATTCAAAGACGGTATAGTCAGGTATGAGAAGAACTTTAAGTTTGCAAACTTTGCATCTTCTGGTGAACCTCAAAATTTGATAGAGGCACTAAGTAGTGAAAATTGGAGAAATGCTATGCACACAGAGTATGATGCACTTATGAAAAATCGAACTTGGCACTTAGTTACTTCAAAGCAAGGGAGGAATATCATAGACTGTAAGTGGGTGTACAAAGTTAAAAAAAAGACATGATGGCACTATAGATAGATACAAGGCTAGATTAGTAGCTAAAGGCTTTAAGAAACGCTATGGGATTGATTATGAAGATACCTTTAGCCCTGTAGTTGTGGCTGCTACTATCAGACTTGTTTTGTCTATTGTCAAGCTTCTGTGGGTTGGAGTCTTCTCCAATTGGATGTACAGAATGCGTTCCTACACGGCGTTCTCGAGGAGGAGGTCTATATGAGACAACCACCTGGTTATGAGGACCGTTCAAAACCACATCATGTGTGTAAGCTGGACAAGGCCTTGTATGGTCTAAAACAGGCACCCAGAGCCTGGTACCACAAGCTGAGTACAAAGCTACAACAACTTGGTTTCAAGGCATCTGAAGGAGACACGTCTTTGTTCTTCTTCAAAAAAGGGAAGGTGACCATGTTTATGTTGATTTATGTTGATGATATAATTGTTGCTAGTTCATCACAAGAAGCCATCTCAGCACTATTAAGAAATCTAAAAGGAGAATTTGCTCTTAAGGATCTAGAAGAGTTGCATTACTTCCTAGGTATTGAAGTAAAAAAATGTCATGATGGTATTATGCTAACTCAGGAAAAAGATGCCAGACACATAGTCAAGCGAGTAGGCATGAGAGACTGTAAACCCTCTAGTACTCCCATGTCTACCACTGACAAGCTGTCTTTGCATGAAGGAGAAATGTTAAGTCCAGAAGAGGGAACTAAATACCAAAGTACAGTAGGTGCATTGCAGTATCTAACATTGACAAGACCAGATATATCATTTGCCGTTAATAAAGTTTGTCAATTTCTGCGTGCTCCTACTTCTTTGCATTGGACAACTGTCAAGAGAATCATAACATATATTCAAGGGAGTGCTGGAACAGGCCTAAAAATATGCAAGTCTCCTTCAACAGCAATGAGTGCGTTCTCTAATGCAGATTGGGTCGGGTGTCCAGATGATAGGAGATCAGCTGGAGGTTTTACAATTTTCCTTGGGTCAAATCTTGTATCCTGGAATGCAAAGAAACATGGCACAGTCTCACGTTCTAGCACTGAAGCAGAATATAAGTCTCTGGCAAATGCAACTGCTGAGGTAATGTGGATTGAAACTTTGCTTCATGAACTAGGGATTGGAAGAACACATGTGTCATGTTTGTGGTGTGATAACGTTGGGGCAACATATCTTTCTGCAAATCCTGTGTTTCATGCAAGGACAAAACACATAGAGATTGACTATCATTTTGTTCAAGAAAGAGTTGCACAAAAACAGTTGGATGTTCAGTTTATTCCAATAGGAGATCAAGTTGCAGATGGATTCACTAAGCCTCTTCAAGTCAGACAACTACAAGCCTTCAAGCATAATCTGAACCTTGACACGTTAAGATTAAGGGAAGATGTTAAAATGTAGGCTAGTAGTTGTAGGAAACGCGACATGTTGTCACGTATATTATTGTGTGTGTATATTGTAACCGGCGTAGGTTGTTAGTATAGATCAAGCCCTATCTTGTATAGCTTGGAGTAGGGGCAAAGTCTTGCAACAACCTGCGCCGCATGATGTAATCTCATCTGTGTATTTAACACATACGCGTCCCTGCCAGAAAGGTATACGCTTCCACGCCATTCTTCTTCTTTCAATTTCAATCAGAGAATTCGAGCAGAAGTGCATACAATTAATGAATCATGCCTGAAGCCGTACTGCAATTGCGTATTATTGCTTTATGGTTCTTTTTTTGCTTATAATGCAAGGGAGGTGACACTTTGTAGTACATTATTGTGCCCAGGCTGGTGTTGGATGTACTCTCTCTTCCTGTTGCTAGTGCTACCTTCTGTTGGTGTCTGCCTCCTTGATTCTCATCAACATTCCAATAACTGGCATCAACAAGATGAGATCGAGTTGCTGCTGCTGTTGGAGCTAAACATTCGGCGACAACGAGTGATGCATGCAGAGGCAGGGCGGCGCAGCACATGTCATCGCGTGCGAGGGGCGACCGGCAACGAGTACAAGGCAACGGCCAATGACGAGCGATGTCAAGATTAGGGAAGAACTTTAAGCCATAATCTTGACTTATTAGCGCGTGTGAGGCCTTGTACAATGGGAGATGCTTAGGGGAGGTGCTTAGAGAAATAAACCAGTCTTTCTTTAAGCACTGGTGTTTATTTATACAGGGTAGACGCTTAACTAAGTGTCTCTCCTGTAGAAATAGGCATCTGTGCTTCAGAAGAACTCGGTTTATTTTTCTAAGCACCTTCCATTGTACAAGGCCTGAGGCGGACGTGTGAAGTGGTTGCAGGTGAAGTGAGAAAGCCAGCGAGATGCACGAGTTGCCGATGGTTAGTTAGCTGGGTCATTAGCTTAGTCAGTTATCTATCCATGCATGTACTCATTCGTGTGTATTGAGCCAAGTCCAACTGTATGCGAAGAAGCCGTGAGATATAGCTGGATTGCAGACGAAAGATGGGATGTATGCAGTGGTGGAGCTTGGCAGGAATCTCAGGGGGAGGGGCTAAAATTCAAAACATGAACAACTAAGAGAGCAAAGATTGATCTTTTTCTTATCTAATCCACGCACAGTAATTTTCTTCACTATTTTGGCTAAGGATGGGGGCCACGGCCCCCTCATACTTTGTTGGGAATTAGCATACAAATGCACTTGTGGTTAACTGAAAACTGCAGCGGAAACAAAGTAATCTCTGCACCACATCATGTACTAACTCAAGGATTGTTGCTTAGCACGGAAGGAAACATATGCATCAGCATATATGGAGGTAAAATATGTTACTCAGCAGGCAAGACACTCCTCAGTCGAGTGTCTTGTGGTAGGAGTATCTTTTCTGGACAGCAGCAAGTATCAACAAAGAGACACCAGATTTTTACGTGAAAAACCCCCCAACTTGAGGGAAAAAACCACGGGCCGAAGCCACCCAAATCCTCTTCCGCTATTATCAAATGTGGGATATAATAAGTTCTTCTCTACACAACACTAGAGGATCTCATACATCAAGATTTCTGAATCTTGGATGAACACAATAAGATTTGGGGCTCAAGAGCTAGGGATTAGAAAAGTCTCACAAAAAATGGTAGAACCGGAACTTGAAGGAGACAAGGTAGTGGATCTGGACCATTACAACCTTGGGGAGGGGCTCCTTTTGATTCTTCCTTCAATCTTCCTCTTCTTCCCTTGCTCTCTTGATTTTCTCTCTTCTTCTCCTTGGGCCATGAACTGATTTTCGTCACACTTGGTGATGGTTGCTGGATGGAGCGTAAAGCATCCCTATCCATTCATGTGCAAAGTCTAAAATGACCCTAGTGAAGGAAATATGCCCTTGAGGCAATAATAAAGTTATTATTTATTTCCTTATTTCATGATAAATGTTTATTATTCATGCTAGAATTGTATTAACCGGAAACTTAGTACATGTGTGAATTCATAGACAAAACAAAGTGTCACTAGTGTGCCTCTACATGACAAGCTCGTTTATCAAAGATGGTTATGTTTCCTAACCATAGACATGTGTTGTCATTTGATGAACGGAATCACATCATTAGGAGAATGATGTGATGGACAAGACCCATTCGTTAGCTTAGCATTATGATCGTTACAGTTTCATTGCTACTGCTTTCTTCATGACTTATACATGTTCCTCAGACTATGAGATTATGCAACTCCAGAATACCGGAGGAACACCTTGTATGCTATCAAACGTCTCAACATAACTGGGTGATTATAAATATGCTCTGCAGGTGTCTTCGATAGTGTTTGTTGAGTTGGCATAGATCGAGATTAGGATTTGTTACTCCGTTATCGCAGAGGTATCTTTGGGCCCTCTCGGTAATGCACATCACTATAATCCTTGCAAGCATTGTGACTAATGAGTTAGTTGCGGGATGATGCATTACGGAACGAGTAAAGAGACTTGCCGGTAATGAGATTGAACCAGGTATGAGGATACCGACGATCGAATCTCAGACAAGTAACATACCGATGACAAAGGGAACAACGTATGTTGTTATGCGGTTTGACCAATAAAGATGATCGTAGAATATGTAGGAACCAATATGAGCATCCAGGTTCTGCTATTGGTTATTGACCGGAGACGTGTCTCAGTCATGTCTACATAGTTCTCAAACCCGTAGGGTCCGCACGCTTAACGTTCGGTGACGATCGATATTATGAGTTTATGTGTTTTGATGTACCGAAGATATTTTGGAGTCCTGGATGTGATCACGAACATGACGAGGAGTCTTCAAATGGTCGATACATAAAGATTGATATATTGGACGACTATATTCAGACACCGGAAGTGTTCCGGGGGTCACTGGATAATTATCGGAGTGCCAGAGGGTTTACCGGAACCCCCCGGGAGAATTAATGGGCCACATGGGCCTTAGTGGAGAGAGAGGGCCGGCTAGGGCAGGCCGCGTGCCCCCTCCCCCTTTGTTCCGAATTGGACTAGGGAAGGGGGGCGGCGACCCCCTTTCCTTCTCCCTCTCCTCCTTCCTTTCGCCCTCCTAGTAGGAGTAGGAAAGGGGAGCCCTAGGAGGAGGACTCCTCCTCTCCCGGCGCGCTGGCCACAAGGGCAGCTGGCCTCCCCCTTACTTCTTTATATACGGGTCAGGGGCACCCTAGAACACACAATGTACATTGATCTTAGCCGCAAATGCGGTGCCCCCTCCACAATAATCCACCTCGGTCATATCGTTGATGTGCTTAGGCGAAGCCACTACCGTAGCTTCATCATCACCGCTATCACGCCGTCGTCGCTGGCAAGCTCTCCCTCAACACTCTCCTGGATCGTGAGTTCATGGGACGTTACCGAGCCGAACGTGTGCAGATCGCGAAGGTGCCGTACTTTTGGTGCTAGGATCGGTCGATCATGAAGACGTACGACTACATCAACCGCGCTGTCATAATGCTTCCGCGTACGGTCTGAGAGGGTATGTAGACAACACTCTCCCCTCTCGTTGCTATGCATCACCATGATCTTGCGTGTGCGTAAGAATTTTTTTGAAATTACTACGTTCCCCAACAGTGGCATCCGAGCCAGGTCTATGCGTAGATGTTATATGCACGAGTAGAACACAAAGAGTTGTGGGCGATAATAATTATACTGCTTACCAGCATGTCATACTTTGATTCGGCGGTATTGTTGGATGAAGCGGCCCGGACCGACATTACACGTACGCTTACGCGAGACTTGTTCTACCGACGTGCTTCGCACACAGGTGGATGGCGGGTGTCAGTTTCTCCTACTTTAGTTGAATTGAGTGTGGCTACGCCGTTGAAACAGGAGACTTGACGATTTTTTTTTTGTAGTTTTTGATGCGTAGGTAAGAACGGTTCTTGCTAAGCCGTAGCAGCCACATAAAACTTGCAACAACAAAGTAGAGGACGTCTAACTTGTTTCTGCAGGGCATGTTATGATGTGATATGATCAAGACGTGATGAGATATAAATTGTTGTATGCGATGATCATGTTTTGTTAAAGTTATCGACAACTGGCAGTAGCCTTATGGTTGTCTCTTTATTGCATAAGATGCAAGCATCATATAATTGCTTTACTTTATCGCTATGCGATAGCAATAGTTGCAAAAGCAATAGTTGGTGAGACGACCATGTGACGACACATTGATAGAGATCAAGATGATGGAGATGATGGTGTCATGCCGGTTGTAATACCCCCAGTGTCATGCTACAGTAATCCCCCGTTAATATTGATAATTCCAGATTATTGTTTAAACTTTGAAAATTCATAGAAATTAAACCGTAGCTCAGATGAAAATGTTTTCTACATGAGAGTTGCTCAGAAAAACGAGGCGAACCCGAATACGCTACCCACATACCTGTCAGATGCCTCTAACTATCTGAACATGGAACTTTTCCCCTCCGGTCATCTGTCTGACACAGGTCCTGTATCGGGAATACATTCCCGGTTGAATTCCCCCTTCACCTATATCGTGCAGTACTACGTTAGGTCGACCCTAGTTCTGCTTTTCATCATGTCATGCTTAGTGTTGCCTCTGTTTGCTCTCTATTTATTGTTTCTTCCCCCTCTTCTCTCGGGTAGACCACGAGACCGATGCTGCCCCTGTGATCGACTACATCTCTGATGACCCTTCTTCCTTTACAACAGAGCTTTCAGGCAAGCCCCCCCCCTTTAATCATCCCGATATCGCCCATTCCATTCTCTCATGCTTGCATTAGATTTTGCTATTGTTATTGTTTGCTCCTATTCTGATGCATAGCCTACTTTTGTAACCTTCTTATTGTTACCTACCTGCTTATCCTAAACTTCTTAGTATAGGTTGCTTAGTGATCCATTAGTGACACTCACCTTGTCCTTGTTGCCTGATAACCCACAAGTGTAGGGTATCGCAACAACTTTCGAGGGTAAAGTATTCAACCCAAATTTATTGATTCGACACAAGGGGAGCCAAACAATATTCTCAAGTATTAGCAACTGAGTTGTCAATTCAGCCACACCTAGATAACTTAATATCTGCAGCAAGGTATTTAGTAACAAAGTAATATGATAGTAGTTGTAACAGTAACAAAAGAGTAATGAAAGCAAAAGTAATGTTTTTGGTATTTTGTAATGATTGTAACAGTAACAACGGGGAAGTAAATAAGCGTAAACCAGTAGATGGAAAACTCGTAGGCATTGGATCGGTGATGGATAATTATGCCAGATGCGGTTCATCATGTAACAATCATAACATAGGGTGACACAGAACTAGCTCCAATTCATCAATGTAATGTAGGCATGTATTCTGAATATAGTCATACGTGCTTATGGAAAAGAACTTGCATGACATCTTTTGTCTTACCCTCCCGTGGCAGCGGGGTCCTATTGGAAACTAAGGGATATTAAGGCCTCCTTTTAATAGCGAACCTAACAAGGCATTAGCACATAGTGAATACATGAACTCCTCAAACTATGGTCATCACCGGAGTGGTCCCGATTATTGTCACTTGGGGTTGCCGGATCATAACACATAGTAGGTGACTATAGACTTGCAAGATAGGATCAAGAACACACATATATCCATGAAAACATAATAGGTTCAGATCTGAAATCATGGCACTCGGGCCCTAGTGATAAGCATTAAGCATAGCAAAGTAATAGCAACATCAATCTCAGAACATAGTGGATACTAGGGATCAAACCCTAACAAAACTAAATCGATTACATGATAGATCTCATCCAACCCATCACCGGCCCAAGAAGCCTATGATGGAATTACTCACGCATGGCGGTGAGCATCATGAAATTGGTGATGGAGGATGGTTGATGATGACGATGGCGGCGAATCCCCTCTCCGAGCCCCGAGCGGACTCAGATCAGCCTCCCGAGAGGTTTAGGGCTTGGCGGCGGCTCCGTGTCGTAAAACGCGATGATTTCTTCTCTCTGATTTTTTTATCTCCAGCTGATATATAGAGTTGGAGTTGGCGTCAGAGGAGCTCCAGGGGGCCACGAGGTAGGGGCGCACCCTAGGGGGGGCGCGCCCCCCACCCTCGTGCACAGGGTGTGGGCCCCCTGGTCTTCATCTTTGGCAAGGGTTTTTTTATTTTTTCTAAGATGTTCCATGGAGTTTCAGGTCATTCCGAGAACTTCGCTTTCCGCATAAAAACAACATCATGGCAATTCTGCTGAAAACAACGTCGATCCGGGTTAGTTCCATTCAAATCATATAAGTTAGAGTCCAAAACAAGGGCAAACGTGTTTGGAAAAGTAGATACGATCTGACGACGATCAACTCCCCAAGCTTAAACCCTTGCTTGTCCTCAAGCAATTCAGTTGACAAATCAGAAGAGAAAAAGAAAAACTTTTACAAACTCTGTTTGCTCTTGTTGTTGTAAATATGTAAAGCCAGCATTCAAGTTTTCAAAGAAAGATCATAACTAACCACATTTGCAATAACTCCTAGGTCTCATGTTTACTCATATCAATAACATAATCAGCTAGCAAGCGATAATAATAAATCTCGGATGACAACACTTTCTCAAAATAATCATGATATAATATAACAAGATGGTATCTCGCTAGCCCTTTCTAAGACCAAGAAAACATAAATGCAGAGCACCTTCAAAGATCAAGGACTGACTAGACATTGTAATTCATGGTAAAAGAGATCCATTCATAGTCATACCCGATATAAATTAATGAGAATGAATGCAAATGACAAATGTGCTCTCAAATTAGTGCTTTTTAATGAGAGGGTGATGACTCAACATAAAAGTAAATAGATAGGCCCTTCGCAGAGGGAAGCAGGGATTTGTAGAGGTGCCAGAGCTCGGTTTTGAAATAAAAATAAATAATATTTTGAGCGGCATACTTTCATTGTCAACATAACAACTAAGAGATGACGATATCTTCCATGCTACACAAATTATAGGCGGTTCCCAAACAGAATGGTAAAATTTATACTCCCCCTCCTCCACAAGCATCAATCCATGGCTTGCTTGAAACAACGAGTGCCTCCAACATTCAACGGGTCCTGTGGGGAGTTTTGTTTGCAATTATTTTTATTTAGTTTGCATAACGCATGGGACTGGGCATCCCGGTGACTAGCCATTTTCTCGTGAGTGAGGAGCGGAGTCCACTCCTCTTGAGAATAACCCGCCTAACACGGAAGATAAGGGCAGCCCTAGTTGACACATGAGCTATTCGAGCATACAAAATGTAATGTTTATTTGAAGGTTTAGAGTTTGGCACATACAAATTTACTTGGAACGCAGGTAGATACCGTGATATAGGAAGGTATGGTGGACTCATACTGGAATAACTTGGGGTTTAAGGGATTGGATGCACAAGCAAAGATTCCCGCTTAGTACAAGTGAAAGCTAGCAAAAGATTGGGAAGCGACCAACTAGAGAGTGACAACAGCCATGAACATGCATTAAAATTAATAAACATTGAATACAAGCATGAGTAGGATATAATCCACCATGAACATAAATATCGTGAAGGCAACGTTGATTTGTTTCAACTACATGCGTGAACATGTGCCAAGTCAAGTCACTTAAATCATTCAAAGGAGGATACCGCCCCATCATACCATATCACAACCATTTTAATAGCATGTTGGCACGCAAGGTAAACCATTATAACTCGTAGCTAATCAAGCATGGCACGGGCAACTATGATATCTAATTGTCATTGCAAACATGTTTATTCATAATAAGCTGAATCAGAAACGATGAACTCATCATATTTACAAAAACAAGAGAGGTCGAGTTCATACCAGCTTTTCCCATCTCAGTCAGTCCACCATATATCATCATAATTGCCTTTCACTTGCACGACCGAACGATGTGAATAATAATAAGAGTGCACGTGCATTGGACTAAGCTGGAATCATGAGCATTCAATAAACAGAGAAGACAAGGCAATATGGGCTCTTGGTTAAATCAACAATAATGAATATAAGAGCCACTTCAACAATTTAATCATGGTCTTCTCCTATCGAATTTCAAAGAAAAGAAAAGAAATAAAAACTATTTACACGGGAAAGCTCCCAACAAGCAAAAGAAGAACAGGAAATATTTTTGGGTTTTCTTTTTAATTATTACTACTACAGCAAGAAAAGTAAACTAATACTAATTTTTTTTGTTTTTCTTAAGGTTTATCAAACACACAAGAAGAAAGCAGGAAAAAGAAAAATAAACTAGCATGGATATTACAGTGAAAAAGTATGAGCACCAACATCTAGCAATGAGTGTGTGTAACATAAATGTAATGTCGGTGGAAAATACGTACTCCCCCAAGCTTAGGCTTTTGGCCTAAATTGGTTCATTGCTGTGGATAGCCTCATGGCGGTACCCGTAGAGGTGTATTTGAGGGTTGTCTTGAGACGAAGAATAAATTTGGGATCATCTTTGTGATGAAGAAGACTCTGACTGCCACTGGCTGACAGCCATCTCTGGATCCCAAGAATAAACTAATTGTCGTGAAGGCTCATCTTGTAGTTCTGGTTCCGGGGCTGGTGCAGGATTCCGGTAAGCTTGAACGGCAGCCCACGTAATGAGATAAGGTCCTTCAAACTTAAACAAAGAAGGAGCAGGAAAGGTAATAGTTTCAGGATGATGTTTATCAAAATACAGTTTATATTTAAGCTCTCCTTCCCTGCCTTTAACAATAAAATCATGTGCTAGCATACTCTTATAATCTAAATAAGCATCAGGCAGCAATTTTTCTTCTTTCTCATAAAGCCTAATAGGTATGTTAAAGTGTGCAGCAAGGCGTGAAGCATAAATGCCTCCAAAGATGGGGCCCTTAGTACGGTTTATTCTTAACCGTCTAGCAATAATTCCGCCCATGCTAACAGTGTTATCGCGGTATAAACCATGGAACAAAATAATAATATCAGGAACACTAAGGTTTCCACAGTTTCCACGACCAATCAGGCAACGACTAGCAAATAAGGCAAAGTAGCGTAAAATAGGAAAATGTATGCTAGTGATTCTTGCATCAGAAACCTTCCTGGCTTCTCCTACAGAGATAGTATTAATAAATGCTTCCACATCTTTATGGTGTGGTTCCTCTAAGGTTCCCTCAGGGGGTATGTTGCAAATCTTGCAAAATTCAGCTAATGGTATTTTCTTCACAACGTCATATAAATGAAACTCATCAAGGAGGTGATTCCTTAGGGAAAAGTAGAAGTTTTGCACAAAAGTATTTGTGAGTAAGAGATACTGAGGACGTTGGTCACGGACGAAGTCGGTGAGGCCAGCATTTTCAATAAATGAATAGAAATCTTCATAAATCCCGGCCTGTCCCAAGAAATTATCGGAAGGCCATTCACACGGCCGGACCTCCACGGTGCGAGGCAAATTATATTTGGGCCTCTGCGCTTCTTTGTTTTGTTTCTCCTTCGAACTTCGGCCCGATGAGCCCCTCAAAAGTCTCTTCATTATTTTCTGAAATAATCTGAAATTTTTAGTAAGTTCAAACAAAAGTGAACCAACTTCAATAAAATTGATACCAACTAGTCCTACAAGTGCCTAAAGCCTATATCAAGCATTGAAACTACTTGGAACCAAACCATATAAATTTGAGATGCAAGCTCAAGAACATGGTCACCTATGCAGCACAAATTTGCAATGAATAAAGCACTAGAGAAAAAAACTAATTGGTCCAATGGAGGAGTCACATACCAAGGAACAATCTCCCCCAAGCAGTTTTGTGAGAGGTGCTTTGAGCAAGGAGATCGAAAATCGCAGCAAAGAGGGCTAGAACTCGTGCTTGAGTTGGTTTATCGTGTTTGGGGGAGGAAGAAGAAGGAGATGGGTGCAAGAATAAGTGGAGGAGGGCCACCATGGGCCCACGAGGCAGGGGCGCGCCAGGGGGTAGGTCGCCTCCACCCTCGTGGCTGTGTGGCAGCTCCCTCTGCGGTGATTTTTGCACTATAAATCCTCAAATATTCCGAAAAAATCATATTAAATTGGCATGGCATTTGGAGGACTTTTATTTTCGGTGTATTTTTATATTGCACGGATAAATCAGGAAACAGACCAAAAAATACTATTTTTACTTTATTTCAACTAAATAACAGAAAGTATAAAGAGGGTACAGAAGTTTGTGCTTCTAGTTTCATCCATCTCATGCTCATCAAAAGGAATCCACTAACAAGGTTGATCAGGTCTTGTTAACAAACTCATTCCGATTAACATGGAACCGGAGAAATTTCGAATAACACTATGTTACCTCAACAGGGATATGCACATCCCCTATAATAAGAATATCATAGTTCTTCTTGACAGTAGGAAGAGGAAATTCAAAACCTCCAAATATAATCGATGGAATTTTTCCAATAGAATTGATACTATGAACTTGAGGTTGTTTCCTCGGAAAGTGTACCGTATGCTCATTACCATTGACATGAAAAATGACATTGCCTTTATTGCAATCAATAACAACCCCTGGAGTATTAAGAAAAGTTCTTCCAAGAATAATAGACATACTATCGTCCTCAGGAATATCAAGAATAACAAAGTCCGTTAAAATAGTAACATTTGCGACCACAACAGGCACATCCTCACAAATACCGGCAATTATATCGATTGATTTATCAACCATTTGCAAAGATATTTCAGTAGGTGTCAACTTATTCAAGTCAAGTCTACGATATAAAAGAGAGAGGCATAACACTAACAGCGGCTCCAAGATCACATAAAGCAGTTTTAACATAATTTCTTTTAATGGAGCATGGTATAGTAGGTACTCTTGGATCTCCAAGTTTCTTTGGTATTCCACCCTTAAAAGTGTAATTAGCAAGCATGGTGGAAATTTCAGCTTCCAGTATCTTTCTTTTATTTGTAACAATATCTTTCATATATTTAGCATAAGGATTCATTTTGAGCATATTAGCCAATCGCATATGCAAAAAGATAGGTCTAATCATTTCAGCAAAGCGCTCAAAATCCTCATCATCCTTTTTCTTGGATGGTTTGGGAGGAAAAGATATGGGTTTCTGAACCCATGGTTCTCTTTCTTTACCATGTTTCCTAGCAACGAAGTCCCTTTTATCATAACGTTGATTCTTTGATTGTGGGTTATCAAGATCAACAGCAGGTTCAACTTCTACATCATTATAATTACTAGGTTGAGCATCATCATGAACATCATTATTAACATTTTCACTAGGTTCATGTTCATTACCGCAGTTGTGTTTCAAAGATCGGACATATAGATATCATTCGGATTCTCGTGTGGTTCAAAGAATAGGTTCACTAGAAGTTTGCAAAGTCCTATCATTTTTCTTTTTCTTCCTTTTAGAAGAACTAGGTACATCAATGTTATTTCTCACGAGAATCTTGTTCTATTCTCTTAGGGTGGCCTTCAGGATACAAAGGTTCTGAGTCATTCTACCAGTTCTAGTAGCCACTCTAACAAAGATAATCATTTTTCTTACTATTCATTTCATCAAGCAATTCTTTTTGAGCTTTAAGTACTTGTTCCACTTGAGTGGTAACCATAGAAGCATGCTTGCTAACAAGTTTAAGTTGACCTCTGATATTAGCCATATAATCACCCAAGCGTTTAATCATATAAGCATCTTGTTTTAATTGTCTACCGAAATAAGCATTGAAGTCTTCTTGCTTAAACATAAAGTTATCAAACTCATCCAAGCACTGACTAGCAATTTTAGTAGGGGGGATCTCAGCTTTATCATATCTATAGAGAGAATTTACCTTTACTACCTGTGTTGGGTTATCACGATCAGGAGGTTCTTCAATAAGTAATGGATCAATATCATAAGTTTCTTCAACAGGCGGCAGATTAAGACCATGTATGTCTTCAATAGGAGGTAAATTCTTAACATCTTCAGCTTTAATACCTTTTTATTTCATAGATTTCTTTGCCTCTTGCATATCTTCAGGACTGAGAAATAGAACACCTCTCTTCTTCGAAGTTGGTTTAGGAATAGGATCATTAATTGGAGCAAGAACTTGCTCGGGGAGGCTTTCGAGGAGGTGCCCAATTATTTTCATTTGTCAACATATTATTCAATAGAATTTCAGCTTCATCCGGTGTTCTTTCCCTAAAAAGAGAACCAGCACAACTATCCAGGTAATCTTTGGAAGCATCGGTTAGTCCATTATAAAATATATCAAGTATTTCATTTTTCTTAAGAGGATGATCAGGCAAAGCATTAAGTAGCTTGAGAAGCCTCCCCCAAGCTTGTGGGAGACTCTCTTCATCAATTTGCACAAAGTTGTATATTTCCTATAAGGCAGCTTGTTTCTTATGAGCAGGGAAATATTTAGCAGAGAAGTAATAAATCATATCCTGTGGACTATGCACACAACCAGGATCAAGAGAACTAAACCATATCTTAGCATCACCCTTTAATGAGAATGGAAATATTTTAAGGATATAAAAGTAGCGAGATCTCTCATCATTAGCGAACAGGGTAGCTATATCATTTAATTTAGTAAGATGTGCCACAACAGTTTCAGATTCATATCCATGGAAAGGATCAGATTCAACCAAAGTAATTATATCAGGATCAACATAGAATTCATAATACTTATCGGGAACACAAATAGGCGAGGTAGCAAAAGCAGGGTCAGGCCTCATTTTATCTCTAAGTCATTCTTTGTTCCATTTAGCTATTAACCTTCTAAGCTCATCATTATCATTGCAAGCTAAAATAGTGGCAGAAGATTCCATATCAAAAAGATAACCCTCAGGAATAACAGGCATAATTTCATCATCAATTTCATCAACATGATCAGGTTCAATAACTTCTTTCTCTCTAGCCCTAGCAATTTGTTCATCAAGAAATTCACTAAGGGGCACATTAGTATCAAGCATAGAAGTAGTTTCATCATAAGTATCATGCATAGCCGAAGTGGCATCATCAATAACATGCAACATATCGTAAGCGAATAGCGAAGCAGGTTTGGGTGTCGCAAGCTTACTCATAACAGAAGGTGAATCAAGTGCAGAGCTAGATGGCAGCTCCTTACCTCCCCTCGTAGTTGAGGGATAAATTTTTGTTTTAGCGTCTTTCAAGTTCTTCACAGTGTCCAACAATAGCTCAACGCAACCATCGCGATTAGGGGTTGTCAATCCCTTCAAGGTCACTTATGAGAGTGAGATCTGATAGATAATATTTTTGGTATTTTTGATATAAAGAAGAAAAGTAAAAATAAAAAGTAAAGTAAAAAAGCAAAGCAATAATAAAGTGATGGAAGATTGATATGATGAGAATAGACCCCGGGGCCATAGATTTCACTAGTGGCTTCTCTCAAGAGCATAAGTATTCTACGGTGGGTGAACAAATTACAGCAAGATCCTATAGGTTTAACTTGGCACAAACACTAATTAAAACATAAAACCACATCTAAACAGAAGGTAGATGGATTATTTATTCCTAAACAGAAACAAAAGCAAAAAAAACTAAAAATAAAATTGGGTTGCCTCCCAACAAGCGCTATCGTTTAACGCCCCTAGCTAGGCATAAAAGCAAGGATAGATCTAGGTATTGCCATCTTTGGTAGGCAATCCATAAGTGGCTCTCATGATAGATTCATATGGTAATTTTATTTTCTTCCTAGGGAAGTGTTCCATCCCCTTCTTTGATGGAAATTGGAATCTAATATTCCCTTCCTTCATATCAATAATTGCACCAATCGTTCTAAGGAAAGGTCTACCACAAATAATAGGACATGAAGGATTGCAATCTATATCAAGAACAATAAAATCTACGGGCACATAATTCCTATTTGCAACAATAAGAACATCATTAATTCTTCCCATAGGTTTTTTAATAGTGGAATCCACAAGGTGCAAGTTTAGAGAGCAATCATCAAAATCGCGGAAACCTAGCAAATCACACAAAGTTTTGGGAATAGTGGAAACACTAGCACCCAAATCACATAAAGCATAAAATTCATGATCCTTAATCTTTATTTTAATATTTGGTTCCCACTCATCATAAAGTTTTATAGGGATAGAAACTTCCAACTCAAGTTTTTCTTCATAAGATTGCATCAAGGCATCAACGATATGTTTAGTAAACGCTTTATTTTGATTATAAGCATGAGGAGAATTTAGCACGGATTGCAACAAGGAAATACAATCAATTAAGGAACAACTTTCATAATTAAATTCCTTGAGATCCAAAATAGTGGGTTTAGCAACATCTAGGGTTTCGTTCTTTTCAATCCCACTTTTATCAATTTCATCATCAAGATCTAAAAACTCTGAATTCTTAGAATGCCTTCTAGGTAAAGGTAGATCATATTCAGTTTCATCAAGATTCATATTACAAAACAAAGATTTGATAGGGGACACATCAATAACTTTTAGATCTTCATCTTGATTTTCATAGGAATTCGGTTTAGCAGCCATCTTATTGACTAAGCTAGCTTGCATATCCGAAATTTTAGCAGTCAACTTTTAAGACGAGCAATTTGGGATCTTATACCATCAAATTCTTTAGACATATCATCGAGCTCTTTATTCATATAACTCATAAAACCTTTTTGTTCCTTAAGCTCATTTCTAAAGAAAATATTATGTTCAAATTGCAAAACCATAAATTTCCTGACGTTGTTTTCGATCTCCTCTAACCTTTTAAGGTGAAGATCACCAAATCTAGGTAGAGCCATCGCGACAAGCAAGCAAGAAAAGGCTAACGGGAAAGAGAGGAGTAGATTGGGAAAGAGAGGGCAAATAAAACGGCAAGGGTGAAGTGGGGGAGAGGAAAACGAGAGGCAAATGGCAAATAATGTAATGCGGGAGATAAGGAATTGTGATGGGTACTTGGTATGTTGACTTTTGCTTAGACTCCCCGACAGCGGCCGTAAATTCTTCTTGCTACCTCTTGAGCTTGTGTTGGATTTCCCCGAAGAGGAGAGGATAATGCAGCAGAGTAGCGTAAGTATTTCCCTCGGTTTTTGAGAACCAAGGTATCAATCCAGTAGGAGATCACGCGCAAGTCCCTCGCACCTACACAAAAACAATAGCTCAACGCAACCAACGCGATTAGGGGTTGTCAATCCCTTCACGGTCACTTTAGTGAGTGATATATGATAGATAATATTTTTGGTATTTTTGATATAAAGATGCAAAGTAAAAATAAATAGTAAAGTAAAAAAGCAATAATAAAGTGATGGAAGATTGATATGATGAGAATAGACCCGGGGGCCCTAGATTTCACTAGTGGCTTCTCTCAAGAGCATAAGTATTCTACGGTGGGTGAACAAATTACTGTTCAGCAATTGACAGAATTGAGCATAGTTATGAGAATATCTAGGTATGATCATGTATATAGGCATCATGTCCGAGACAAGTAGACCGACTCCTGCCTGCATCTACTACTATTACTCCACTCATCGACCGCTATCCAGCTTGCATCTAGAGTATTAAGTTCAAGAAAACAGAGTACCGCCTTAAGCAAGATGACATGATGTAGAGGGATAAATTCATGCAATATGATAAAAAACCCCATCTTGTTATCCTCGATGGCAACAATACAATACGTGCCTTGCTGCCTCTTCTGTCACTGGGAAAGGACACCGCAAGATTGAACCCAAAGCTAAGAACTTCTCCCATTGCAAGAAAACCAATCTAGCTGGCCAAACTAAATTGACAATTCGAAGAGACTTGCAAAGATAACCAATCATACATAAAAGAATTCAGAGAAGATTCAAATATTGTTCATAGATAATCTTGATCATAAACCAACAATTCATCGGTCTCAACAAACACACCGCAAAAGAAGATTACATCGAATAGATCTCCACGAGAGAGGGGAGAACATTGTATTGAGATCCAAAAGAGAGAAGAAGCCATCTAGCTACTAACTATGGACCCGAAGGTCTGAGGTAAACTACTCACACTTCATCGGAGAGGCTATGATGTTGATGTAGAAGCCCTCCATGGTGGATTCCCCTTCCGGCGGAGCTCCGAAACAGGCCCCAAGATGGGATCTCGTGGATACAGAAAGTTGCGGCGGTGGAATTAGGTTTTTGGCTCCGTATCTGATCGTTTGGGGGTACGTAGGTATATATAGGAGGAAGGAGTACGTCGGTGGAGCAACAGGGGGCCCACAAGGCAGGGGGCGTGCCCTAGGGGGGGCGCCCTCCACCCTCGTGACTGCCTCCTTCGTTTCTTGACGGAGGGTCCAAGTCTCCTGGATCATATCTGTTGAGAAAATCACGTTCCCGAAGGTTTCATTCCTTTTGGACTCCGTTTGATATTCCGTTTCTTGAAACAACTTTGAAATGAGGCAAAAAAACAACAATACCCCAAGGTTGGGCCTCCAGTTAATAGGTTAGTCCCAAAAGTAATATAAAAGTGGAAAATAAAGCCCAATATGGTCCAAAACAGTAGATAATGTAGCATGGAGCAATCAAAAATTATAGATACGTTGGAGACGTATCATTCACATAGAAATTTGCAAAATACATATGGATCTGAATGTGGCAGACCCATTGACTAAACTTCTCTCAAAGTCAAAACTTGATCACAGCTTAGTACTCTTTGGGTGTTAATCACATGGCGATGTGAACTAAGATTACTGACTCTAGTAAACCCTTTGAGTGTTGGTCACATGGTGATGTGAACTATTGGTGTTAAATCACATGGCGATGTGAACTAGATTATTGACTCTAGTGCAAGTGGGAGACTAAAGGAAATATGCCCTAGAGGCAATAATAAAGTTATTATTTATTTCCTTATTTCATGATAAATGTTTAATATTCATGCTAGAATTGTATTAACGTAAACTTAGTACATGTCTGAATACATAGACAAAACAAAGTGTCCCTAGTATGTCTCTACTTGACTAGCTCGTTTATCAAAGATGGTTATGTTTCCTAACCATAGACATGTGTTGTCATTTGATGAACGGGATCACATTATTAGGAGAATGATGTGATGAACAAGACCCATTCATTAGCTTAGCATTATGATCATTGCTACTGCTTTCTTCATGACTTATACATGTTCCTCAGACTATGAGATTATGCAACTCCCGAATACCAGAGGAACACCTTGTGTGCTATCAAATGTCACAATGTAACTGGGTGATTATAAGGATGCTCTATAGCTGTCTCCGATGGTGTTTGTTGAGTTGGTATAGATCAAGATTAGGATTTGTCACTCCGAATATCGGAGAGGTATCTTTGGCCTCTCGGTAATGCACATTACTATAAGCCTTGTAAGCATTGTGACTAATGAGATAGTTGCGGGGATGATGCATTTAATAAGCAGTAAAGAGACTTGCCAAGAATGTGAGATTGAACTAGTTATGAGGATACCAACGATCGAATCTTCGACAAGTAACATACCGATGACAAAGGGAATAACGTATGTTGTTATGCGGTTTGACCGATAAAGATCTTCGTAGAATATGTAGGAACCAATATGAGCATCCAGGTTCCACAATTGGTTATTGACCGGAGACATGTCTCGGTCATATCTACATAGTTCTCGAACATGTACGGTTCGCACGCTTAACGTTCGGTGATGATCGGTATTATGAGTTTATGTATTTTGATGTAACGAAGATAGTTCGGAGTCCCGGATGTGATCACGGACATGACGAGGAGTCTTGAAATGGTCAAGAAATAAAGATTGACATATTGGACGACTCTATTTGGACACCTGAAGTGTTCCGGGGGTCACCGGATAATTATCGGAGTGTCGGAGGGGTTACCGGAACCCCCCGGGAGAACTAATGGTCCACATGGGCCTTAGTGGAGAGAGAGATGGACGGCCAGGGCAGGACGCTCGCCCCTCCCCCTCTGGTCCGAATTGGACTAGGGAGGGGGGTGCGGCGCCCCCCTTTCCTTCTCCCTCAACTCCTTCCTTTCCCCCTCCTAGTAGGAGTAGGAAAGGGGAGTCCTACTCCTACTAGGAGGAGGACTCCTCCTCTCCTGGCGCGCCACAAGGGCCAGCCGTCCTCCCCCCTTGCTCCTTTATATACGGGGGCAGGGGGCACCCTAGAACACACAACAAACATTGATCTTAGCCGTGTGCTGTGCCCCCCTTCATCATAATCCACCTCGGTCATATCGTTGTAGTGCTTAGGCGAAGCCCTGCGTTGGTAGCTTCATCATCACCATCATCACACCGTCGTGCTGACGAAGCTCTCCCTCGACACTCTACTGGATCATGAGTTCGTGGGACATCACCGAGCCGAATGTGTGCAGATCACGGAGGTGCCGTTCTTTCCGTGCTAGGATCGGTCGATCGTGAAGACATACGACTACATCAACCGCGTTGTCATAACGCTTTTGCTTACGGTCTACGAGGGTACATAGACAACACTCTCCCCTCTCGTTGCTATGCACCACCATGATCTTGCGTGTGCGTAGGAATTCTATTTGAAATTACTACGTTCCCCAAAACCTAGGTCATAACCCTAATGGGTAGTGGGCTTCTGCACCTCTTTGGGCTGCCTCAAAGGCATCAAGTTGTCATCTCCTCACAGCCCACATGAGGAGGATATCTCAACAAATCTTCCCCTTCGACTCATGAGGGGGGCACCGCCATGCCCGCTACCTTGCAACATGCTTGTATCTTCTCATTTGGCAATATCTTGGTCATCATATCCGAACCATTGTCGTCGTGCCGGTGGGAAACGACACCTATGGGATCACTGGAATCCCTTCTATGGTCAGCAGGCGCGAGGTCATGAGGATGGCAGGTACAGGAGCCAGCACAAGGATCGTTTACCCAGGTTCGGGCCGCAAGGATACGTAATACCCTAGTCCTGCTTTGGTGGATGTATTGAGTGTTCTTGAGCTTTCAAACTAGCTACGATGGTTGCCTAGTTCCAAAGAGCCGAATCCCCCTCCAGTATGCCTCGGGCCTCCTTTTATAGTCGAAAAGGGGTTGCCACAGTGGCACATAGGAGGTGGAAACATGTACAGTGTGTGAGCTTATCGCCCGGCATTACGGGACAAAGCGCATTAAATGTGCTACTTAGGTGTCCATTAACTTTATCGGGGACGGAACGAGGCCCGTCCCGTCCGTCGCCGTTCCTGTCTCGCCCGACCGCGCCCTGTGCCGCCAGCGTTAAGGCCCCGTGCCATGTAGGCAGCCAGGCTGCTGAGGTGGCACGGTGGTAGGGTCTTCACGAAGATCTGCATGCCACCACGCAGGTGCTTGTTGAGCTGGTCTGGAAGCCGCGTATTGCCACGCAGGTGCCTGCCCAGCTGGTTGGGCTGGCAGCTGCATGCGAATGGTGGCGAAGCCTTGGCTGGTGCGGGCCTGGCAGTGGCCCTGCTGGCGCCCTCGGCAAGGGCCTTGCCGGGGCGTCGTAGTTTTCCCCGGCAAGGTGCTTGCCGAGGGTCTTGTGGATTTCCTCGGTTGGATCCTGCTGCGGGTCGTCGTCTTCTGATCCCCATTTTATCTTAGGTGTTTATGATATTGACAAAGATCTGCATGCCACCACGGAGGTGCCTCCCGAGCCCTGGTTCCAATGCAGTTGGTGGGATCGGAAACCGTGGGCTCAAGGGAGGCTCGCTATGTTGGCATCGGGCAGGCTGCCCCAGCAAGGCCCTTGCCGGGGCTGTGGAGGCTGCCTTGGCAAGAACCTCGCCGAGGGTTTCTACCTTGCCTTCTTGCCTTCTTGGTCTTGGCGTTGCCTTGGTTGTCTTGTGCCTTGGCTTCTTTCCGGTTTCTCTCCTCTGCCCTTCTTATCGTGGCTGTGGGCGCGGCTCTGACTGTCCGTGCCCAAGTAAATGGGTACAAAGGAGGGCCCCTACTTTTGTACACTGACAGGAGCCCCCGAGCCTGGGCCACACATAAGCGCGATGCTTTGTTGGGCCTGGCCCAAAACGGTGCGCGATCAGTCGGGGCGACGTGGAGGTTCGAGCGTGACGTGGTGGTCATGCATGGGGAAGTTCCCGCATGCATGCGTCACATCGTGGTAAAGAGGCGGCTCGGGCCTTCCCCATGAAAACAGGGAGGTGCGGAGGCGCGGCTCATTTACTAAGGGGACTCGGGTTATGGTCTTCAAGGCGCCCATGCCCCACGATCACCGGGCGGGGAACGGTCGCCTCACCCATCCTTTCGATCCTTCCCACATCCCATGCGTCCTCCATGCAGGTGGCAGGTGGTGGGGGCGAGAAACCGGGCCGTCGCTGATTGGGGCAGCGGGTCGGTCCTGATTCCCTGCGCCTCCGACGGCTGGATTGGCCGAGTGGGGTGGCCGAGCCTAGACCCCGCCCCTTTATAAGGAGGGGGGACGCCACTCCACATTCCTTCAGTATCCATACTCTTCTACCTTCACTCTTTTCCTCCACCTGCCATGGCGAGAGGAGGTGTTGGGCCTTCGGCGGTGGCGGCGAGGGTCGCCGCTCGACAGCATGTTCCTCCTTCCCATGAGCCCGCGGCGGCGGAGCCGGCCACGAGAGGAAGGGGGAGGGGCGAGGACGAGGTTACCGCGGTGGTCGGGGGAGAGGGGGACGAGGCGGTGCGACGGTCGTGCCTCCACCAGCGGTGCCTCCTGCGATGGAGGGCCACGTCGGGGACCAACCTCGCGAGTTCTTCATCAGGCTGCATCGGCGACTGCGTCGTCGCCTCCGCCTCCCCTCCCCATTTGCTCGGGAGATGGAGCTCGATCCACCCCAGACCCTTAGGCTGTACATGAGGGGCTGCGGGACCGGTGGTACGCGGGTCGACGTCGACTTCCCCGCCCCTCACGTCATGTACCTCCGCCGTGGATGGAAGACGTTTGCCCGCATCCACAGCCTGACGATGGGGCTCGTCCGCTATTTCAAGTTAATGGAGGGTGGCCTGCTCTCCGTCAAGGTCTTTGGAGATCTTGGAACTCGTCTAAAGTGCTGCATGGAGAGCTCCTCCGACAATGAAAATTCCTCCTCAAGCGAGAGTGACGTGGAGGACAGCGACAGCGATGATGAGGGACTCGAGCGGCAGGATGCCAACTCCGACTTCGACTGACCGCGCCGCCCCTCCCTCGGCCACGCGCCCTGCCGAGGGTCTTCCTCGCCAAGCTCTCCATCGGGGTGCTCTCCGTCAGCTCCTTGGGCGGCTGGCATAGGAGGGCCGGAGAAGGCAAAGAAGGCGGGTGGCGGCCGTCAATTCGGAGTACGCGGGTGTTTGATGGATTTTTGTACGCCATGGTGTGAAGGAAATATGCCCTAGAGGCAATAATAAAGTTATTATTTATTTCCTTATATCATGATAAATGTTTATTATTCATCCTAGAGTTGTCTTAACCGGAAACATAATACATGCGTGAATACATAGACAAACAGAGTGTCACTAGTATGCCTCTACTTGACTAGCTCGTTGATCGAAGATGGTTATGTTTCCTAACCATAGACATGGGTTGTCATTTGATTAATGGGATCGCATCATTATGAGAATGATGTGATTGACATGACCCATTCCGTTAGCTTAGCGAACCCGATCGCTTAGTATGTTGCTATTTCTTTCTTCATGACTTATACATGTTCCTATGACTATGAGATTATGCAACTCCCGTTTACGGAACACTTTGTGTGCTACCAAACGTCACAACGTAACTGGGTGATTATAAAGGTTCTCTACAGGTGTCTCCGAAGGTACTTGTTGGGTTGGCGTATTTCGAGATTAGGATTTGTCCTCCGATTGTCTGAGAGGTATCTCTGGGCCCTCTCATTAATGCACATCACTTAAGCCTTGCAAGCATTGCAACTAATGAGTTAGTTATGGATGATGTATTATGGAACGAGTAAAGAGACTTTCCGACAGAACGAGATTGAACTAGGTATTGAGATACCGACGATCGAAGTCTCGGGTAAGTAACATACCGATGACAAAGGGAACAACGTATGTTGTTATGCGGTCGACCGATAAAGATCTTCGTAGAATATGTGGGAGCCAATATGAGCATCCAGGTTCCGCTATTGGTTATTGACCGGAGACGTGTCTCGGTCATGTCTACATAGTTCTCGAACCCGTAGGGTCCGCACGCTTAACATTACAATGACAGTTATATTATGAGTTTATATGTTTTGATGTACTGAAGGTTGTTCGGAGTCCCGGATGTGATTACGGATATGACGAGGAGTCTCGAAATGGTCGAGACATGAAGATATATTGGACCTATGTTTGGATATCGGAAGTGTTCCGGGTGAAATCGGGATTTTTCCGGAGTACCGGGAGGTTACCGAAACCCCCCGGGAACTTAATGTGCCTTAGTGCGCCTTGGTGGAAGAGAGGAGAGGAGGCTGAGGCGGTGGCTGCGCGCCCCTCCCCCGATCCGAATAGGACAAGGAGAGGGGGCGCCCCCCATCCTCCCTCCTCCTCCTCTCTTCCCCCTCTCACTACTAGGGAAAAGCCTATACAGAGAATCTTAGCAGCAGTGCGACTCAAAAAGGAGCGATGCTGCTAATTAGTAGTAGCGCGTGTGCGGGAAACACGCTGCTGATAAGTTTTAGCGATGGCGCTGGGTGTAAACTGCTGCTACAAATATCGACCGGCGGTGTTCACCTAACTCCATTTAGCGATGGCCAGGTGGCGCGAACAGCCGCTACTGCTACTTGATGTAGTAGTAGCGCTTTTACGAGATCACGATGCTAAATTTCAAATTGGCACACTTTTTGTCCCTGTTAGCAGATGGCGCCGTCGCCCAAAGCGTGCGCTGCTTCTAATTCCTTAGCAGCAGCGCGTTTTAGCTCCCGCGCTACTGCTAACCCGCACCAACCCACCACCTTGTCCCCACCCGTCCCTCCCCTCCCCCTCCTCTCTTCCCTTCCCCTACCTCCCCCACAGCTCCCACTCTCACTCTTCTTCTTCCTCAATACTTCTCCCCCATTACTCTCTCTCTTCTATCCACCTTTCTCTCTCTTCATTACTCCTACCTAACTACACCACCTCCATTAATGCATCTTCTTTCTCTTTTTCCTTTCCCTCCACTAGTTGAAGTTGTCTCCTCCCAAATTAGGTAGCTAGGTAGATGTAGGATTTAGTTAAGTGACCTATTTGCCCCCTAACTAGATCTATCTTTGTCAAGAAGAGCTTTGTGCACTTCTGATCTCCCTGCAACATCATCTCCACCGTGTGCTCGATCTCGATCGAGATAGCGGTGATGAAAATTTCAATCTTTTGCCAAATGGAAATATGTTCATGTGTGTGTGATATGTTTGTGGAAATTGTGTGTGTGGCATGAGTTGACGCCAAATTGTGCTTTTGAGTTGCCTATGTTTTGCCGAAATGTCGATTTATTTCTGTTTCGTCAAGAATTCCTGCAAACTCTAGATCCATATATGTCCTATTTTTAGGGAAGGTCATGCCAAATTTTTGTATGACTTTGATGCATGCATGCATTTTTATAATCAATTTGTTTATTACTACGATGCAGAGTTGAGGATGGTCAGTGGAACGATGGTGGACAGGTGGTTGCGATCGGCGGTGCAGGACATGAAAGAAAATAACCGGACAGAGGTTTTATGTCCGTGTCGAAAATGCAAAGGAATAGTTTGGCTCGACCCCTATGACAATGGTCGTGTCGAAGCGCACCTGCTCATGACTGGTTTCATGGATGGCTATACTCGGTGGATAATTGAAGATGAGGATGACGATGTTGAGGATGCCGACGGGGCAGGCAATGATGACACGGGGCAAGACGAAGAGATGATCGATAATGGCGGCAGGGAAGAGGCCGAACATGGCGGCGGAGAAGGGCCTGACATGGCGGAGGAGAAGGGGCCGGACATGGCGGCGGAGAGAACGACATGGACTCCACGCAGCAGAGTTAAATCGGTACTAAGTTCAATCGTCTGCAAGGGACCCTCATGTTCAAGCATTGCTTCGCATAAGGAGACGCAATCTTGAGAGATCTTCTTCTAGAGATGAGGCTAAGCTGGAGCAACTGGTGGTAGACTCGAACACTCCATTGTATGATGGTTGCAATCCTGAGGTGACCCGCTTGAGTTTCACGCTCCAACTCCTGAAGACGAAGGCTAAAAACAAATGGACCGACACTAGCCTCGATGAGCATCTCAAGTACCTAAAGGATGTTCTTCCCGGGTAATCTATGTCCTACTAGTGTTGATGAGGTTAAGAAGATCGTGGTGCCCTCTTGATCTGCCACACGATAGATACCATGCATGCATCAACGATTGCATAATTTATCGGAAGGAGGACGCGGAAAAACAAGCTGTCCGGTGTGCAATGCTTCTCGATACAAGAAGGCTGGGAAGAAATGTCCCCACAAAGTTGTATGGTACTTACCGATCACTCCCGTCTCCAGAGAGGTATTTTGTAGATCCCAAGGAAGCAAAGCTAATGTGCTGGCACGCGGAGAGGAAGAAGCCCGACGATGGAGATGATCCGAAGCTGAGACACGTGAAGGATAGAAGCCAGTGGAGAGCGTTGAACAGATTCTATCGGTATTTTGAATGTGATGCAAGGAACATCGTGCTCGGCGCGTGTACCGATGGAATGAATCCGTTTGGCAACCAGAACACCAACCATAGCACATGGCCCGTGTTTGTATGGATGTACAACCTCCCCCCTGGTTGTGCATGAAATCGAAGTACATTCACATGAGCATGCTTATTCAAGGGCGAAACAACCAGGAAATAATATTAATTTGTATGGGGGCTACTTCAAGAGGAGTTAGACACGTTATGGAAAACACCGGCCAAGACATGGGACGCCACAAGGTGAGTATTTCAACATGAGAGCGGCGATCACGGCATGCAGGACTATCTCGATTCTGGATATGTGGCGGGCCAGGTGTGCCATGGATATCGCGGATGCACGCAGTGCATGGATGATCTGACGTCTCAGTAGCTAACGTCAAGGAAAGATGGCGGGTCTAGGAAAATCGTGTACATGGGGCATCGAAGATGGCTTGAACAGGACGACTGTGGAGAAACCGTGGAGATCTATTCAATGGTCACGCTGAGCATCGAGGACCTCCACGTAAGCGGGCGGTGCGAAATCGATGAGCTGTTGAAAAAGCTGGAAGGAGTGCCTTGCCAGGAAAGAGCGATGAGAAAGGCGGCGAGCCGCTTTGAAGGTATGGAAGGCGAGGTCTGTGTTCTGGGACTTGGAGTACTGGCACAAACTCGATACACCTCATTGCCTTGATCAAATGCATATCTGTAAGAATGTCCTTGAGAGCTTGCTCGCGACACTAATGAACATGCCGGATAAGACCAAGGATGGGCCGAAGGCAAGAAAAGACTTGCAAGATTTGAAAATCATGGAACATCTGCACATGCCGCCCCGTAAAATGTCGGGAGCGAGGCAGAGGCGGAGACAAAGGGCACGGGAGAAGAAGGGCAAGAAAAATTAAGAAAGAGGATTATTGCCCCCTTCTTGCTTCACCTTAAAGTCGAGCTGAGATCAATCAATTCCTTAAGTGCCTTACGGAGTCAAAGTTAGTTCGATTCTTGTGGCAAGATAAGCAGATATCTAGACATGGACAAGAAAAGGTTCGATTGGGATGAAGTCTCATGACTGTCATGTGATGATGACACGAGATACTACCTGTTGCCCTTAGAGGGATAATGGACAAGCACGTCCATTGACACGCTTATTGGTCTCTCGCAACTTTTTCGACGTCATCTCTCGAAAGTGGGTCGATGTGAAGCAGCTCCAAAGGCTACGAGGAAGAGATCGTTGTGATACTGAATGAGCTTGAGATGTACTTCCACCAGCGTTCTTTGGCGTGATGGTGCATCTGTGTGTCCATATTGTGGATGACATAATAGACCCGGGGCCCTCATTCCTGCACAACATGATGCCGTTTGAGAGGATGAATGGGATCATCAAAGGATTCGTTAAATAACATGTCCCATCCGGATGGAAGCATCGTCCGGGGCCATTTGGCACAAGAGTGCATCTCTTTCTGTGAGAATTTTCTATATGGCATGCACCGGCCCGCTTTGGTGTTAGTGTTGGTTTGCCCGTTAACAAGCATGATGGGAGGCTCGAAGGAGATGGTCACTTTACAGCGGTCGCGAGGAACTGCACGTGGCATACTCAGATCGACGGCCTTGGCGACTTTTGACAGAAAGCAAACTTGGTAGTGCTACAACACCTAGACGAGGTAGATCCTTCATTAGCCTTTGCACAAAGAAATTATCGCAAAGAAGTATCGTGACCGGGGTATGCAGGAATGACGCCCGAAGTTATTAGAGAGCACAACTCCACTTTCCTGCATTGGTTCAAAGAGCATATTATTGCTAATCCCGGAGGAGGGCTCTAAGGCGGATTGCTCATATCGCCTTAGCACATGGCCCCTCGCCCAACCTCGTAACCTATCGGGCATATGATATCAACGGATACACGTTCTACACGGAGGCCAAAGATATGGACAAAGTGATGATCGAGAACTCAGGGGTGACGATGGAATGCATGATCGGCAGCGACAACCACAAGAATCGAACGATTTTATGGAAGGTCGAGGAGATCTGGGAGCTTGACTACTCTAGACTGCACAACACGACGATGTTCCGTGTCAGATGGGCAAAGAATGTCGAAAGAGAAAGCCGGATTTTCACTACCATGACTATACCCGACGCCAAGAGCGCTTCCGTGAACACTATCGCAAAAAACGAGCCATGGGTACACGCTAAGCACATGACACAATGCTTCTTCATAACTGACCCACGCAATCGCTCAATTATTCTTCGACGAACAAGAAGGGAAAGAAGCTGACTCAAAAACGAAAACGTCAGCACTGAGGAAACGTATGTTATCGGTCAAATGATGTAATATATATATATGTATATATATATATATATATATATATATATATATATATATGTTCCTATTTTGTATACACACTTAGCCATTATTATGCTTGGGTCAAATGATGTGTAATATATATGTTCCTATTTTGCATACATATTTAACCGTCAAATGATGCAATATATATAGCCCTCCCTTCGTTCACTACACTCGGGAAATAAAAGTTGGATAAAATAAAGGAAAGAAAAAAGGAAAACTGGCAGTAGCAAAGGTAGTAGCAGCGTTTTGCCTAAACCGCTCTGACTACTGAAGTTAGTAGTGGCGAATTTCTTATAAAGCGCCTACAGTCTTGAAAAGGTAGTAGCAGCGCGTTTTGTCCAAATGCCTTCTGCTTACGTCCATAACCGAAATTCTCACTCATACTGCTTCATCCTTACCTTTTCCCCCAAATCCCTCTCTCTTCCCGTCGCTTTCCTCGGCCCGACCGACCCACCGGCTCGCCCCGACTCAGCCCTCGCCCCTTCAACACGCCGCGCTTAGTCCAACCAGTAGCTCGCCCCGACCCGACCTCGCCCCGACCTCAAGCCTCGCCCCGACCGTCGGCTCTCGCCTCCCTCCTCTCCCCTCTCGGCCGTCGTCGGGTTCCTCGCCCCTGCACCCTCTCTAAACCCCCCCTCTCTCTGCTAGGATTCTTCGGTTAATTTACTTAGGTTTTAGTTAGGGCAGTATGTTAATTAGGTTATCTATTTAGTTATGAATTTAACTAGGTTTCAAAATTAGCTGAATTTATATGCAAATTTGAACTGGACATGTGATATGTGCATATGTCATGTTTAGGACATGTCATGTTTGGAAAATGATCCGAGTGGCTCATATTACGCCGGAATGTTGATTCATTTCCGTTCCGGTGAATTTCGAAGGCTTTCGATATGTCCATTTTAGCAAAGGTCATGCCAAATTTCCGTGAATAAAGGCATGATTTGTGCTACATAGTTAGCATATCGAGTCTTTGGCACATAGATTTCTCTTTTATGTCATTTCTCATTTATTCATACTTTTAGAAATAAATGAGGACACTTAATCATAGGAAACATGTCGAACAACGAAGAACCTGGGCCTTCTGACCAAGATGCAAACGAGATGGATTATGAGGGTGAACAAGAGTACCTCGACTATTTGACTGCTAAGCAAGGTTTGCAGGTCGGCCTCGATGATGGAATCTTGACGCCGACATCGACACCGGCAAGCGGCACCGAGACCGATTGGGGGAAGGTACCGGCGGGGAAGGTACCGGCCCGATACGCTTCCGAAAAGAGGAAGCATAAGAAGCAGAGGATACGAAAACCTAAAAAACTAGGGATTGGACGACTTGTGATCACAAAGATGGCACCTGGCAAGTTTGAGTCGTTAAAGCCGGAAGAACCTCACAAGTGCTATGGGAACCAAGTAGGATGCATCCTACGGGAATGCATGAGCATCAACAACGATGACTTAAGGAGTAAAGAACATTTGACGCAGTTGCTCCTAACGAAGTTGCACAAGAGATTCAATTTCCCCGACGGGGATGATAACATAGAACAACCGTGGGATGATCTGAAGATGAAAAAGATTAACAATCACGCCATGGGCATGTTCGGCAATGATTTGGCCTCCTGGAAAGGGAGGGTGAAACGAGCTATTGAGGCTGATGAACCCCTGTCCAAGATTACGTGGAAAATCCGACACTTATGGAAGAGGATTTAAAATTTCAAGGACACTTGCGCTTACCGAGGCAGCCAAGGATAAGGCTGCGAAATTCAAGAGCCTTGACAAAGGAACACGGGAAGCATCGCCTCGGAAGCCGTGGCTACCTCGGTAAAAGGCCCATATGGGATTAGGAGGGCAGCGAAAGTGAAGCCGCGTGTCTCCCGAGACCCCTTCATGAAGTTCACCAACCCCTTGGAGCATGACTTCATCAGGGCCGCTACAAGTGGGACAAGGAGAAAAAGGTTTTTTACACGAACAAGATCACGAGGAAATTGATTAGACTACTGGAGAAGCAACACCAGCTTGCAGTCGAAAGCCCTACTTCTCCGATGAGGCCCAAGTGGGACACCCCTCTCAACCGGGCGTTGAACGAACTTAAGGGACTCCCTTTGGACCAGCGGCCACAATATGGTCGTGTGCACGGTGCTAGAGACGGCGCCACATGGAAGGTGTTTTACAACGAGGGCCCGGAGGCCAAGAAGCAGAAAAAGAAGTTTAGTCAGGCGGACATCGACGCGAAGGTGAAGCTTGCGGTCGAGAAAAAAGCAACTAAGGACGCGAAAAAAAGCTGCCGAGGACAAATATGAGTTGCTACAGCAGGCAGTCAATGCAGCTGTAACCTCCTGCAGAAATAATTTCGCTACTAACTTGGTTCGATTATCATCAAGCTGGCGAAGGAAAATCCAGACAAGGCGGTACATGATTTCCGTTGCCCGGTTTCGCCGGAGCAACTCCATGAACAACAACACCATCGCACCATCACTTTCTCACAACCGGGCCTCCTCTCGCAGCCACTCCCGCTCATAGCAGCCTTGGCCCCTCGATCTCGGTAGCGCTAGGTGGGCCTTTCGTCTTTAGGTCGAGCTCGACGTCACAGTAATTACATGTCGCACCAACATATATATATATATATATATATATATATATATATATATATATATATATATATATATATATATATATATATATATATTTATATATATTCCATTTGTTGCCTTTTGGTTGTTTCACGCCACAGACATATATGTGTTTGCAGTTGAAAGAAACCCCGTGCACCATACTCTACTTGATCAAAGGCCAGAAGGTGGACATGGGAAAGGGGATGATAATGGACCCCTCTCAACGCACGTTCCACAACCAGCCGATCCCCGCTGGGCACTTTAGGGTTAGCTTGACTAGTGTGAAATCGGGGCACGAGGATGTGGGAGCGGACGACGAGACCCCGCCGCGGATTGGAAGCTGCAAGAATTGGGTGCTGCTATGGCCGAAGAATCTTATTCGTCTGGAGCCGGCCGAGAGCACACCAATAACTACCACACATAAACAAGCATGTGCGGAGACCACCACCCCGCCTACGCAATTACCAGCTCGTGTAGTGCCGGGTGAGAGCGGCGGACGACATGATGAAGGGGGTGCAGTAGTACTGGCCGATGTAATTTCTCCTGTAGAATGTAGAATGGATGATGAGACGCAGGTCGCACCCTATGGATTACCTCAATACAAACGCCAGTATGATCTGACATAGATATGATGAGTCAACCATATGACGAATCGGGCTATCGCCTTGCTAATGAGGATATGGATGATATGCCGGGCAGGGTCGTAGCATGGATTGCAAAAAGTCTCTCTTCATGAAATCCTCACAGACACGGCTGAAGATGCCGCCTCAACACAAGCTCAACTAGCTTCAGGCGCGAGGGTCGTGACAAGACTTAGCCCGGGAACACCGGGCAGGGGTTAAGGAAGGGTCTGGAAGGTGTGCCCAAGAAAAAGGAGAGGAAGAGATCGGGAAGGTAATCGCCTCCAAACAAGCCAGAGAACATAGCAGCCAGACGATGCATTCAAGAGCGTGTACCCGTGAAAGGTGCGGTCATGTTCCATCTCACGGCGAGCCGATGCTACCGCCAAAACCGCTGGAGGCACTATCGGGGATCTCGGAGACTGCACGACCATGTGCCGCCGACCGGAGAAAAGCCTACTAGCCTCAAAGGATCCAGGATATCCGACATACGCGGCTCGTGTGCCTGAGGGGAAGTGCTATGTCGAAACACGGCCCGCGGAGGTGTTCTTCCTGCGGTTTCACCATATCTTTGAGATGTTTCTAACAAGGCGGCTTGATTTTACTATCGTCCGCCTTTTTGCGCTACATATGAGCTCCGTCATGAATAGTGAAGAAGTCTCGCAAATCTGTGTGGCGGATCCGTACTACATGCACAAGTCTTTCTTGAGTCTCGGCGACTTTGAGCGTGAAACTACTAGGGAGTACCTCCAAAACTTCATGGTACAGAATAAGGACCGGAAATTGTCCTCGTGGCCTTATCATCCAAAGTAAGTCAGTTCCGAACAACCCTTTCAGACATTTCAATCATTCCTTCTCTCTCTCATATGGGGAATAATTTGAGGTGTCTTTTCCCTTAACAGTAACGGGCGTAAGTCATGGGCCCTTATCATTCCTTACCCGCAAGTCTCCCACGCCATGTATTTTGACCCTTCCAGAGACTACGAAAAAAGACTACACCCACATAATGAATATTCTAGATGATGCTTTCAAGGCTTCAGCTTTAGAGGTGGCCACGCAGATCAAGAAACAAAGGAACAAGAAGATGGGTTTCGCGCATAAAATTAACTTCTCCGCATCCATGTCCCAAAAACCAAGCAAGAAGGATGGATTCTACATCGTCCATCTCATGATTCAGTTCAACCACGGATCACCAAAAGCTTCGTGATTAACAATGTAAATGATGATCATATCCACAAGTGGCTAGAATCTCATGGAGAAGCGGATTATAAACTTAGAGATGACTTCTTTCGCATCCAAAGTGACATTGCGATGATCATCACGAAAGAAGTCGTCGATGAGAAGGGGATGTTCCACCACGGCCCTATATCGCGAGCTGACGTCCGAACTCGCATAGGCATGCAACGTCTAGACCTCACGCCGTTCAAGAAGCTAGGGTTAAATTCCTCGATGATATGGAATGATGGAACTTCTAGTGATTTATGATGTCGATGATGATGATATGTGTCGGTTGAACTTGTATACTTTTGTAGCGATGAAACTTTGTGATGTCCACGGTCCTGCCCGAACTTGCGTAACACTACTTTGTTAGTTTTGCGTCACGATGACCTGCATTAATTTGCGTACTGTATGTTGCATCTAGTTGCTAACCCTTTCTTTTCGGTGTTGCTCTAGTATATTTTGTTGCATATATATGATTGTACATCCTCTTCATGAACATGCATCTCTAACAGGTACCTAGTTTCTTGATGGCGAGATGGAATTGCTATGTCGTGTACAAAGGGAAGGTTCCGGGTGTACAACGAGTGGCATGAGTGTCGAGGCGCAAGTGAATGGGTTCACGGGCGCCAGCCCATAAAGGCTTCAAAAGTAGACAAGAAGGAGAAGCTAATTACTTGAGGTTCACGCTAGCGCGAGAGGACTCAGAATCGCCACCTCATGTACTGCATAGTTCCGCTCTCACTCATAGTGATAGCACTTCTTATGTATACCTTTGTTTAGATGGATGACGTTGTTGTAGTTGCAAGTATTCGAGACTTGCATGTATCGCTATTTTCGAGATGATGAAAAGATATCACTTTGTGTTGGATGATGATTATGATGAGACTATTTGTATGTACATGCTATGATTACATTTGTGGTCTCACAGGCATTTGTATGTGTATCATGATGACATTTCTATGTGCTAAAGATTCTTCTATAAAGCCTGTTCAAATACAAAACAAATATGCCAAAAAACTACTTAAATTAGCAAAGAGCGGTGTATAAAAAGTTAGCAAAGCAGCGCCGATAGCAGAGGGTCCAGGCAAAGCGCGCTAGAGATACTAGCAAGATGTGAGCTTCCAGCTTGCTGCTGTTGCTACACTTGTGTAGCCGTGGCGCCCGGTAGCACGCTGCCATCGCTATGTGTTAGCTGTAGCGCCTTATTAGTAGCGCCTATCCCCGCGCTACTGATACATCTAAAACCCACGCTGCTGCTAGCCTTTTCCCTAGTAGTGCCTCTCTCCTAGTCCAACATGGAAAAGGGGGGAGTCCTACTCTCGGTAGGAGTATGAGTCCTTCGGCGCGCCTCTCCCCTTGGCCGGCCGCACCCCCCCTTGCTCCTTTATATACGGGGCAGGGGCACCCTAGAGACACAACAATTGATCAAGTTGATCTTTTAGCCGTGTGCGGTGCCCCCCTCCACCATAGTCCACCTCGATAATATTGTATCGGTGCTTAGGCGAAGCCCTGCGTCGGTAGAACATCATCATCGTCACCACGCCATCGTGCTGACAAAACTCTCCCTCAACACTCGGCTGGCTCGGAGTTCGGGGGACGTCATCGGGCTGAACGTGTGCTGAACTCGGAGGTGTCGTGCGTTTGATACTTGATCGGTTGGATCGTGAAGACGTCCGACTACATCGGATCGTGAAGACGTACGACTACATCAACCGCGTTGTGCTAACGCGTCCGCTTTCGGTCTACGAGGGTACGTGGACAACATTCTCCCCTCTCGTTGCTATGCATCACCATGATCTTGCGTGTGTGTAGGAATTTTTTTGAAATTACTACGTTCCCCAATAGTGCTATCAGTGCCATGTTTTATGCGTTGATGTTATATGCACGAGTAGAACACTAGTGAGTTGTGGGCGATATAAGTCATACTGCTTACCAGCATGTCATACTTTGGTTCGGCGGTATTGTTGGATGAAGTGGCCCGGACCGACATTACACGTACGCTTACGCAAGACTGGTTCTACCAACGTGCTTTGCACATAGGTGGCTGGCGGGTGTCAGTTTCTCCAACTTTAGTTGAACCGAGTGTGCATACGCCGCCCGGTCCTTTAAGGTTAAAATAGCACCAACTTGACAAACTATCGCTGTGGTTTTTGATGCGTAGGTAAGAATGGTTCTTGCTAAGCCCGTAGCAGCCACGTAAAACTTGCAACAACAAAGTAGAGGACGTCTAACTTGTTTTTGCAGGGCATGTTGTGATGTGATATGGTCAAGACATGATGCTAAATTTTATTGTATGAGATGATCATGTTTTGTAATCGAGTTATCGGCAACTGGCAGGAGCCATATGGTTGTCACTTTATTGTATGCAATGCAATCGCCCTGTAATGTTTTACTTTATCACTAAGCGGTAGCGATAGTCTTAGAAGCATAAGATTGGCGAGGCGACAACGATGCTACGATGGAGATCAAGGTGTCGCGCCGGTGACGATTGTGATCATGGAGGTGCTTCGGAGATGGAGATCACAAGCACAAGATGATGATGGCCATATCATATCACTTATATTGATTGCATGTGATGTTTATCTTATATGCATCTTATCTTGCTTTGATTGATGGTAGCATTATAAGATGATCTCTCACTAAATTTCAAGAAAAAAGTGTTCTCCCCGAGTATGCACTGCTGCCAAAGTTCATCGTGCCCAGACACCACGTGATGATCAGGTGTGATAAGCTCTACGTCCATTTACAACGGGTGCAAGCCAGTTTTGCACACGCAGAATACTCAGGTTAAACTTCACGAGCCTAGCATATGCAGATATGGCCTCGGAACACTGAGACCGAAAGGTCGAGCATGAATCATATAGTAGATATGATCAACATAGTGATGTTCACCATTAAAAGCTACTCCATTTCACGTGATGATCGGTTATGGTTTAGTTGATTTGGACCACATGGTCACTTAGAGGATTAGAGGGATGTCTTTCTAAGAGGGAGTTCTTAAGTAATATGATTAATTGAACCTAAAT
This sequence comes from Aegilops bicornis, assembly GCA_021605145.1. Classification (NCBI taxonomy): domain Eukaryota; kingdom Viridiplantae; phylum Streptophyta; class Magnoliopsida; order Poales; family Poaceae; genus Aegilops; species Aegilops bicornis. Next base: position 693,679,255 of record CM038674.1, read on the forward strand.
TTATCATGAACTTAGTACCTGATAGTATCTTGCTTGTATATGTTGATTGTAGATAGATGGCCCGTGTTGTTGTTCCGTTGAATTTTAATGCGTTCCTTTAGAAAGCAAAGTTGAAAGATGATGGTAGCAATTACACGGACTGGGTCCATAACTTGAGGATTATCCTCATTGCTGCACAGTAGAATTACGCCCCTGGAAGCACCACCGGTGCCAGCCCTCATCAGGAGCAACTCCAGATGTTATGAACGTCTGGCAGAGCAAAGCTGATGACTACTCAATAGTTCAGTGTGCCATGCTTTACGGCTTCAACGATGTTTTGAACATCATGGAGCATATGAGATGTTCCAGGAGTTGAAGTTAATATTTCAAACAAATGCCCGGATTGAGATATATGAAGTCTCCAATAAGTTCTATAGCTGCAAGATGGAGGAGAATAGTTCACAAGGAGCATATACTCAAAATGTCTGGGTATAATAATCACTTGATTCAACTGGGAGTTAATCTTCCGGATGATAGCGTCATTGACAGAATTCTCCAATCACTGCCACCAAGCTACAAGAGCTTCGTGATGAACTATAACATGCAAGGGATGGATAAGACGATTCCTGAGCTCTTCGCAATGCTAAAGGCTGTGGAGGTAGAAATCAAGAAGGAGCATCAAGTGTTGATGGTCAACAAGACCACTAGTTTCAAGAAAAAGGGCAAAGGGAAGAAGAAGGGGAATTTCAAGAAGAACAGCAACCAAGTTGCTGCTCAGGAGAAGAAACCCAAGTCTGGACCTAAGCCTGAAACTTAGGGCTTCTACTGCAAGCAGACTGGTCACTGGAAGCGGAACTGCCCCAAGTATTTGGCGGATAAGAAGGATGGCAAGGTGATCAAAGTTATATGTGATATACATGTTATTGATGTGTACCTTACTAGAGCTCGCAGTAGCACCTGGGTATTTGATACTGGTTCTGTTTCTAATATTTGCAACTCAAACAGGGACTACGGATTGCGAACAACGGCCATGACGAGGTGACAATGCGCGTGGGAAATGGTTCCAAAGTCGATGTGATCGCGATGGCACGCTACCTCTACATCTACCTTCGTGGATTTGTTTTAGACCTAAATAACTACTATTTGGTGCCGCGTTGAGCATGAACATTATATCTGGATCTTGTTTGATGCTAGACGGTTATTCATTTAAATCGAGAGAATAATTGTTGTTCTATTTATATGAGTAATATCTTTTATGGTCATGCACCCTTGAAGAGTGGTTTATTTTTGATGAATCTCGATAGTAGTGATACACATATTCTTAATGTTCAAGCCAAAAGATGCAGAGTTGATAATGATAGTGCAACTTATTTGTGGCACTGCCATTTAGGTCATATTGGTGTAAAGCGCATGAAGAAACTCCATACTGATGGACTTTTGGAACCACTTGATTGTGAATCACTTGGTACTTGCGAACCGTGCCTCATGGGCAAGATGACTAAAACGCCGTTCTCCGGAACTATGGAGAGAGCAACAGATTTGTTGGAAATCATACATACAGATGTATGTGGTCCGATGAATGTTGAGGTTCATGGCGGATATCGTTATTTTCTCACCTTCACAGATGATTTAAGCAGATATGGGTATATATACTTAATGAAGCATAAGTCTGAAACATTTGAAAAGTTCAAAGAATTTCAGAGTGAAGTTGAAAATCATCGTAATAAGAAAATAAAGTTTCTACGATCTGATCATGGAGGAGAATATTTGAGTTACGAGTTTGGTCTACATTTGAAACAATGCGGAATAGTTTCACAACTCACGCCCACCGGAACACCACAAACAGAATGGTGTGTCCAAACATCGTAATCATACTTTACTAGATATGGTGCGATCTATGATGTATCTTACCGATTTACCGCTATCGCTTTTGGGGTTATGCTTTAGAGACGGCCGCATTCACGTTAAATAGGGCACCATAAAAATCCGTTGAGACGACGCCTTATGAACCGTGGTTTGGCAAGAAACCAAAGTTGTCGCTTTCTCGAAAAGTTTGGGGCTGCAATGCTTATGTGAAAAAGCTTCAACCTGATAAGCTCGAACCCAAATCGGAGAAATGTGTCTTCATAGGATACCCAAAGGAGACTGTTGGGTACACCTTCTATCACAGATCCGAAGCCAAGATATTTGTTGCTAAGAATGGATCCTTTCTAGAGAAGGAGTTTCTCTCGAAAGAAGTGAGTGGGAGGAAAGTAGAACTTGATGAGGTAACTGTACCTGCTCCCTTATTGGAAAGTAGTTCATCACAGAAACCGGTTTCTGTGACACCTACACCAATTAGTGAGGAAGTTAATGATGATGATCATGGAACTTCAGATCAAGTTGTTACTGAACCTCGTAGATCAACCAGAGTAAGATCCGCACCAGAGTGGTACGGTAATCCTATTCTGGAAATCATGCTACTAGATCATGGTGAACCTACGAACTATGAAGAAGCGATGGTGAGCCCAGATTCCGCAAAATGGCTTGAGGCCATGAAATCTGAGATGGGATCCATGTATGAGAACAAAGTGTGGACTTTGGTTGACTTGCCCGATGATCGGCAAGCAATTGAGAATAAATGGATCTTCAAGAAGAAGACTGACGTTGACGGTAATGTTACTGTCTACAAAGCTCGACTTGTTGCAAAAGGTTTTCGACAAGTTCAAGGGATTGACTACGATGAGACCTTCTCACCCATAGCGATGCTTAAGTCCGTCCGAATCATGTTAGCGATTGCCGCTTTTTATGATTATGAAATTTGGCAGATGGATGTCAAAACTGCATTCCTGAATGGATTTTTGGAAGAAGAGTTGTATATGATGCAACCGGAAGGTTTTGTCGATCCAAAGGGAGCTAACAAAGTGTGCAAGCTCCAGCGATCCATTTATGGACTGGTGCAAGCCTCTCGGAATTGGAATAAACGCTTTGATAGTGTGATCAAAGCATTTGGTTTTGTACAGACTTTTGGAGAAGCATGTATTTACAAGAAAGTGAGTGGGAGCTCTGTAGCATTTCTGATATTATATGTGGATGACATATTACGGATTGGAAATGATATAGAATTTCTGGATAGCATAAAGGGATACTTGATTAATAGTTTATCAATGAAAGACCTCGGTGAAGCTGCTTACATATTGGGCATTAAGATCTATAGAGATAGATCAATACGCTTAATTGCACTTTCACAAAGCACATACCTTGAAAAAGTTTTGAAGAAGTTCAAAATGGATCAAGCAAAGAAAGGGTTCTTGCCTGTGTTACAAGGTGTGAAGTTGAGTAAGACTCAATGCCCGACCACTGCAGAAGATAGAGAGAAAAATGAAAGATGTTCCCTATGCTTCAGCCATAGGCTCTATCATGTATGCAATGTTGTGTACCAGACCTGATGCGTGCCTTTATATAAGTCTAGCAGGAGGTACCAAAGTAATCCAGGAGTGGATGATCGATGTGGTCAAGAACATCCGAAGTACCGAAAAGGACTAAGGATATGTTTCTCGTATATGGAGGTGACAAAGAGCTCATCGTAAATGGTTACGTTGATGCAAGCTTTGACACTGATCCGGACGATTCTAAATCGCAAACCGGATACGTGTTTACATTAAATGGTGGAGCTGTTAGTTGGTGCAGTTCTAAACAAAGCGTCATGGCGGGATCTACGTGTGAAGCGGAATACATAGCTGCTTCGGAAGTAGCAAATGAAGGAGTCTGGATGAAGGAGTTCATATCCGATCTTGGTGTCATACCTAGTGCATCGGGTCCAATGAAAATCTTTTGTGACAATACTGGAGCAATTGCCTTAGCGAAGGAATCAATATTTCACAAGAGAACCAAGCACATCAAGAGACGCTTCAATGCCATCCAGAATCTAGTCCAGGTGGGAGACATAGAAATTTGCAAGATACATACGTATCTCGAATGTTGCGCACTCCGTTGACTAAGCCTCTTCCACGAGCAAAACATGATCAGCACCAAAGCTCCATGGGTGTTAGAATCATTACTGTGTAATCTAGATTATTGACTCTTGTGCAAGTGGGAGACTAAAGGAAATATGCCCTAGAGGCAATAATAAAGTTATTATTTATTTCCTTATATTATGATAAATGTTTATTATTCATGCTAGAATTGTATTAACCGGAAACATACATGTGTGAATACATAGACAAACAGAGTGTCACTAGTATGCCTCTACTTGACTAGTTCGTTGATCGAAGATGGTTATGTTTCCTAACCATAGACATGGGTTGTCATTTGATTAACGGGATCACATAATTAGGAGAATGATGTGATTGACATGACCCATTCCGTTAGCTTAGCACGCGATCGTTTAGTATGTTGCTTTTGCTTTCTTCATGACTTATACATGTTCCTATGACTATGAGATTATGCAACTCCCGTTTACCGGAGGAACACTTTGTGTGCTACCAAACGTCACAATGTAACCGGGTGATTATAAAGGTGCTCTACAGGTGTCTCCGAAGGTACTTGTTGGGTTGGCGTATTTCGAGATTAGGATTTGTCACTCCGATTGTCGGAGAGGTATCTCTGGGCCCTCTCGGTAATGCACATCACTTAAGCCTTGCAAGCATTGCAACGAATGAGTTAGTTGCGGGATGATGTATTATGGAACAAGCAAAGAGACTTGCCGGCAACGAGATTGAACTAGGTATTGAGATACCGACGATCGAGTCTCGGGCAAGTAACATACCGATGACAAAGGGAACAACGTATGTTGTTATGCGGTCTGACCGATAAAGATCTTCGTAGAATATGTGGGAGCCCATATGAGCATCTAGGTTCCGCTATTGGTTATTGACCGAGACGGTTCTCGGTCATGTCTACATAGTTCTCGAACCCGTAGGGTCCGCACGCTTAACGTTACGATGACAGTTATATTATGAGTTTATATGTTTTGATGTACCAAAGGTTGTTCGGAGTCCCGAATGTGATCACGAACATGACGAGGAGTCTTGAAATAGTCGAGACGTGAAGTTTGATATATTGGAAGCCTATGTTTGGATATCGGAAGTGTTCCGGGTGAAATCAGGATTTTTCCGGAGTACCGGGAGGTTACCGGAACCCCCGGGAACTTAATGGGCCTTAGTGGGCCTTGGTGGAAGAGAGGAGAGGAGGCTGTAGTAGGGCTGCGCCCTCCCCGCCCCGAATAGGACAAGGAGAGGGGGGCGGTGCCCCCCCTTTCCTTCCTCCCCTCCACCTCTTCCCTCTCTCTCTCCTAGTCCAACATGGAAAAGGGGGGGAGTCCTACTCCCGGTAGGAGTAGGACTCCTCCGGCGCGCCTCTCGCCTTGGCCGGGCGCACCCCCCCTTGCTCCTTTATATACGGGGGCAGGGGGCACCCTAGAGACACAACAATTGATCAAGTTGATCTTTTAGCCGTATGCGGTGCCCCCCTCCACCATAGTCCACCTTGATAATACTGTAGCGGTGCTTAGGCGAAGCCCTGCATCGGTAGAACATCATCATCGTCACCACGCCGTCGTGCTGACGAAACTCTCACTCAACACTCGGCTGGATCGGAGTTCGAGGGACGTCATCGGGCTGAACGTGTGCTGAACTCGGAGGTGTCGTACGTTCGGTACTTGATCGGTCGGATCGTGAAGACGTACAACTACATCAACTGCTGTTTCGCTAACGCTTCCGCTTTTGGTCTACGAGGGTACGTGGACAACACTCTCCCCTCTCGTTGCTATGAATCACCATGATCTTGCGTGTGCGTAGGAATTTTTTTTGAAATTAGTACGTTCCTCAACATGGTGGACCGACGTACAAATAAATACGAGCATATATGTGAAAAAATATATAGCTTGGATTTATAAAAATGCCACCCTATGACATGTGGGTCCCATGTGCTAGTAAATTCTAAGAAAGAGAATATATCAAATATTATATTCTATTTGTAAAGTTCATCGTGTAAACTACACTGGTGCAAAAGGATTAAAGTTTAATTATTTGATCTGAAAGAAATAATCATCAAAGAAGGATGGACATGAACGTACAAAGCTAGCCAGATTTGCAATCACGAGTGCACGTTATATGGCCTCGTGCAGTCTCCAACTATCGGCTTAATTAAGAAGTTAATTAGTATCTTTGGCCGGTTTCCTAAACACGTGACAGACAAGACCCATATTGCGATGCTGCCGGTGATTTACTTGGGAGCAGCAGTAATCCGTTTAAATACGATTTTGCATGAGAAAATCATGTAATCGTAGACGCCAAGTCTGCTGAAGATAGAATCCTGGCCAGTTTAAACTCACACGGCTTCAACGAACCGACGTGATCGAAGCCACGGCCGGCCCCTATATAAAGCATTGCCAGCCCTCGTTCAGGAGGGAGAGGACGCACGTACAAAACGCATCCACGCCGACAGGCTCCACGCACACCAGCCAAAGCTCTCGCCCTCAAGCACGCCGCCGACTCCACACCCCTTTTTCCCCCTTTTCAATCTTCACCGTAAAAGTTTCATTGAGCACGGACGCTGCCGAAGCTTCATCAACATGCTGATCTTTGCCAAAACCATTGGCCTTGATGGTAAGTTATAAGATCTGACCGCATCAATGAGCTTTGTGTGATGGAAGAAGAATGATTTCTACTTGGCTATTCCATAAATCTTTATCATGTCACGACTGCCTCGTCAAAGGCGTCCATGTAAAAATATACAATCATGGCACGACCGCATCATCAAAGTCGCCCATGTAAAATATACAACCATGGCACGACCGCCTCATCAACGTCGCCCATGCGGAAATTTACATCCATGGCATGACCACCTCATCAAAGTCGCCCATGTAAAAATATACAACCATGGCACGACCGCCAACCAACGTCAGCCATGCGAAAACCTACGCACCATGGCATGATCGCTTCATCAACGCCGCTTGCCCATGCGGAGTAGCTGCTGAAAATCCTCACAAAAATACATCGTCGATTGCTTCATCTATATCGGTGGTGTTCAACCCCTGATTCTTAAAATAAAGGAGAAAAGACATGCTCTATCAATGGTCTATCTCAGACCTATGGCCTAATCTCCATGAGGTTATGGTCAAATCCATCATACCCATCTCATGTCTAGTGCCGACAAGGCTAGACGAAATCATGTCCAAGTGCCAACACGGCTAGGTTACTATATTCCATTAACATGTTACAATCCCAAACGGGATCGGACACTTCGTTGCTTGGCACCGACGAGGCGAAAGCAACATACACATGTCCATGTTCAATGAATTCTTGGGTACATGATCGGGCACCGACAAGGCAAAGGTCACCATCTTCATCAACAAATTCGTTCTAAATACCGACATGGCGATGGCGTATCGTGACTGGGTTTAGGCCAAACAAAGCCACTCACATCTATGTATCACCACCATCCACATCTTTTCTCCAAACATCACACATGCTTCATGGATGAGCAAATTTCACGATTTATTTAATCAAGCGCACAGTTTAATCGGAGGTTTTCTATAGGCTTGACCTGCAGATGTAATTAACCGGACGCTTTGCAAAAGCACCGGGAATCAGCGGACTACACACAATCTTCCCAAGTCAGATACTCCTTAAGCATAGTTGCAGAAGGCAAAATAGGCAAACTCCAATGGGACCATGTAACATTCATGTATTTGTAATCGTACGATGATGAATAAAATATAGAGTTCCCATAATTTTATTTCCGTGTTTGGCATGTATTTTTGTTTTCGAAACAGCGGGCACCGACGCCTTCGTCGCGTATTGCTGGCCCGCCGTCTTGTCTTCCAGCTCTTCCGTCGGCACCGGGATGCTCCCTTGGCGCCTTCTGGATTCGCACCTCGCCTAGGAACTTTTTTTTTCCTCCTGCTGTCTTGTTCCATTTCCTGAGGAGAGGGAAAAAAAAGGGATTACGGGCATCTTATCTCTTTTTAGTTTGTAAGCTCACAAGACTTGTTAATTTTAAGACTTGTAATCCCCTTGCTCATGTTTTTAATTCCGTATGAACTGTACCTGTATGGGATGTTTTTAATGAAAAAGGGGTGATTGTTGGGTTTCTTTGTGCGTGGGCGAGGCCCATGCCAAGGGATGAATCCTTGTTACTTTTAAGATAAACATTGTCGCCCGGCAACAGGCCCTGCCGTCCCCCCCCCCCCCACTTCAATCGACCATTCTCACGCCTTTGGCGGAGGCAGGGGTGAAGTAGACTTAGGCCCCTCGTTTATTTTCTTGCCACTGCGACTACGAACAAGTTCCGACCCAGGGGGATAGCTCTCGGGTACCGGAAAAGGGGAGCACGGTGAGCACGGTGGTCTAAGAGTATAACCGCGGTTTCACATGTCCCAATTCTATACGGAAATGCATAACAGGGGATGAAAGACTTATCTGAACCCGCTGCCCCGGCAACCTTGGCTTGCCGGGGTTGGATCTTGTATCTTTAGCCCCCGACAGTCCTGGCTTGCCGGGACCGGAGCGCTGGTTCGTCCTCCTTCTCCCAAACGGCTTAGCATAAGCGTCCGTGTGCCCTGCGAACCAAAGAAGACAGAAAGATGCGAACTTGACCTCGAGGCTAGGGGTTAGTCGCCGCCAAGCACTACCAACCCTAACCGAGGGAGAGACTTAGACCTAGCATGCATGCTATAACTTAGGGCGCCAGTGCTTTGTTTATTTATGCTCAGGGTCTGCGACTGGCTTTGTGGATAGGGTTACATGCCTTGTCGGCAAAGCTTGTACAAAAGGTGGCTTGCCGGGGGGCCCGGAAACTGCGCCTTATGGGTAAAATTTGCGAAGATGTTCGATGTTCCAGGAGTTGCTCACTGGGACAGCATCTTCGGTCTCCAGGCGGACTGTGCCGGGCCTGGTGACTCGTATTACCCGATAAAGGCCTTCCCACTTCAAGGCCAACTTGTTGGAATTCTTGGCCGATCGAACGCTTGAAGAACAAGGTCGCCTTCCTCAAATCTTCGGGCATGAACCTTGCGGCTATGGTAGCGGTGCAAGGCTTGCTGGTAGCGTGCTGCTCTCACAGCCTCCCAAAGACGATCTTCCTCAAGGAGCGTCGCGTCATCTTGCCACAACTGCTCTTGCTCAAGCTCGTCATAAGTCAGCACTCGAGGTGACCCGTATGTGAGTTCCGTGGGGAGAACTGCTTCTGCCCCGTAAACCAGGGCAAAGGGTGTCTGGCCAGTGGCTCGATTCGGTGTTGTTCTGATCGACCAAAGAACCACCGGCAACTCATCAATCCAGCGCCTTCCACTCTTGTGCAGCCTGTCAAAAGTGTTTGTCCTCAGGCCTCGCAACACTTCAGCATTTTCCCTCTCCGCCTGGCCTTGCTCCGTGGATGTGCCACGGACGCGAAACATACCTTGCTGCCGAGGTCTTCGATGTATTGCATGAAGGTGCGGCTTGTGAACTGTGTGACGTTGTCGGTGATGACTCTGTTTGGCACACGAAAAATGGCACACGAGTCCCTTGAAGAACTTGACGGCTGACTGTGCAGTCACCTTCCTCACTGCCTCCACTTCCGGACACTTTGTGAACTTGTCGATTGCAACGTACAAGTACACAAAGCCCCCGACAACACGGGGGCAAGGGCCTAGGATGTCGAGCCCCAAGACCGAGAATGGCCTGGAGAGAGGAATTGTTTGAAGGGCTTGAGCTGGTTGATGAAGCTTCTTCGAATGGAACTAGCACGCATCACACCTGGTTACTAGCGCCGTTGCATCCTGGAGAGCGGTGGGCCAGAAGAAACCTTGCGGAATGCCTTGCCGGGAAGGGCCCTCGACCCTATGTGGGAGCCACATATGCCTCCATGTATCTCTGCCAACAGCCCCAGTCCTTCCTCCCGGGGGATGCACTTCAATTTCACACCGTTCGGTCTTTTTTTTCTACAGACGCCATCGATTTAACCGGGTACAGCAGATCGACGGGCTACTTTTTCCGCTTCTTCCTGCTCCTCAGGAAGTTCCCCTGTCTTGAGGAATCGGACAGTATGTTGTGCCCATGCCGGAGCCTGGGGCTCGATGGCAAGGGCCAAAGGCATCTCTACTGCCATGGGAGCGGCCGTCTCCATGATCAAGGCTTGACGGCCTACCGAAGCAAGCTGCCCCTTGGCAGGTTCAGGATCCACGACAACACCCTTATCGGCGGCCCCTGGGGGCTCAGGGGGAAAGTACTTGCCGGGGCCTAATCTCCTCCGCTTGTTCTGCTCCATATATGACAACACCCTTCGGATGGTTGAGTTAACCGAAGCAGAAAGGTACCTGGTTCCACAGGTAGCTTGAACGCAGCACGCTTTGACAGGTAATCAGCGCTGTCGTTCTCCGCTCGGGGAACGTGCTCCGCTTGTATACCGTCGAAGCGCTCCTCCAGCTTCCTCACCTCATCTACGTAGGCCTCCATCAACGGACTCTGATAATCTTTGTTGACTTGTCTGACGACGAGCTGCGAATCACCCCTGACGATGAGCTTCTTAACCCCGAGGTCTACCACGATCCTGAGACCGTCAAGCAGCCCCTCGTACTCGTCAATGTTGTTTGTGGACATCTCCCTGGGAAAGTGCATCTGGACCACGTACTTGAGGTGCTCTCCGCAGCGTGGATAAGCAAGACACCGGCACCGGCGCCTTGCATTGAGGTCCACTCAAAGCAATGAATTCCGCCAAGACACCGCCTGGATTGTTGAAGTACTTTCAAACTTTAACCCAAAGCTTCACAACTCAAGGCCCACTCCACAATCCTTCCCGGCTAAGGCCTGGGTTGTGCAAGATTCTGTAAAGGGAGCCGGGTGACGACAGTGATCTCGTGGGCTTGGAAGTAATGACGCAACTTCCTCGAGGCCATAAGAAGGCCGAAGAGCAATTTCTGCACGCCAGAGTACCTTGACCTAGCCCCCTGCAAGAGGGAGCTGACAAAGTAAATCGGGTGCTGCATCATCTTCTTCTTCTGCACCACTTCATTTGGCTGCGCGGGCCCTGCCCCGGTGGCGTCAGACTCTGCCGGGGGCCTTGCCTCACCGCCACCAGGCCCTGCCGGGGGAATTTCTGATGTGCCATCCGTCGGTCCTGCCGTTGCCACTGCCTCTTCGTCGACCTCCCTTTGCACCAATAGCGCGGCGCTGACCACTTGATTTGTCGCCGCCAGATACAAAGAAGAACGACTCTTTGCGGTCTCAGGGCGCCCACCAAAGCATCGGGTGTAGAAGAGAGGTATTTCTTCCGATCCTGCAGTGCTACTTGGCCTCTGGGTCCACCCATGGGGCCCGCCTTTTCCAAATCTTGAAAAAGGGAAGGGCGCGCTCGGCAGACTTGGAGGTGAATCGGCTCATGGCAGCAACGCAGCCAGTGAGCTGTCGCACATCTTGATCCGCTTGGGTGCCTCAATCTGCTCGATATCCTTGATCTTGTCTGGGTTCACCTCGATCCCGCGCTGCGACACAAAGAACTTGAGAAGTTTGCCGGACGGAACGCCGAAGGCACACTTCTCAGGGTTCAACTTGAGGTTGATCTTGCGCAGGTTGGCAAACGTCTCTTCTAAATCTTGTACAAGAGTTGCCTTGTCCTTGGTCTTGACCACTATGTCATCCATGTATGCTTCCATATTTCTATGTAGCTGGGGTTCAAAACCAATTTGGACCGCTCTTGCAAACGTTGAGCCAGCACTCTTCAACCCGAAAGGCATCCGTAAAAAGCAATACGTACCACATGGGGTGATGAATGCTGCCTTCTCTTCGTCTTCCCTTGTCATGAAGATCTTATGGTAGCCCAAGTAGGCGTCAAGGAAGGTGACGAGCGCGCCTTCCTATTTGCCGTCGAGGGTGGAGCTTATGGTGAAAGCCCCTCCCATGCCATCCTCCTTAACGGACACATTCTTGGTCTGCGGAGGCACAACTCTGGACTTCTTGCTCTTGCCGGTGGAGCTCTCTGGCACGTCCTCGACGGTAGCACAACACTCCGAAGAGGTGCACTTGCCGGAGTGGGTGCGGGAGGTCTTGCCGGGCTTCTTCTTCCCTCCCAGGGCTTCAGCGGCAGGAGCAAGTGCCTTGGCGGCAGATGCTGCAACTGCTTCCCGGTAGAGTAGGTCGGCGCAGATCAACGCATCCTTCTTGTCGCAGGGGACGGTGATGACGGTCATCGGCCTAGGCATCTTCAGCGTGTTGTAGGCGTAATGCGACACCGCCATGAACTTGGCTAGTGTCGGGCGGCCGAGGATCCCGTTGTAGGGAAAAGGGATCTCGGCTACATCAAAGACAATCTTCTCCGTCTTGTAGTTCAACTTGCCTCTAAACGTCACAGGCAATGTGACCTTTCCCTTCGGCTGACTTCTCCCCGGGTTGACCCCTTGAAACGTGCCCATCTCCTCGAGGTCTCCGTCGGGAATTTGCAGCCTCTTGATCACAACAGGCGAGATTAAGTTCAGGCCGGCCCGCCACAACCAAAGCATCTTTTTCACCTTGAGGTTGTGTATCGTTGGCGATACCAACAACGGCAAACACCCAACCGCAGTGGTGCGATCTGGGTGGTCCTCGACGTCAAAGATGATGGGCGTGCTGGACCACTTCAGCAGCTTCTGGGCGTTGAAAGATGGCTCTGCTGCTGTGATCTCACACGCCCACTGCTTGAGCTGGCGGTGAGAAGTGTGCAGCGAGGCGCCACCATCGATGCACATGGCCTCTGTAGCCTTCTAAAACCCTTGCTCGCCGGACTCATCGTCCTCGTTATGATCATCATCTTCTTGCTTCTTGTCATAGCCCCGGGCGGGCCTCTCTTGCTGGTTGTCCTTGCCGCGGCGGCCTCCTTGGCCGCCACGCTTCCTGCCGGATCCTTCGGCACCGTCTTGACCCTTCTCCTTGTCCCGCCTCTCATACTCGGCCTTTTGCTTTTCGGCCAGCAGCTCGACCTGTCGGCAGTTCTGGAGGTCGTGGCCCTTGGTGCGGTGGATCTTGCAATACTGCTTGTCGGAGCCGCCCGGCTTGTCGGCAGCCGCCAAGGCCCGGCAAGCGGCGCACACGGAAATTTCCTTGTCGGGGTCGTCTGCCCTGGCCTTCTTGGCGGCATCGGTGTCGCCGGATCCCTCGACGGCAAGCACAGTCTTGCCCTTGCGTTTCCTGTTGCGATGCCGACCCTTTTTCGTCGGGGCGGCGGTGTCTTCATAAGTAGAGTCGGTTTCCACGCCGGCGTCCTCGCCGGGGTACTTCCTTCCCTCTTCAGCCCGGGCGCACCTATCGGCCAGAACATAAAGTTCGGCCACAGCTCTTCGCGCATCTTGTGGTTGCGCACGTTCTGATGGAACGCGCTAATCATGGCGGCGGGATGAACATCGGGGGTGTTGTACTGCACCCGGCTGAACCTCTGGATGTACTTGCGCAGGTTTTCCCCTTCCTTCTAGGGAATGATATGCAAATCACTGGCCTGGCCATGAGCTTGGTGGCCTCCGGTGAAGGCACCGATGAACTCATGGCACAGATCCGACCAATAAGAAATGGAATCCACCGACAAGTGCATCAACCAAGACATGACGCTGGGCTTCAGTGCCAACGGGAAGTAGTTGGCAAGCACCTTGTAGTCGCGAGCTCTGGCAGCTTGCATCGCAATGGTGTAGATGCTGAGGAACTCTGACGGATGGGTCTTGCCGTCGTACTTCTCACTGATGTCAGGCTTGAACATGCGGTGGGACGGCCACTAGAACTGCCGCAGCTCACGGGTAAAGGCTGGGCAACCCACCTCGTAAGGTAAGCCGCCGGAGCCCCCCGGTGCTGGGTGGTCCATAGTGGGTCCCTTGACTTATCCGATCGTGGTGGTGCGTGTCGTCGCGGCGCCGATAGTGGTTCGAGCATCTTTTGTGGGCTCGCTCGAAGAACTTGGCGCTTGTCGTGATGGGTCCGTGGTCGGACGACGCTATGGAAATGTTATCACATGCGTCGTCACGATGGATCAAGACCGCGGCAAGCCCAGTGCGAGGGAGGTAGTGTCGTGAGTGCAGCTCCCGGTCCTCCCAAAGGCCGACGCGTGTGGTGGCTCGACAGAGCGCCGGCCCAAGGGCCCCGCCGGTCGCGGATCATCTTTATTGGCGACGGCGACGAGGCTCCAGATGGTGGCTCTCCACTCGTCGAGCTTCTCTGCAGCAGGAGGAAAGTCGAGGAGCAGCTGCGTGCGCGCCAAAGCTTCTGCTGGCGTGTGTGGTGGTGACAGCTGCATGGACTGTGACGCGCTTCGACTTCTAACCACGTTAGAAGGAGCTCTATAACGGCCTAGTGGTTGCGTGCCATTTTCGCCAGCACTTCGCATGTTGGACTCCTTCGTCCCGCGGACGGTGCACAGGGCTCTTCCCATGGTGGTGTCCAGGATCACCGGCGTGGTGACGCTGCTCGTCGCTCACACCATGGGAAGAGCGCGATGTGGGCCCCGGGGTGGGCGTCTTGGAGGTTGCTGCGCCACCCGTAGGGGGCACAGCGACACCCCTGGATGGCCTCGCGCGGCCTGCGGGGGGCCCAGCCACGTCTTTGGATCTGGCGGCGTGCGGCTCGTCGTCTGGCGCATGAACGACGCCGCTCGCCCAGGCTACATTTGTCACGGGCGATCCTGGTGCTCACGGTGCGTGGCTCGAGTTACATCCATGACCGCCCGCTGCTCGCCTCAAGATCGGGCGCTGGCCGCCGGACTCCGACGAGCCGATCGCCGTGATCGTCTTCTTCTTGGGAGCCATGGCGACGAAGAACTGCTAGGCTAATGATGACCCACAAGTATAGGGGATCTATCATAGTCCTTCCGATAAGTAAGAGTATCGAACCCAACGAGGAGCAGAAGGAAATGATAAGCGGTTTTCAGCAAGGTATTCTCTGCAAGTACTGAAATAAGTGGTAACAGATAGTTTTGTGATAAGATAAAAGGTAACGAGCAACAAGTAACAAAAGTAAATAAAGTGTAGCAAGGTGGCCCAAACCTTTTTGTAGCAAAGGACAAGCCTGCACAAACTCTTATAATAGGAAAAGCGCCCCGAGGACACATGGGAATATCGTCAACCTAGTTTTCATCACGCTCATATGATTCAAGCGTTCGGTACTTTGATAATTTGATATGTGGGTGGACCGGTGCTTGGGTACTGCCCTTACTTGGACAAGCATCCCACTTATGATTAACCTCTATTGCAAGCATCCGCAACTACAACAAATGTATTAAGGTAAACCTAACCATAGCATGAAACATATGGATCCAAATCAGCCCCTTACGAAGCAACGATAAACTAGGGTTTAAGCTCATTACTCTAGCAACCCATCATCTACTTATTACTTCCCAATGCCTTCCTCTAGGCCCAAATAATGGTGAAGTGTTATGTAGTCGACGCTCACATAACACTACTAGAGGTTAGACAACATACATCTTATCAAAATATCGAATCTAATACCAAATTCACATGACTACTAATAGAAAGACTTCTCCCTTGTCCTCGAACAAACGTAACTACTCACAAAGCATATTCATGTTCATAATCAGAGGGGTAATAATGTGCATAAAGGATCTGAACATATGATCTTCCACCAAATAAACCAACTAGCATCAACTACAAGGAGTAATCAACACTACTAGCAACCTACTAACACCAATCCCGGACTTGGAGACAAGAATTGGATACAAGAGATGAACTAGGTCGGGTTTGGAGATGAGATGGTGCTCGTGAAGATGTTGATGGAGATTGACCTCTCCCGATGAGAGGAGCGTTGGTGATGACGATGGTGATGATTTCCCCCTCTCGGAGGGAAGTGTCCCGATGAGAGGAGCATTGGTGATGACGATGGTGATGGTTCCGCCAAGGTTCCGCCTCGTGGCGGCGGAGTCTCGTCCCGAAAGGTTCTTCGTTATTTTTTTCTCATCGAAAGACTTCATATAGGAGAAGATGGACGTCGGAGAGCCACCAGGGGGCCCACGAGGTAGGGGGCACCCAGGGGGGCGTCCCCCACCCTCGTGAGCAGGGTGTGGGCCCCCTGGCCTTCATCTTTGGCGACGATTTTTCTTCATTTATTTTAAGGTATTCCGTGGGGTTTCAGGACTTTTGGAGTTCCGCAGAGTAGTCCTTCAATATTTGCTCCTTTTCCAGCCCAGAATTCCAGCTGCCGGCATTTTCCCTCTTCATGTAAACCTTGTAAAATAAGAGAGAATAGCCATAAGTATTGTGACATAACGTGAAATAACAGCCCATAATGCAATAAATATCGATATAAAAGCATGATGCAAAATGGACGTATCAACTCCCCCAAGCTTAGACCTCGCTTTGTCCTCAAGCTTAAAAGTCGATAACAATAAACATGTCCTCATGTTTAGAGGTAGAGACGTCGATAAAAATAAAATATGGACATGAAGGCATCATGATTATTTCATAACAGCAACATATATAGAATTTGTCATAAGGTCACTCAAGTTCAAGTGATGATCTTTTCACAAAGCCAAAGTATGAATCAGAAACATTATTGAGCACCAACAAATTATACCCTCAGTCATTGAAACAATTGCAATTTATCATAACATCGGGAAGAGTCTATGTCAGAGCTTTAAGAGCAAGTCCAGATACTCAACTATCACTTAGTCCTACATAATTGCTAACACTCACGCAATACTTGTGGTTACGGAGTTTTAGTCGGACACAGAGAAAGATAGGGGCTCATAGTTTTGCCCCACAACCTTTTACCTCAAGGGTAATGTCAACAATACAATTCATGCCCCCCACATCCAATTAGATATATATATCACGTTCTTTCCAACATGCTGAGCTTGCCAAAGGATAAAATAAAAAGAGAAAGGTGAAGATCACCGTGACACTTGCATAGGGTAGAGGATAGGGAAGCAGAGGTTGTCATGCGCGTTTAGGGTTGATGCACAAAATTTTAATGCAAAAGAACGTCACTTTATATTGCCCCTTGCATGTGGACCTTTATTATGCAGTTCGTCGCTTTTATTGCGTCCACAACAAGTTCGTACAAAGTTTATTTTCTCCGCACTAATAAGTCATGCATATTTAGGGAGCAATTTTTATTGCTTGCACCGATGACAACTTACTTGAAGGATCGTACTCAATCCATAGGTAGATATGGTGGACTCTCATGGCAAAAATGGTTTAAGGATATTTGGAAGCACAAGTAGTATTTCTACTTAGTGCTGAGAATTTGGCTAGCATGAGGGGGAAAGGCAAGCTCAACACGGTAGAGGATCCATGACAACATAGTTTATCTCAGATATAAGAAAACATAACTCATTATGTTGTCTTCCTTGTCCAACCTCAACTCTTTAGCATGTCATATTTTAATGAGTGCTCCCAATCATGAAAGATGTCAATGATAATATATCTATATGTGAAACCTCTCTTCCCATATTACTTCCGATTAATTGCAACAATGACCGAAGCTATATTTGTTAACTCCCAACAACTTTTAAGCATTGTATTCTTTCTATGTGAAGTAATTACTTTCAATAAGATCAATATGAACTCTTTGATTCTTTTTATTCTTTTTCTTCTAATCACCCAAGATCATGGCAAAATACTCAAGCCCACGACTCAACACTAATCTTTATTATATAGCTCACGGACTCGATTACAAAGAAAGATCATAAAGCAAAACTCAAAACTAGATCATGCCATGGCTTTATTCTACTAAATCAAGATGCTACTAATAGGATCGAACTAAAAAACGGTAAAGATAGGAGTTGTGATGGCGATGATACTGTGGCACCTCCCAAGCTTGGCGGGTTGCCAAGGGGAGTGCCCATACCCATGTGATTATGTCTCCTTCCTTGTTGTTGGCGGTGGAGGTGTTGATGATGATGCAAGCTTGTCGTCCACCTTCCATGGCATAGGCTCACCATCATAGAAGGATGATCCTTTTGAATCTGCAGCCAAACTCATCCTTTTGAATCCTCAAATCTGCAGCCAAACTCATCCTTTTGAATCTATATTCATACTCACAGTTTTGGTTTTGCGGATCATAGATTTGGGCTTGGAGGTGCCCGATCTTCTCATGTAGCTTGAAGATGGCTTCCTCGGTCTTCTTGGCATCCGGCTCATAGTTGTTGGTGAACTCAGTGAGCATATTGTGGGTAGCGTTGATTCCACGCTCCACCATCCCCTAGCACTTGAAAACTTGTTGCTCCATTGCTTCGAGCCTCAACTCCACGCTTCCGGTTCCCTTTGGTACCTCAACATCGCGGATGTGCATCAACCCATCACGCATCTCAATGGTTTGAGGGTGTCGCAGCACCTCCACGAGGTAAGGGTTGATCACCTTCTCGAAGAACTTATCATTGGAAGCACTTGGGGTCGTCATGATGATCTAGACACATCAGAAAACAGCTCGAAACAAGAACAAGGAAGATTTGCGTGATACGAGAGTCAAAACCTTCGGAGTATATATAATGAATTTTTACCGACCAAAATACGTATCGTACAAGGAAACAGAGTCCGGAGGGCACACGAGGTGCTCACGAGGTAGGGGGGCACGCCCTCCACCCTTCGGTAATTAAATTCCAGAAATTAATAAAATCTTTAGAAAATCATAACTTTTAATCCATAACTCGGATTAAATTATTTTAAACATGAAAGTTGCTTAGAACGACGAGATGAACCCGGATACGCAGCCCGTTCGTCCACCACACACCCCTAACATATCAAACTCGCAACTTTCCCCCTCCGGCTCCTCTGCCCGAAAACGCGGAACCCCGGGGATACTTTCCCGGATATTTCCCCCCTTCACCGGTATCACCTCATACCGCGTTAGGGCACGCCTAGCATCACATATTGCTTTTTCATGCATCGATATGCATCTGTTTGCATGGTATTCATTGTTTCTTCCCCACTCTTCTCTCCGGTAGACTATGAGACCGACGCTGCTGCTGCCCAGTTCGACTACGGAGTTGACGACCCCTCTCTCTTGCCAGAGCAACCAGGCACAAGTTGGTATCAGAGCCGACTGCCTGTAGGAATCCCCCTTCCAACTCCTTCGCCGAAGTCGAGTCTAGACCTTACAAAACTTTTACTAACATGGCTGTGCGGCCCATGGGCCCATGTCGCCATTGGGTGGTACTAGGATCTTTTACTCCTCGACCTTTACTCTGGGACTCTGAACTCTCTTCTACTCGGGTTAAATGATTTTTACTAACTCTGACTCTAGGATCTCGATAATACTTTCTCCCGGAGAGCCTCTTCAGTCCGGATGATTACTTGGTGCACCGAAGGATTCTTAAGATACCTTCCGATATTCTCTTGAGACCTTGTGCCAATAGTGTTTGCAATTCCCCTTCCACCGTCAACCCTTATGGATAACTACTTGCAGTTGTTATTCTTACATTCATCCAGTTGGTCTTGTTATTACAAGATACCCCATAACACTAAATCGTTGTTTCGATAATCCTTTGAGCTTACTACCTCGCTGTTCATTGACACCTGAATACCCCTACGGTTAATTCTCGCACTTGTTGAGTATCCGCTCATCCCCCAGTTGTTCATGTGTTACCCAAAAGTCTTCGAAATACCATTCGATATTCCAAAAATCCTCAGCAACCTATTGCTCTGGAATTTCTTGTTTGCTTTCATTATGATTAATCCCATAAGTATAGTAATCATATTGGCATCCTTCGTCACCATCATTTTTGAGTCCGTTGATTCAATACGTTGTGATTGTTCACAATCATCAGTCGAGTCCTAGGATTATCTTTCCCAAGCCGCGTCATTTTGAACATGAGCTGGTTCTCGACCAAACTATCGTAAATCGTCATTGTGCCTCTGGTATATTCAATTGATCCATCCTTGATCAGAACTTCGCTTCGATCCCTTGTTTTGAAATCATAATTCCTTTCCATTTAAGCTTTGGAATTATTCATATGATTCCATAACCTGTTGCATTCGCATTCTTTCTTCCTCTGATTGGGTATCGATACTCACCTCAGCTCCACTGTGGATCGCCATATCCACTGTTGGATTATTATATCCGACAGTGTCCTTCATAATTAATCACCTTGTGAGTCCTTCTCCGATACATAATGCCTTTGTTAAATTGTATCCTTTCCTTTTGTCAACCATGCTCTGCTTTCGAGCTGGTGATATTTACTCTTGAAGCTTATGGTATATGTTCGTAAGAAGCCCCGATGGGTTTGAACCAACTCCTTCCCTCATCGGTGTGAACCCGAAAGATTTCAGAGTCATACTTATCTGGTATTGCACCAGGTAAAACTTTCAACAACTAATGTCATCTTCGAAATATGAGAGGTGAATGGAAGATTATGCATTGAGGAAGTGGGAGTCGACCTTGAACTTTGTGTTCATGCCCATGGACGCCGATGTATATCCTATCATGGAAGCTTCTTGTAATAATAACTATTTCCTTGTTAACTAACATATGGTATCACGTAGAATTGATCTCTTGCAACCGTGGTTCCGACCATGATTGTTCTTCTTTGATTCCATTTCTCGGACAAGTTAGAGTACTTGTCTTCTGTAGAGCATTACCCTAGTCCAACCTCTACTTCGATACGTAAATGTCGAGTATTACCCCCCACGGAATCTCGAGATTATCATGGAACTGCATAACTTCTTATGAGTTCTTCATCAAGTGCTACCTTCCCATGATTCCAATTTTTCACGGGCTCGAGTTATTAAACACTCAAAGACACCAATAACTGAACCGAGTCCGCATCGCGGTTCAACAACTCTTCGATAAGCTTCTATAAGTCTGAAGTGCATGCCCGATCACATCATTCCTAGCCTGATCGGCTATATCATTATCATGCTAAATTTTAACTGTGCTACCGGGTCCTTCTTCTCGGAGCACAAATTTCTACGGTGAGCTAATCTTACAATCGATCTTCCTCGTCATACCCTTTCACCTTAAACAACAAGCTTGAGTTTGAGTTTGTGTAAATAGCTGTGGTTCCAATAACCTTCCGCTTCATCATTCCTTTGACTTGATGTCGTCGCTGATTGATTACATCTTGAAATCTCTCGACAAATGTGTCGTGATCATCATCAAGCTTATGAGCTCTTCCAGGATATCAATCGGATTCATGAAGAGAAATACCATACTTGCCCTCGATGAGTTGTGTTATCATCGGCCACTTATTGCCTTCCCTCCAACACAAACTTGTTCGTGTTTCGTGTTATACCTTGAGTTCCTTGCTATCCAACTTATGTTATGATTCTACCGCGGAGTATTACCGTCTTTGATGTCAGGAATGTTGTGAGGATTGCTCCACCTCTTCTGAATTCTTGCTATAACGATACTTCTCACCATCACCATTCTTCCATGAGGAAATTGTAAGACTTATTCTATAGGTTGTTCCTGATGAATCCTTTGTATATCCAAGTCCGACCTTTGCTTGAAGACCATGTCAATGCTATCTCGAAGCATGTCTGTGGTACTCCGATTTTCAACAAGAACATTTAAAGCCCAATGCTAAATCTTTCTTGATCAATTATCCAAACACCGTTGTATGGGTAATGTCATAAAAATTCCTCTCCCCATTACCTAAATGGTTTTCTATGTTATATCCTGTCATGGATATCATGCTATGCTTGTCCTTGGGAAGGTTATACCCCTGATATATGTGTCAAACACATTTTCCTTTCCATTGTTCTGTCTGATCTGATGATCACATTTTCCTTTCCATTGATTGTTTAACCTTCCTTGTGATCCATAGGATCTAAGCAGTAATATTCTCCTGCTTATGTAAACACCTCGGTGTACAATTCTGTCAGCAAGGCCCTATTACTATTATTGATGACGTCCTGTTAGCCACCGATGGACGAGAACTTTGCCTAATGGTCCGCCTCGTTCAACGAGCGGGAAAATGGTTCTCTTCGACCCTCGCCCTTGGTACCGACATTGTTGCCAACATAACTAATAGCCTACCCTCTAACTTGTCTTGCTATCATGACCGTGTAAGATGTCAACGCCCTTCTTACTTTAACCCACATGGTGGGCCCATAACCCACAGTTCCACAGGATCAAAACCCGACTCTCCGGTAAACCCCCTGTTGCCAAGGTTGTTCCTCGCGTGTAGCCTCGTAAGTAATTTATGAGCCACCTTCCGAGAGATCATCGATTCACCTTTGCTATCGACGCAATACTTATTCCCCATTGCTCAACCCCTTTCACACTTTGCTTGAGCCACGAACGATTGCCTATGCGCTTGAAACTTCTATTTTGCACCTTCTTACTTTGCTCACGGTATTTTCTTAAGTTTCAATTCAAGAGTTGCTATCCGCCACCCTCCCCGATATTATCGACCAGATAGTCGACCTTGCAGAGAGTATGTCCTCCGGAATGCCCACTCTTTATTTTTTTTAAATGAAGTACGATGGAGTTCCTGAAGAAAGGACGACAACTTCATCATGATGACCTGAAGCAGAGGACTGAAGACATCAATGTAATGGATCGACCTCTTCGAGTAGAGCAACTATGAACGAGAAGAGTCATTAGAATTTCGTAACCAGACCCCTTCCCCCTTATGCCGCCTCTTAAATCTCGGGACAAGATTTCTTGTAGTGGAGGAGAATTGTGACGCCCGGGTAATTAAGCTACAGTAACCCTCTGGTAATGATGCCATGTCACCTCGGTTATTGTTGATAATCTCGCGTTAGTTCAAAACTGATTCGAAATTCAACTTCAAAGTAAAAGGCAAACAATAAAATTTTGCAAATGTTAAAACTAAAATGTTGAGTGAGCCAAATAATGAGTAGAGTAATTATGGCGAAGAAACCACACTTTTATATAATGCTTTAATACTCCAAAGTGATTTAAATAAAGAATAAAAACACTTAAGTAATTACCTTTTTCAATTAATAAAACTCTAAACTAATTTATTTTGGGGTAAAACTTTTATGACAGTGGGTGGTTCTGAAACATTATTTTAGGAGTTGTTATCATATTTTACTAAACAAAAAAAACAATGTGTATCTAAAATAAAATAGCAAATAAAAAAAAGAAAAGAGAAAGACAAAAAAATAAAATAAGAAAGAAAAGGGCCACCCCCCCACAGGGCCTCGACCCAGCTAACCCGCCCAATTTCCCCTAGCCTATAACCACCCCACCCCCGTAACCTAACCCTAACCGGTCCATTCCCCCCCCCCACGATCCACCTCTCCTCTTCCCCCGATCTGGCTCAAGGATTGGCCCGTCCGTCACCCGTCTTGAACCCTCCCCCCCAAGCGCCCGTCACGCCTTCAGGCCTCCGTCCTTGGAGCCACCATGTCGGCCCACCTTCCGTCTCCCCCCAGCGGCGCCCCAAGCCCCGATGTCGGCGCCGCCGCTGCTCGTCAACGCCGCCCGTCGTCCTCATCTTAAATCGCCGACCGACCCGACCTCGTCATCCGCCTCGTCCCCACCGTCGTCGTTCACGGAGCCGCCTTCCTCGGCCTCCTCCCACAGGTCGCCCCGAGCCAGCTGCCATGCCCCTCCAGCTCCCCGTGAGCCGCCCCCACCTTCTCCTCTCTGCCTCCCTCACCCGCACCTTTAGTTCGCTGTGGCAGCGCCGTGCTCACGCAGCGTGCTCGCGAGACACCGCCCGCCGCTTCGTGCCCGCCACGTCCGCTCACCCTCGGCGCTCCTTGCCGCTGCCCACCTCGCGGCGGCCCGGTCCGTACGCCCTATCTGCGACCCACAGCCTCCGCCATGACCCTTGGCGGTCGCTGCCGGGCTCGGCCTCCGCTCAGGCACCAACACGCTTCGCGATGCAGGCGAATGCCCGGTCAGGTGCGCCCGCCGCCATGATCGTCCTCGCCGCCTCCCTTTGCACGGCCGTCCGGCGTCGCCCGCGCGCTCCAGCGCTCGGGCATCGCCCGCCGAGTGGCGCCGCCCTGCACACGGCGCCGTCAGCCCGCTCACGCCCCTCGGGCGCTGCGCACTTTACCGAATGCCCAATCAAGCTGACCTTGGGGCCTAAGTGATGGGCCCCTCCCGTAACGTTTATAAAAAGGAATTTTTTAAAATATATATATATATATAATAAATAATTAATAATAAAATTAATTAATTAATTAGTTAATTAGCTAAATAATTAACTTAATTAATTTGATTAAATTAACTAATTAAGTTTAATTAACCTAATGACTAATTAACCTAATTAACTGATGTTAATAAACTAACAGAGTATGACAGGTGGGACCCACGCATAATTTTGACTTAGTCAATCCCTGTTGACTGCTGAAGTCAACATGACCTCCTGCTGATGTCATAAATCCAATTTCGAATTAAATTAAATAATTAATTAAATTCCAGAAATTAATAAAATCTTTAGAAAATCATATCTTTTAATCCATAACTCGGATTAAAATATTTTCAACATGAAAGTTGCTCGAGCAGCCGAGACAAACCCGGATCACGCAGCGTTCGTCCACCACACACCTAACATATCAAACTGCATAAGCTTTCCCTCCTCCTCTTCCGCTCTGCACAAACGGAACCCCGGATACTTTTCCCGGATGTTTCCCCCCTTCAGTATCACCTCATACCGTTAGGGCAGTCCTAGCATCACATATTGCTTTTTCATGCATCGATATGCATCTGTTTGCATGGTATTCATTGTTTCTTCCCCTCTTCTCTCCGTAGACTACGAGACCGATTATGTTCATGCCTACGCCGACCACGGAGTTAACGACCCCTCTCTCTTGCCAGAAAGCAACCAGGCAAGCCCCCCCCCCATCACCAGATATCGCCTATTCTACTCTATCTTGCTTGCATTAGAGTAGTGTAGCATGTTACTTCTTTTACATTATACCTATCACGATGCATAGCCCGTCCTTGCTACTCTTGTTGTTACCTTTACTGCAATCCTACATGCTTAGTATGGGATGCTAGTATTCCATCTGTGGCCCTAAATTCTTGTCCGTCTACATTTGTGCTATACTATCGGGCCGTGATCACTCGGGAGGTGATCACGGGTATATACTATATACTTTATACATGATACATGTGGTGACTAAAGTCAGGTCGGCTTGTGGAGCACCCATGCAGTGGATCTTTGGGGAATGAGCGACAGGCAGGTTGAGACCGCCTAGGTGAGAGGTGGGCTGCCTGTTTCAAGGCTCGTTCGCGGATACTTAACACGCTTAACGAGATCTTGGTATTTGATCTGAGTTGGGTCGTTGACCTTATACGCACTAACCGCCACGTGGGACAAGATATGGGCAACCGGCGTTGTGGTATCAGCCGAAGCATTTAAATGTGACGTCGGCCCGGCGCGCCTTGCCGGATTAATTTGAACGCCACTAGGCTAGGTACGCTTCCAGCCGCCCACCATAGCGTGCTTGGTGTGCTAAGGCGATGGGCCTGCACCCCTTGTGCGCATAGGTTTAGACCGCGTCTTGACCTCTCTGTTATGCCTAGGTGGGGCTGCGGCGTGTTGATCTTCGCGGCCGGGCATGACCGAGAAAAGTGTGTCGGCCAAATGGGATCGGCGTGTCGGGTAATGTGGTGCACCCCACAGGGAAGTTTATCTATTCGAATAGCCGTGATCTTGATAACAGGGCGACTTGGAGTTGTACCTTGACCTTATGACAACTAGAACCGGATACTTAAGAAAACACACCCTTCCAAGTGCCGATACAACCCGGTGGTCGCTCTCTCTAACGGGGCATTGAGGGGATCGCCGGGTAGGATTATGCTACGCGATGCTACTTGGAGGACTTCAGCCTACTCTCTTCTACATGTTGCAAGACGGAGGCTGCCAGAAGCGTAGTCTTCGAAAAGGATTAGCTATCCCCCTCTTATTACGGCATTCTCAGCTTTAGTCCACTGATATGGCCATTTTACACATATATCCATGCATATGTAGTGTAGCTCCTTGCTTATGAAGTACTTTGGATGAGTACTCACGGTTGCCTTGTTCCCCTTTTCCCCTTTCATTACCTGGTTGTTGCGACGCATCGATGGAGCCCAGGAGCGACGCCATGCCGTCGATGGCAACTACTACCTGGAGGCGCCTACTACTATGTGCAGCCCGGCCATTTCGACTGGGAGTAGTTAGGAGGATCCCTGAGGAGGCTGCGCCTCTTCGATCTATATCCCGATTTGTGCTAGCCTTCTTAAGGCAAACTTGTTTAACTTATGTCTGTACTTTCGGATATTGTTGCTTCCGGTGACTTCGTCTATGATCGAGCACTTGTATTCGAGCCCTCGAGGCCCTGGCTTGTATTATGATGCTTGTATGACTTATTTATGTTTTAGAGTTGTGTTGTGATATCTTCCGGAGTCCACGATCTTGATCGTACACATTTGCGTGCATGATTAGTGTACGATTGGATCAGGGGCGTCACAACCCTCATGGAGGCCTCGTGTCCTCCCCGGACTGCTACTAATTTTTCTATTTTTCTAAATATTCCAAAACGGAAAAATATTGCCTTAAAAATTGGTTTGGAGTCAGTTTACGTACCGTACCACATACTTATTCCTTTTTGGAGTCTGGAACGTTCTGGAAAGTGTCCTTTATGTACTCCTCAGGGGTTGCGGTTTCAATAAGATTCGTTTCAACATTTATAGGATTACCTGAGATATAGTGCTTGATCCTTTGACCGTTTACCACCTTCGGATGTGTGCCTGCAAAGTTGTTGATTTTTATGGCACCGGAACGATAGACCTCCTCGTTAACGTAAGGACCTTCCCATTTGGAGAGAAGTTTTCCTACAAAAATCTTAAACGAGAGTTGTGTAGCAATACATAATCACCTACATTAAACTCACGCTTTTGTATCCTTTTGTCATGCCACCTTTTAACCTTTTCTTTAAACAACTTGGCATTTTCATAAGCTTGGGTTCTCCATTCATCAAGTGAGCTAATATCAAATATCCTCTTCTCACCGCAAGTTTAAAATCGTAGTTGAGCTCTTTAATAGCCCAATATGCCTTATGTTCTAGTTCGAGAGGTAAGTGACATGCTTTTCCATAAACCATTTTATACGAAGACATACCCATAGGATTTTTGTATGCAGTTCTGTAGGCCCATAATGCATCATCAAGTTTCTTGGACCAATTCTTTCTAGACCTATTGACAGTCTTTTGCAAAATTAATTTGACCTCTCTATTGCTCAATTCTACTTGACCACTAGACTGCGGGTGATATGGAGATGCAATTCTATGATTAACGTCGTATTTAGCAAGCATCTTACGGAAAACACCATGAATAAAGTGTGAACCACCATCAGTCATTAAGTATCTAGGGACTCCAAACCTCGGAAAAATAACTTCCTTAAGAATTTTAATAGAAGTGTTATGATCAGCACTACTAGTTGGAATAGCTTCTACCCACTTAGTAACGTAATCAACAGCAACTAAAATATGTGTATATCCATTAGAAGCAGGAAAAGGTCCAATATAATCAAAGCCCCAAACATCAAATGGTTCAATAACAAGTGAATAATTCATAGGCATTTCTTGACGTCTACTAATATTACCAATTCTTTGACATTCATCGCAAGACAAAACAAACTTACGGGCATCCTTGAAGAGAGTAGGCCAATAAAAACTGGATTGCAATACCTTATGTGCAGTTCTATCTCCAGCGTGGTGTCCTCCATAAGCTTCGGAGTGACACTTGCGTAGGATCTGATCCTGTTCATGCTCAGGTACACAACGACTAATAACACCCTCAACTCCTTCTATATAAAGATGTGGGTCATCCCGAAGTAATATACGCAAGTCATAGAAAAACTTTTTCTTTAGTTGGTATGTGAAGCTAGTCGGTATAAATTTTGCGACAATATAATTAGCATAATCAGCATACCACGGACTGCTACGAGAAGTACTTATGACATTTAATTGTTCATCAGGAAAGCTATCATCAATAGGCAGTGGGTCATAAAGAACATTCTCTAGCCTAGACAAGTTGTCTGCAACGGGGTTCTCAGCTCCTTTTCTATCAACAATATGTAAATCAAATGCTTGAAGCAAGAGAACCCATCTAATGAGTCTAGGTTTTGCATCTTTCTTTTCCATAAGATATTTAATAGCAGCATGATCTGTGTGAATAGTTACTTTAGAATCAACAATATAGGGTCTGAATTTATCATAAGCAAAAACAACTGCTAAAAGTTCCTTTTCGGTAGTAGCATAATTTCTTTGAGCATTGTCTAGAGTCTTACTAGCATAATGGATAACATTCAATTTCTTATCAACACTTTGCCCTAGAACAGCACCTACAGCATAATCACTAGCATCACACATAATTTCAAAGGGTAAATTCCAATCAGGTGGCTGAACAACAGGTGCAGTGACTAATGCTTTCTTAAGTATTTCAAATGCTTCTACACAATCATCATCAAAGACAAATGGTACATCTTTTTGTAATAAATTAGTTAGAGGCCGAGAGATTTTTGAGAAGTCCTTAATGAACCTCCTGTAAAATACGGCGTGACCAAGGAAACTTCTTATACCTTTGATGTCCTTGGGACATGGCATCTTTTCAATAGCATCAACTTTGGCTTTATCAACTTCAATGCCTCTTTCATAAACTTTGTGCTCCAAAACAATACCTTCATTAACCATAAAGTGGCATTTTCCCAATTCAAGACAAGATTAGTTTCTTCGCATCTCTTGCAAAACTTCGAGAAAGATTGCTCAAGCAATCATCAAAAGAGGAACCATAGGCGGAAAAAGTCATCCATGAAAACCTCACAAATTTTCTCTAAAAGTCAGAGAATATAGCCATCATGCATCTTTGAAAGGTAGCAGGTGCATTACATAAACCAAATGGCATACGTCTATAAGCAAAAGTACCAAAAGGGCATGTAAAAGTAGTCTTTGATTGATCCTTTGCCGACACAAGTATTTGAGAAAAACTAGAATAACCATCTAGAAAGCAATAATGTGTATGTTTGCATAATCTTTCTAGCATTTGATCTATAAAAGGTAAGGGGTAATGATCTTTCTTAGTAGCCTTATTTAATTTGCGGAAATCAATTACCATCCTATAACCTATGATAATTCTTTGCGGAATTAATTCATCTTTATCATTAGGGACAACAGTAATACCTCCCTTCTTAGGGACACAATGGACAGGACTTACCCACTGACTATCAGCAACGGGATACATTATACCTGCCTCCAAAAGCTTGAGTATTTCCTTTCTTACCACTTCTTTCATTTTAGGATTCAAACTTCGTTGAGGATCACGAACTGGTTTGGCATCAGCTTCCAAATTTATTTTATGTTGACATAGAGTGGGACTGATGCCCTTAAGATCATCCGTAGTATATCCAATAGCGTACGGTGCTTTTTTCGAGTTTTCGATAATCTTTCTTCTTCATGCTGCGAAGGTTAGCACTAATAATTACAGGATATATTTTCTTTTCATCAAGATAAGCATATTTAAGATTATCGGAGTAACGGTTTTAAGCTCAAACACGGATCACCCTTGGGTGGAGGAGGATCCTAGGATTTCAACGAACAAATTGTGTTGTAGAATAGGTTCCTGTTTAAAGAATACTTCATCTATTTCCCTTCTTTCATTCACGAACATATCATTTTCATGGTCTAGCAAATAGTGTTCTAAAGGATCACTAGGAGGTACAGCAATAGAAGCAAGACCAATAATTTCATCCTTACTAGGCAATTCTTCCTCACGATGTTGTTTACTAAATTTAGAGAAATTAAACTCATGAACCATATCATCCAAGCCAACAGTAACAACATTCTTTTCCTTGATCTATCGTAGCATTAACGACGCAAGAAGGGTCTACCAAATATAATGGGACAAAGCTATCTTGTGGAGAACCAAGAACAAGAAAATCAGCGGAGTTATTTGGTTTTCCCAGAACAAGACTTCAACATCTCTAACAATTCCCATACGTGAAATAGTATCTCTATTGGCAAGTTTAATTGTGACATCAATTTCTTCTAACTCAGCCCGATTGCAATATCATGCATAATTTCTTTGTATAAGCCAATGGGTATAACACTAGCACTAGCACCCATATCACATAAGCCATGATAACAATGATCCCCTATTTTAACAGAAATAACAGGCACGCCTACCACAGGTCTATGTTTATCTCTATCACAGGGTTTAGAAATTCTAGCAGTTTCACCAGTGAATTGAATAACATGCCCATCAATATTATCAGACAAGAGATCTTTAACAATAGCAATATTGGGTTCTACTTTGACTTGCTCAGGAGGTGTATAAGTCCTAGTATTGATTTTACGAACAATAGTTGAAGCTTTAGCATGATCCTTCATTCTAACGAGGAAAGGTGGTTTCTAAACATAAGAGGTAGGATCGATAGGATCATTATAAGTGACAATCTTTTCTTCAACTTTAATAGGTGCAGCTACTTTTACTTCTATGGGAGGATAATATTTAAACCACTTCTCCTTGGGGAGATCAACATAAGTAGCCAAAGATTCACAGAAAGAAGCTACTATCTCGAGTCAACTCCATATTTAGTGCTAAACTTACGGAAAATATCGGTATCCATAAAAGATTTAACACAATCAAACTTAGGTGTCATACGACTCCTTACCTTCGTCGAGGTCCCAATCTTGAGCTGCGTTTAATTCTATCCAATAAATTCCATCTAAATTCAATAGGCTTCATCATAAAAGAGCCAGCACAAGAAGTATCGAGCATGGTGCGATTGTTATCAAAAAGCCGAGCATAAAAATTCTGGAGAATTGTCAATTTTGAGAGCTCATGATTGGGGCATGAATATAACATTGACTTAAGCCTCCCCCAACCTTGAGCGATGCTTTCTCCTTCATGAGGCCAAAAAATTATATATATAATTGTGATCACGATGAACAAGATGCATAGGGTAATACTATTGATGAAATTCCAATTTCAATCTTTTATAGTTCCATGATCTTATATCATCACATAGCCTATACCATGTCAATGCATCTCCCTCCAAAGATAAAGGGAAAGCCTTCCTCTTAACAACATCATCGGGTATACCTGCAAGCTTAAATAGTCCACAAATATCATCCACAAAGCGTAGATGTTAAATCGGGATGCTTTGTTCCATCTCCTGCAAAAGTGTTAGCTAGCAGTTTTTCCATCATACCGAAGGAATCTCAAAAAGAAGTTTCATTTTCAATAGGTTCAGTAGGTTGAGTAGGTTGAGGAGCAACTCTTTGCTCTAATGGGACGGGTGAAGATACCCACGAACAAGCCCCTGAGACAATTACTTTCCATAGTAACAAGAGACAGAAAATTTCAGCACACTAAATAAATTTTTCCTTACCAAATTCTACCTACCAAAGGCGCTTCACTCCCCGGCAACGGTGCCAGAAAAGAGTCTTGATGACCCACAAGTATAGGGGATCTATCGTAGTCCTTTCGATAAGTAAGAGTGTCTAACCCAACGAGGAGCGAAGGAAATGATAAGCGGTTTTCAGCAAGGTATTCTCTGCCAGAAATCTTTGAAATAAGTGGTAGCAGATAGTTTTGTGATAAGATAAATGGTAACGAGCAACAAGTAACAAAAGTAAATAAAGTGTAGCAAGGTGGCCCAATCCTTTTGTAGCAAAGTACAAGCTGGACAAACTCTTATAATAGTAAAAGCGCTCCGAGGACACATGGGAATATCGTCAAGCTAGTTTTCATCAACTCATATGATTCGCGTTCGGTACTTTGATAATTTGATATGTGGGTAGAACGGTGCTTGGGTACTGCCCTTACTTGGACAAGCATATGAAACATATGGATCCAAATCAGCCCCTTACGAAGCAACGCATAAACTAGGGTTTAAGCCATCACTCTAGCAACCCATCATCTATTTATTACTTCCCAATGCCTTCCTCTAGGCCCAAATAATGGTGAAGTGTTATGTAGTCGACGTTCACATAACACCACTAGAGGTTAGACAACATACATCTTATCAAAATATCTAACGAATACCAAATTCACATGACTACTAATAGCAAGACTTCTCCCTTATCCTCAGGAACAAACGTAACTACTCACAAAGCATATTCATGTTCATAATCAGAGGGGTAATAATGTGCATAAAGGATCTGAACATATGATCTTCCACCAAATAAACCAACTAGCATCAACTACAAGGAGTAATCAACACTACTAGCAACCTACTAGCACCAATCCCGGACTTGGAGACAAGAATTGGATACAAGAGATGAACTAGGGTTTGGAGATGAGATGGTGCTGGTGAAGATGTTGATGGAGATTGCCCTCTCCGATGAGAGGAGCGTTGGTGATTACGATGGTGATGATTTCCCTCCGGAGAAGTGTCCCCGTAGAACAGCTGCACGGAGCCCTGGGTGGTTCCGCCTGCGTGGCAGAGTCTCTTCTGAAAGGATTATCCTCATTGCTTTGCACGATGGGCGTCTGGAAGCACCATGGGTGCCAGCCCTCTGCGGGAGCAACTCCAGATGTTATGAGCGTCACGGCGGAGCAAAGTGATGACTACTCAATAGTTCGATTATTGCCATGCTTTACGGCTTAGAACCGCGACTTCAGCGATGTTTTGAACATCATGGAGCATATGAGATGTTCCAGAGTTGAAGTTAATATTTCAAACAAATGCCGGATTGAGATATATGAAGTCTCCAATAAGTTCTATAGCTGCAAGATGGAGGAGAATAGTTACATCGGTGAGCATATACTCAAAATGTGGGTATAATAATCACTTGATTCAAGCTGGAGTTAATCTTCCGGATGATAGCGTCATTGACAGAATTCTCCAATCACTGCCACCAAGCTACAAGAGCTTTGTGATGAACTATAACATGCAAGGGATGGATAAGACGATTCCTGAGCTCTTAGCATGATGCTAAAGGCTGTGGAGGTAGAAATCAAGAAGGAGCATCAAGTGTTGATGGTCAACAAGACCACTAGTTTCAAGAAAAAGGGCAAAGGGAAGAAGAAGAATTTCAAGAAGAACAGCAACCAAGTTGCTTTGCTCAGGAGAAGAAACCCAAGTCTGGACCTAAGCACAAAACTTAGGGCTTCTCTTGCAAGCGGTCAGTCCTTTGAAGCGGAACTGCCCCAAGTATTTGGCGGATAAGAAGGATGGCAAGGTGATCAAAGTTATATGTGATATACATGTTATTGATGTGTACCTTACTAGAGCTCTTGATATGCACACAGGTATTTGATACTGGTTCTGTTTCTAATATTTGCAACTCGAAGCAGGGACTACGGATTAGCGAACACCGGCCAAGGGCAGAGGTGACAATCTTGGCGTGGGAAATGGTTCCAAAGTCGATGTGATCGCGATCGGCACGCTACCTCTACATCTACCTTGTGGATTTGTTTTAGACCTAAATAACTATTATTTGGTGCAGCGTTGAGCATGAACATTATATCTGGATCTTGTTTGATGCGAAGAGACGGTTATTCATTTAAATCGAGAGAATAATGGTTGTTCTATTTATATGAGTAATATCTTTTATGGTCATGCACCCTTGAAGAGTGGTCTATTTTGATGAATCTCGATAGTAGTGATACACATATTCTTAATGTTCAAGCCAAAAGATCTGAGTTGATAATGATAGTGCAACTTATTTGTGGCACTGCCATTTAGGTCATATTGGTGTAAAGCGCATGAAGAAACTCCATCTTGATGGACTTTTTGGAACCACTTGATTGTGAATCACTTGGTACTTGCGAACCGTGCCTCATGGGCAAGATGACTAAAACGCCGCTTCTCCGGAACTATGGAAGAGCAACAGATTTGTTGGAAATCATACATACAGATGTATGTGGTCCGATGAATGTTGAGGTTCATGGCGGATATCGTTATTTTCTCACCTTCACAGATGATTTAAGCAGATATGGGTATATATACTTAATGAAGCATAAGTGCCAAACATTTGAAAAGTTCAAAGAATTTCAGAGTGAAGTTGAAATTCATCGTAATAAGAAAATAAAGTTTCTACGATCTGATCATGGAGGAGAATATTTGAGTTACGAGTTTGGTCTACATTTGAAACATGCGGAATAGTTTCACAACTCACGCCACCCGGAACACCACAGCGTAATGGTGTGTCCAAACATCGTAATCATACTTTACTAGATATGGTGCGATCTATGATGTATCTTACTGATTTACCGCTATCGTTTTGGGGTTATGCTTTAGAGACGGCCGCATTCACGTTAAATAGGGCACCATAAAAATCCGTTGAGACGACGCCTTATGAACCGTGGTTTGGCAAGAAACCAAAGTTGTCGTTTCTGAAAGTTTGGGGCTGCAATGCTTATGTGAAAAAGCTTCAACCTGATAAGCTCGAACCCAAATCGGAGAAATGTGTCTTCATAGGATACCCAAAGGAGACTGTTGGGTACACCTTCTATCACAGATCCGAAGCCAAGATATTTGTTGCTAAGAATGGATCCTTTCTAGAGAAGGAGTTTCTCTCGAAAGAAGTGAGTCGGAGGAAAGTAGAACTTGATGAGGTAACTGTACCTGCTCCCTTATTGGAAAGTAGTTCATCACAGAAACCGGTTTCTGTGACACCTACACAGATTAGTGAGGAAGTTGATGATGATGATCATCGAACTTTAGATCAAGTTGTTACTAAACCTCGTAGATCAACCAGAGTAAGATCTGCACCAGAGTGGTACGGTAATCCTATTCTGGAAATCATGCTACTAGATCATGGTGAACCTACGAACTATGAAGAAGCGATGGTGAGCCCAGATTCCATAAAATGGCTTGAGGCCATGAAATCTGAGATGGGATCCATGTATGAGAACAAAGTGTGGACTTTGGTTGACTTGCCGATGATCGGCAAGCAATTGAGAATAAATGGATCTTCAAGAAGAAGTACGGCAGACGGTAATGTTATTCTGTCTACAAAGCTCGACTTGTTGCAAAGGTTTTCGACAAGTTCAAGGGATTGACTACGATGAGACCTTCTCACCCATAGCGATGCTTAAGTCCGTCCGAATCATGTTAGCGATTGCCGCTTTTTATGATTATGAAATTTGGCGTATGGATGTCAAACTGCATTCTGAATGGATTTTTGGAAGAAGAGTTGTATATGATGCAACCGGAAGGTTTTGTCGATCCAAAGGGAGCTAACAAAGTGTGCAAGCTCCAGCGATCCATTTATGGACTGGTGCAAGCCTCTCGGAATTGGAATAAACGCTTTGATAGTGTGATCAAAGCATTTGGTTTTGTATAGACTTTTGGAGAAGCATGTATTTACAAGAAAGTGAGTGGGAGCTCTGTAGCATTTCGATATTATATGTGGATGACATATTACAGTTGGAAATGATATAGAATTTCTGGATAGCATAAAGGGATACTTGATTAATAGTTTATCAATGAAAGACCTCGGTGAAGCTGCTTACATATTGGGCATTAAGATCTATAGAGATAGATCAATAAACTTAATTGCACTTTCACAAAGCACATACCTTGAAAAAGTTTTGAAGAAGTTCAAAATGGATCAAGCAAAGAAAGGGTTCTTGCACGTATTTACAAGGTGTGAAGTTGAGTAAGACTCAATGCCCGACCACTGCGAAGATAGAGAGAAAAATGAAAGAGCGTTCCCTATGCTTCAGCCATAGGCTCTATCATGTATGCAATGTTGTGTACCAGAGACCTGATGTGTGCCTTGCTATAAGTCTAGCGGGGAGGTACCAAAGTAATCCAGAGTGGATATTTGGGCGGTGGTCAGAACATCACTGAAGTACACGAAAAGGACTAAGGATATGTTTCTCTTATATGGAGGTGACAAAGAGCTCATCGTAAATGGTTACGTTGATGCAAGCTTTGACACTGATCCGGACGATTCTAAATCGCAAACCGGATACGTGTTTACATTAAATGGTGGAGCTGTTAGTTGGTGCAGTTCTAAACAAAGCGTCATGGCGGGATCTACGTGTGAAGCGGAATACATAGCTGCCGGAAGCAGCAAATGAAGGAAGTCTGGATGAAGGAGTTCATATCCGATCTTGGTGTCATACCTAGTGCATCGGGTCAATGAAAATCTTTTGTGACAATACTTTGGAGCAATTGCCTTAGCGAAGGAATCAAGATTTCACAAGAGAACCAAGCACATCAAGAGACGCTTCAATGCCATCGAGAATCTAGTCCAGTGGGAGACATAGAAATTTGCAAGATACATACGTCTGAATGTTGCAGAACCCATTGACTAAGCCTCTTCCACGAGCAAAACATGATCGGCACCAAAGCTCCATGGGTGTTAGAATCATTCTTGTGTAATCTAGATTATTGACTCTTGTGCAGAGTAGGAGACTAAAGGAAATATGCCCTAGAGGCAATAATAAAGTTATTATTTATTTCCTTATATTATGATAAATGTTTATTATTCATGCTAGAATTGTATTAACTTAGGAAACATACATGTGTGAATACATAGACAAACAGAGTGTCACTAGTATGCCTCTACTTGACTAGTTCGTTGATCGAAGATGGTTAGGTTTCCTAACCATAGACATGGGTTGTCATTTGAGTACTGGGATCACATAAGTAGGAGGATGATGTGCTTGACATGACCCATTCCGTTAAGCTTAACGCGATCGTTTAGTATGTTGCTTTTGCTTTCTTCATGACTTATACATGTTCCTATGACTATGAGATTATGCAACTCCGTTTAAGCGGAGGAACACTTTGTGTGCTACCAAAGCGTCACAACGTAACTGGGTGATTATAAAGGTGCTCTACAGGTGTCTCCGAAGGTACTTGTTGGGTTGGCGTATTTGAGATTAGGATTTGTCACTCCGATTGTTGGAGAGGTATCTCTGGGCCCTCTTGGTAATGCACATCACTTAAGCCTTGCAAGCATTTACCTTGAATGAGTTAGTTCTTGGGATGATGTATTATGGAACAAGCAAAGAGACTTGCCGGCAAACAGCAGATTGAACTAGGTATTGAGATACCGGCGATCGAGTCTCGGGCAAGTAACATACCGATGACAAAGGGAACAAGCGTATGTTGTTATGCGGTCTGACCGATAAAGATCTTCGTAGAATATGTAGGAGCCAATATGAGCATCTAGGTTCCGCTATTGGTTATTGACCGGAGACATGTCTCGGTCATGTCTACATAGTTCTCGAACCCGTGGGTCCGCACGCTTAACGTTACGATGTGATTATATTATGAGTTTATATGTTTTGATGTACCAAAGGTTGTTCGGAGTCCCGAATGTGATCACGGACATGACGAGGAGTCTCGAAATGGTCGAGACGTGAAGTTTGATATATTGGAAGCCTATGTTTGGATATCGGAAGTGTTCCGGGTGAAATCAGGATTTTTAGAGATGCAGGGAGGTTACGGAACCCAAAGAACTTAATGGGCCTTAGTGGGCCTTGGTGGAAGAGAGAGAGAGGAGGCCGGGGTAGGGCTGCTCCCTCCCCCCGTCTGAATAGGACAAGGAGAGGCGGTGCCCCCTTTCCTTCCTCCCTCCACCTCTTCCTCTCTCTCTCCTAGTCCAACATGGAAAGGGGGAGTCCTACTCGGTAGGAGTAGGACTCCTCGGCCAGCGCCCTCTCGCCTTGGCGGGCGCACCCCCCTTGCTCCTTTATATCTCTGAGGCAGGGGCACCCTAGAGACACAACAATTGATCAAGTTGATCTTTTAGCCGTATGCGGTGCCCCCCTCCACCATAGTCCACCTTGATAATACTGTAGCGGTGCTTAGGCGAAGCCCTGCATCGGTAGAACATCATCATCGTCCTGCAGCTGTCGTGTTGTGAAACTCTCACTCAACACTCGGCTGGATCGGAGTTCGAGGGGCGTCATCGGGCTTAACGTGTGCTGAACTCGGAGGTGTCGTATGCGTTCGGTACTTTATCGGTCGGATCGTGAAGGCGTGCGACTACATCAACCAGCGATTACGCTAGCGCTTCGCTTTTGGTCTCACGAGGTCGTGGACAACACTCTCCCCTCTCGTTGCTATGAATCACCATGATCTTGCGTGTGCGTAGGAATTTTTTTTGAAATTACTACGTTCCTCAACATGGTGGACCGACGTACAAATAAATACGAGCATATATGTGAAAAAATATATAGCTTGGATTTATAAAAATGCCACCCTATGACATGTGGGTCCCATGTGCTAGTAAATTCTAAGAAAGAGAATATATCAAATATTATATTCTATTTGTAAAGTTCATCGTGTAAACTACACTGGTGCAAAAGGATTAAAGTTTAATTATTTGATCTGAAAGAAATAATCATCAAAGAAGGATGGACATGAACGTACAAAGCTAGCCAGATTTGCAATCACGAGTGCACGTTATATGGCCTCGTGCAGTCTCCAACTATCGGCTTAATTAAGAAGTTAATTAGTATCTTTGGCCGGTTTCCTAAACACGTGACAGACAAGACCCATATTACGACGCTGCCGGTGATTTACTTGGGAGCAGCAGTAATCCGTTTAAATCTGATTTTGCATGAGAAAATCATGTAATCGTGAGCGCCAAGTCTGCTGAAGATAGAATCCTGGCCAGTTTAAACTCACACGGCTTCAGCGAACCGGCGTGATCGAAGCCACGGCCGGCCCTATATAAAGCATTGCCAGCCCTCGTTCAGGAGGAGAGGGGCGCGCCGCGATACAAAAGCGCATCACGCCCGGCGGGCTCCACGACACCAGCCAAAGCTCTACGCCCTCAAGCACGCCGCTGACTCCACACCCTTTTTCCTCCTTCTCCAATCTTCACCGTAAAAAGTTTCATTGAGCCGCAGACGCTGCGAAGCTTCATCAACATCTTGATCTTTGCCAAAACCATTGGCCTTGATGGTAAGTTATAAAGATCTGACCGCATCAATGAGCTTTTGTGTGATGGAAGAAGAATGATTTCTACTTGGCTATTCCATAAATCTTTATCATGTCACGACTGCCTCGTCAAAGGCGTCCATGTAAAATATACAATCATGGTACGACCGCATCATCAAAGTCGCCCATGTAAAATATACAACCATGGCACGACCGCCTCATCAACGTCGCCCATGCGGAAATTTACATCCATGGCATGACCACCTCATCAAAGTCGCCCATGTAAAAATATACAACCATGGCACGACCGCCTCACCAACGTCGCCCATGCGAAAACCTACGACCATGGCATGATCGCTTCATCAACGTTGCCCATGCGGAGTAGCTGAAAATCCTCACAAAAATACATCGTCGATTGCTTCATCTATATCGGCGGTGTTCAACCCCTGATTCTTAAAATAAAGGAGAAAAGACATGCTCTATCAATGGTCTATCTCAGACCTATTGCCTAATCTCCATGAGGTTATGGTCAAATCCATCATACCCATCTCATGTCTAGTGCCGAGCCAAGGCTGGGCGAAATCATGTCCAAGTGCCAACACGGCTAGGTTACTATATTCCATTAACATGTTACAATCCCAAACGGGATCGGACACTTCGTTGCTTGGCACCGACGAGGCGAAAGCAACATACACATGTCCATGTTCGATGAATTCTTGGGTACATGACTGGGCACCGACAAGGCAAAGGTCACCATCTTCATCAACAAATTCCGTTCTAAATACCGACATGGCGATGGCGTATCGTGACTGGGTTTAGGCCAAACAAAGCCACTCACATCTATGTATCACCACCATCCACATCTTTTCTCCAAACATCACACATGCTTCATGGATGAGCAAATTTCACGACGACGACCGCGCACAGTTTAATCGGAGGTTTTCTATAGGCTTGACCTGCAGATGTAATTAACCGGACGCTTTGCAAAAGCACCGGGAATCAGCGGACTACACACAATCTTCCCAAGTCAGATACTCCTTAAGCATAGTTGCGAGAAGGCAAAATAGGCAAACTCCAATGGGACCATGTAACATTCATGTATTTGTAATCGTATGATGATGAATAAAATATAGAGTTCCCATAATTTTATTTCCGTGTTTGGCATGTATTTTTGTTTTCGAAACAGCGGGCACCGACGCCTTCGTCCCGTATTGCTGGCCCGCCGTCTTGTCTTCCAGCTCTTCCGTCGGCACCGGGATGCTCCCTTGGCGCCTTCTGCTCCTTGCACCTCGCCTAGGAACTTTTTTTTTCCTCCTGCTGTCTTGTTCCATTTCCTGAGGAGA
This sequence comes from Aegilops bicornis, assembly GCA_021605145.1. Lineage (NCBI taxonomy): Eukaryota > Viridiplantae > Streptophyta > Magnoliopsida > Poales > Poaceae > Aegilops > Aegilops bicornis. The sequence continues at coordinate 693,719,265 of CM038674.1, forward strand.
GGGACAAAAAAGGGATTACGGGCATCTTATCTCTTTTTAGTTTGTAAGCCTGCGCGCACTTGTTAATTTTAAGACTTGTAATCCCCTTGCTCATGTTTTTAATTCCGTATGAACTGTACCTGTATGGGATGTTTTTAATGAAAAAGGGGTGATTGTTGGGTTTCTTTGTGCGTGGGCGAGGCCCATGCCAAGGATGAATCCTTGTTACTTTTAAGATAAACATTGTCGCCCGACAGCAGGCCTGCCGTCTCCCCCACTTCAATTCGACCATTCTCACGCCTTTGGCGGAGGCAGGGGTGAAGTAGACTTAGGCCCCTCGTTTATTTTCTTGCCACTGCGACTACGAACAAGTTCCGACCCAGGGGGATAGCTCTCGGGTACCGGAAAAGGGGAGCACGGTGAGCACGGTGGTCTAAGAGTATAACCGCGGTTTCACATGTCCCAATTCTATCACGGAAATGCATAACAGGGATGAAAAGACTTATCTGAACCAGCTGCCCGGCAACCTTGGCTTGCGGGGTTGGATCTGTATCTTTAGCCCCAAAGCAGTCCCTGGCTTGCCGGGACCGGAGCGCTGGTTCGTCCTCCTTCTCCCAAACGGCTTAGCATAAGCGTCCGTGTGCCCTGCGAACCAAAGAAGACAGAAAGATGCGAACTTGACCTCTAGGCTAGGGGTTAGTCGCCGCCAAGCACTACCAACCCTAACCGAGGGAGAGACTTAGACCTAGCATGCATGCTATAACTTAGGGCGCCAGTGCTTTGTTTATTTATGCTCAGGGTCTGCGACTGGCTTTGTGGATAGGGTTACATGCCTTGTCGGCAAAGCTTGTACAAAAGGTATTGGCTTGCGGGGCGGAAGCTAGCCTTATGGGTAAAATTTGCGAAGATGTTCGATGTTCGAGGAGTTGCTCAACTGGGACAGCATCTTTCTGATCTCGAGCGGTATTTGCGGGCCCTGGTGACTCGTATTACCGATAAGGGCCTTCCCACTTGACGTCAACTTGTTGGAATTCTTGGCCGACTGAGCCTTATTTGAAGAACAAGGTCGCCTTCCTCAAATCTTGGGCATGAACCTTGCGGCTATGGTAGCGGTGCAAGGCTTCTTTGGTAGCGTCTTGCTCTCACGGCCGCCCAAAACGATCTTCCTCAAGGAAGCGTCGCGTCATCTTGCCACAACTGCTCTTTCTCAAGCTGCGTCATAAGTGAGCACTCGAGGTGACCCGTATGTGAGTTCCGTGGGGAGAACTGCTTACGCCCCCATAAACCGGGGCAAAGGGTGTGCGGCGTTGGCTCGATTCGGTGTTGTTACGATCGACCAAGAACCACGGCAACTCATCAATCCAGCGCCTTCCACTCTTGTGCAGCCTTTGTCAAAAGTGTTTGTCCTCGGGCCTCGCAACACTTGAGCATTTTCCCTCTCCGCTTTGGCCTTGCTCCGTGGATGTGCCCGCAGGGCCTTGAAAGCAGACCTTCTTGCCCGAGGTCTTGATGTATTGCATGAAGGTGCGGCTTGTGAACTGTGTGACGTTGTCGGTGATGACTCTGTTTGGCACACGAAAAATGGCACACGAGTCCCTTGAAGAACTTGACGGCTGACTGTGCAGTCACCTTCCTCACTGCCTCCACCTCCGGACACTTTGTGAACTTGTCGATTGCAACGTACAAGTACACAAAGCCCCCGACAACGCGGGGGCAAGGGCCTAGGATGTCGAGCCCCAAGACCGAGAATGGCCTGGAGAGGAAATTGTTTGAAGGGCTTGAGCTGGTTGATGAAGCTTCTTGAATGGAACTAGCACGCATCACACCTGGTTACTAAGCGCCGTTGCATCACGGAGGCGGTGGGCGAGAAGAAACCTTGCGGAATGCCTTGGGAAGGGCCCTCGACCCTATGTAGGAGTCACATATGCCTCCATGTATCTCTGCCAACAGCCCGATCCTTCCTCCCGGGATGCACTTCAATTTCACACCGTTCGGTCTTTTTCTATCTGAGGCGTCATCGTGGCGAACTGAGCAGTCGACGGGCTACTTTTTCCGCTTCTTCCTGCTCCTTAGGAAGTTCCCCTGTCTTGAGGAATCGGACAGTATGTTGTGCCCATGCCGGAGCCTGGGGCTCGATGGCAAGGGCCAAAGGCATCTCTACTGCCATGGGAGCGGCCGTCTCCATGATCAAGGCTTGTGGCCTCACAAAACAAGCTGCCCTTGGCAGGTTCGGGATCCACGACAACACCCTTATCGGCGGCCTGAGAATCTCGAGAAAGTACTTGCCGAGGCCTAATCTCCTCCGCTTGTACGCTCCATATGTATGACCAACACCCTTGGATGGTTGAGTTAACGAAGCGAAAGGTACACAGTTCCACAGGTAGCTTGAGCAACGACAACTTTGGATGTAATCAGTGGCTGTCGTTCTCCGCTCGAGAGCGTGCTCCGCTTAATACCGTCGAGCGCTCCTCCAGCTTCCTCACCTCATCTCGTAGGCCTCCATCAGCGGACTCGATAATCTTTGTTGACTTGTCGGCGGCGAAGCTGCGAATCACCTGACGATGAGCTTCTTAACCCCGAGGTCTACCACGATCCTGAGACCGTCAAGCAGCCCCTCGTACTCGTCAATGTTGTTTGTGGACATCTCCCTGGGAAAGTGCATCTGGACCACGTACTTGAGGTGCTCTCCGGTGGGTGCGACAAGCAGCACACTGGCACCGGCGCCTTGCATTGAGGTCCACTCAGCAATGAATTCCGCCAAGACACTGCTCTGGATTGTTGAAGTACTTTCAAACTTTAACCCAAAGCTTCACAACTCCAAGGCCCACTCCACAATCCTTCCGGTTGCGTCTGGGTTGTCAAGATGCTCTGTTACCAAGGGAGGCGGTGGACAGGTGATCTCGTGGGCTTGGAAGTAATGGCGCAACTTCCTCGAGGCCATAAGAAGGCGAAGAGCAATTCTACTGCCTTGAGTACCTTGACCTAGCCCCCACAAGAGGGCTGACAAAAGTAAACGGGTGCTGCATCATCTTCTTCTTCTGCACCACTTCATTTGGCTCTTGGGCCCTGCCCGGTGGCGTCCCGAACTCTGTAGGGCCTTGCCTCACCGCCACGAGGCCTCGGTAATTTCGATGTGCCATCCGTCGGTCTGCCGTTGCCACTGCCTCTTCGTCGACCTCCCTTTGCACCAATAAGCGCGTGGCCTGACCACTTGATTTGTGCGCCGCGGAATCTGGCGACAACGACTCTTGCGGTCTAGGCGCCACCAGTACTGGTGTAGAAGAGAGGTATTTCTTCTGATCCTGCAGTGCTACTTCGGCCTCTGGGGTCCACTCCATGGGGCCTGCCTTTTTCCAAATCTTGAAAAAGGGAAGGGCGCGCTCGGCAGACTTGGAGGTGAATCGGCTCATGGCAGCAACGCAGCCAGTGAGCTGTCGCACATCTTGATCCGCTTGGGTGCCTCAATCTGCTCGATATCCTTGATCTTGTCTGGGTTCACCTCGATCCTGCGCTGCGACACAAAGAACTGGAGAAGTTTGCCGGACGGAACGCCGAAGGCACACTTTTCAGGGTTCAACTTGAGGTTGATCTTGCGCAGGTTGGCAAACGTCTCTTCTAAATCTTGTACAAGAGTTGCCTTGTCCTTGGTCTTGACCACTATGTCATCCATGTATGCTTCCATATTTCTATGTAGCTGGGGTTCCAAAACCAATTTGGACCGCTCTAGCAACGTTGAGCCAGCACTCTTCAACCCGAAAGGCATCCGTAAAAAGCAATACGTACCACATGGGGTGATGAATGCTGCCTTCTCTTCGTCTTCCCTTGTCATGAAGATCTTATGGTAGCCCAAGTAGGCGTCAAGGAAGGTGACAGGCGCCTTCCTATTTGCCGTCGAGGTGGAGCTTATGGTGAAAGCCCTCCCATGCCATCCTCCCTAACGGACACCTTCTTGGTCTCATGCGGAGGCACAACTCTGGACTTCTTGCTCTTGCGGTGGAGCTCTACGGCACGTCCTCGGTAGTAGCACAACACTCCGAAGAGGTGCACTTGCCGGGAGTGGAGTGCGGAGGAGTCTTCTTAAGCTTTCTTCTTCCCTCCCAGGGCTTATTGGCGAGGAGCAAGTGCCTTGGCGGCGGATGCAGAACTGCTTCCCGGTAGAGTAGGTAAGCGAGATCAACGCATCCTTCTTGTCGCAGGGGACGGTGATGACGGTCATCGGCCTAGGCATCTTCAGCGTGTTGTAGGCGTAATGCGACACCGCCATGAACTTGGCTAGTGTCGGGCGGCCGAGGATCCCGTTGTAGGGAAAAGGGATCTCGGCTACATCAAAGACAATCTTCTCCGTCTTGTAGTTCAACTTGCCTCCAAACGTCACAGGCAATGTGACCTTTCCCTTCGGCTGACTTCTCCCCGGGTTGACCCCTTGAAACGTGCCCATCTCCTCGAGGTCTCCGTCGGGAATTTGCAGCCTCTTGATCACAACAGGCGAGATTAAGTTCAGGCCGGCCCCGCCGTCAACCAGCATCTTTTTCACCTTGAGGTTGTGTATCGTTGGCGATACCAACAACGGCAAACACCCAACCGCAGTGGTGCGATCTGGGTGGTCCTCGACGTCAAAGATGATGGGCGTCTTTGGACCACTTCAGCGGCTCTGGCGTTGAAAGATGGCTCTGTTCTTTGTGATCTCACACGCCTTTGCTTGAGCTGGCGGTGAGAAGTGTGCAGCGGCGCCACCATCGATGCACATGGCCTCTGTAGCCTTCTAAAACCCTTGCTCGCCGGACTCATCGTCCTCGTTATGATCATCATCTTCTTGCTTCTTGTCATAGCCCCGGGCGAGCCTCTCTTGCTAGTTGTCCTTGCCGCGGCGGCCTCCTTGGCCGCCACGCTTCCTGCCGGATCCTTCGACACCGTCTTGACCCTTCTCCTTGTCCCGCCTCTCATACTCGGCCGTTTGCTTTTCGCCGGCCGGCAGCTCGACCTGTCGGCGATTCACGGAAGTCGTGACCCTTAGTCGCAGTGGATCTTGCAATCTTGCTTGTCGGAGCCGCCCGGCTTGTCGGCAACCGCCAAGGCCCGGCAAGCAGCGCCTGAAATTTCCTTGTCGGGGTGCGTCGCCTGGCCTTCTTAAGCGGCATCGGTGTCGCCCGGATCCCTCGGCAACAACGCAGTCTTGCCCTTGCGTTCTCTGTTGCGATGTCAGCCCTTTTTCGTCGGGCGGCGGTGTCTTCATAAGTAGAGTCGGTTTCACGCCCGGCGTCCTCGCCGGTACTTTCTTCCCTCTTCAGCGGGCGCACCTATCGGCGAACATAAAGTTCGGCCACATCATAACCTTGTTCGCCGCCCGACTCTTCGCGCATCTTGTGGTTGCGCGCGTTACGATGGAACGCGCTAATCATGGCGGCGGGATGAACATCGGGGATGTTATCTTGCACCGGTGAACCTCTGGATGTACTTGCGAGTTTTCCCCTTCCTTCTAGGGAATGATATGCAAATCCTTGGCACAGCCATGAGCTTGGTGGCCTCCGGTGAAGGCACCGGCGAACTCATAGCGCAGATCCGACCAATAAGAAATGGAATCCACCGACAAAGTGCATCAACCAAGACATGGCTGGGCTTGATTGCCAGCGGGAAGTAGTTGGCAAGCACCTTGTAGTCATGACTCTGGCGGCTTGCATCGCAATGGTGTAGATCTTTGAGGAACTTCAGCGGATGGGTCTTGCCGTCGTGCTTCTCGATGATGTCGGGCTTGAACATGCGGTGGGGCGGCCACTAGAACTGCCGCAGCTCACGGGTAAAGGTGGGCAACCCACCTCGTAAGGTAAGCGCCGCGGAGCCCCGGTCTTTGGGTGGTCCATAGTGGGTCCGCCTTGACTTATCCGGCCAGTGAATTATGCGTGTCGTCTGCGGCGCTTTCGATAGTGGTTCGAGCATCTTTGTGGGCTCGTTCTCGAAGAACTTGGCGCTTGTCGTGATGGGTCCGTGGGTCGGACGACGCTATGGAAATGTTATCACATGCGTCGTCACGATGGATCAGCACCGGCAAGCGGTAAGTGCGGGGAGGAGTGTCTTGTGAGTGCAGCTCCCCGGTCCTCCAGTCTTGGCGACGTGTGGTGGCTCGACGAGCGCGGCCAAAAGGCCCGCCCGATCGCGGATCATCTTTATTGGCGGCGGCGGCGAGGCTCCGGATGGTGGCTCTCCACTTTCGTCGAGCTTCTGCGGCGAGAGGAAAGTCGAGAGCGAGCTGCGTGCAGCGCCAAAGCTTCTTTGGCGTGTGTGGTGGTAACGGTTGCATGGTACATGGCGCTTGACTTCTAACCACGTTAGAAGGAGCTCTATAACGCCCTAGTGGTTGCGTGCCATTTTAGCGCCGCACCGCATGTTGGACTCCGCCGTCCGCGGACGGTGCACGAGCTCTTCCCATGGTGGTGTCCAGGATCACCGGCGTGGTGACGCTGCTCGTCGCTCACACCATGGGAAGAGCGCGATGTGGGCCCCGGGGTGGGCGTCTTGGAGGTTGCTGCGCCACCCGTAGGGGGCACAGCGACACCCCTGGATGGCCTCGCGCGGCTTTGCGAAACCAGCCCGTCTTTGGATCTGGCGGCGTGCGGCTCGTCGTCTGCGCGCCATAAACAGCGCCGCTTCGCCGAGCTCACGGCCGAAGCGATCACAGTGCTCACGGGTATGGCTCGAGTTACATCCGTGACCGGCCCGCTGCTCGCCCGCACTGGCGCGGGCCGCTCGGCTCCCGACGAGCCGATCGCCGTGATCGTCTTCTTCTTGGGAGCCATGGCGACGAAGAACTGCTAGGCTAATGATGACCCACAAGTATAGGGGATCTATCACAGTCCTTTCGATAAGTAAAATGCTCCAGACCTTGAGGAAGCGAGAAGAAATGATAAGCGGTTTTCAGCAAGGTATTCTCTGCAGAAATCTTGAAATAAGTAGTATGAGATAGTTTTGTGATAAGATAAATGGTAACGAGCAACAAGTAACAAAAAGTAAATAAAAGTGTAGCAAGGTGGCCCAAACCTTTTTTGTAGCAAAGGACAAGCCTGGACAAACTCTTATAATAGGAAAAAGCGCTCCAGGGACACATGGGAATATCGTCAAGCTAGTTTTCATCACGCTCATATCATTCGCGTTCGGTACTTTGATAATTTGATATGTGGGTGGACCGGTGCTTGGTTACTGCCCTTACTTGGACAAGCATCCCACTTCTGATTAACCTCTATTGCAAGCATCCGCAACTACAACAAATGTATTAAAGGTAACCCTAACCATAGCATGAAACATATGGATCCAAATCAGCCCCTTACGAAACAACGCATAAACTAGGGTTTAAGCTTCTGTCACTCTAGCAACCCATCATCTACTTATTACTTCCCAATGCCTTCCTCTAGGCCCAAATAATGGTGAAGTGTTATGTAGTCGACGTTCACATAACACTACTAGAGGTTAGACAACATACATCTTATCAAAATATCGAACGAATACCAAATTCACATGACTACTAATAGAAAGACTTCTCCCTTGTCCTCGGGAACAAACGTAACTACTCACAAAGCATATTCATGTTCATAATCAGAGGGGTAATAATGTGCATAAAGGATCTGAACATATGATCTTCCACCAAATAAACCAACTAGCATCAACTACAAGGAGTAATCAACACTACTAGCAACCTACTAACACCAATCCCGGACTTGGAGACAAGAATTGGATACAAAGAGATGAACTAGGTCGGGTTTGGAGATGAGATGGTGCTCGTGAAGATGTTGATGGAGATTGACCTCTCCCGATGAGAGGAGGCGTTGGTGATAGCGATGGTGATGATTTCCCCCTCTCGGAGGAAGTGTCCCGATGAGAGGAGCATTGGTGATGACGATGGTGATGGTTCCGCCAAGGTTCCGCCTCGTGGCGGCGGAGTCTCGTCCCGAAAGGTTCTTCGTTATTTTTTTCTCATCGAAAGACTTCATATAGGAGAAGATGGACGTCGGAGAGCCACCAGGGGGCCCACGAGGTAGGGGGCACCCAGGGGGGCGTCCCCCACCCTCGTGAGCAGGGTGTGGGCCCCCTGGCCTTCATCTTTGGCGACGATTTTTCTTCCTTTATTTTAAGGTATTCCGTGGGGTTTCAGGACTTTTGGAGTTCCATGAGTAGTCCTTCAATATTTGCTCCTTTTCCAGCCGAAATTCCAATACTGACATTTTCCCTCTTCATGTAAACCTTGTAAAATAAGAGAATATCCATAAGTAATGTGACATAACGTGAAATAACAGCCCATAATGCAATAAATATTGATATAAAAGCATGATGCAAAATGGACGTATCAACTCCCCCAAGCTTAGACCTCGCTTGTCCTCAAGCGAAAAGCCGATAACAATAAACATGTCCTCATGTTTAGAGGTAGAGACGTCGATAAAAATAAAATATGGACATGAAGGCATCATGATTATTTCATAACAGCAACATATATAGAATTTGTCATAAGGTCACTCAAGTTCAAGTGATGATCTTTTCACAAAGCCAAAGTATGAATCAGAAACCTTATTGAGCACCAACAAATTATACCCTCAGTCATTGAAACAATTGCAATTTATCATAACATCGGGAAGAGTCTATGTCAGAGCTTTAAGAGCAAGTCCAGATACTCAACTATCACTTAGTCCTACATAATTGCTAACACTCACGCGATACTTGTGGTTACGGAGTTTTAGTCGGACACAGAGAAAGATAGGGGCTCATAGTTTTGCCCCACAACCTTTTACCTCAAGGGTAATGTCAACAATAATAATTCATGCCCCCCCACATCCAATTAGATATATATATCACGTTCTTTCCAACATGCTGAGCTTGCCAAAGGATAAAATAAAAAGAGAAAGGTGAAGATCACTGTGACACTTGCATAGGGTAGAGGATAGGGAAGCAGAGGTTGTCATGCGCGTTTAGGGTTGATGCACAAAATTTTAATGCAAAAGAACGTCACTTTATATTGCCCCTTGCATGTGGACCTTTATTATGCAGTTAAATAAGCTTTTATTGCGTCCACAACAAGTTCGTACAAAGTTTATTTTCTCCGCACTAATAAGTCATGCATATTTAGGGAGCAATTTTTATTGCTTGCACCGATGACAACTTACTTGAAGGATCGTACTCAATCCATAGGTAGATATGGTGGACTCTCATGGCAAAAATGGTTTAAGGATATTTGGAAGCACAAGTAGTATTTCTACTTAGTGCTGAGAATTTGGCTAACATGAGGGGAAAGGCAAGCTCAACACGGTAGAGGATCCATGACAACATAGTTTATCTCAGATATAAGAAAACATAACTCATTATGTTGTCTTCCTTGTCCAACCTCAACTCTTTAGCATGTCATATTTTAATGAGTGCTCCCAATCATGAAAGATGTCAATGATAATATATCTATATGTGAAACCTCTCTTCCCATATTACTTAGATTAATTGCAACAATGACCGAAGCTATATTTGTTAACTCCCAACAACTTTTAAGCATTGTATTCTTTCTATGTGAAGTAATTACTTTCAATAAGATCAATATGAACTCTTTGATTCTTTTTATTCTTTTTCTTCTAATCACCCAAGATCATGGCAAAATACTCAAGCCCCTGACTCAACACTAATCTTTATTATATAGCTCACGGACTCGATTACAAAGAAAGATCATAAAGCAAAACTCAAAACTAGATCATGCCATGACTTTATTCTACTAAATCAAGATGCTACTAATAGGATCGAACTAAAAAACGGTAAAGATAGGAGTTGTGATGGCGTCACGATGCAGGCACCTCCCCAAGCTTGGCAGTTGCCAAGGGGAGTGCCCATACCCATGTGATTATGTCTCCTTCCTTGTTGTTGGCGGTGGAGGTGTTGATGATGATGCAAGCTTGTCGTCCACCTTCCATGGCATAGGCTCACCATCATAGAAGGATGATCCTTTTGAATCTGCAGCCAAACTCATCCTTTTGAATCCTCAAATCTGCAGCCAAACTCATCCTTTTGAATCTATATTCATACTCACAGTTTTGGTTTTGCGGATCATAGATTTGGGCTTGGAGGTGCCCGATCTTCTCATGTAGCTTGAAGATGGCTTCCTCGGTCTTCTTGGCATCCGGCTCATAGTTGTTGGTGAACTCAGTGAGCATATTGTGGGTAGCGTTGATTCCACGCTCCACCATCCCTAGCACTTGAAAACTTGTTGCTCCATTGCTTCGAGCCTCAACTCCACGCTTCCGGTTCCCTTTGGTACCTCAACATCGCGGATGTGCATCAACCCATCACGCATCTCAATGGTTTGAGGGTGTCGCAGCACCTCCGCGAGGTAAGGGTTGATCACCTTCTCGAAGAACTTATCATTGGAAGCACTTGGGGTCGTCATGATGATCTAGACCTGTCAGAAAAACAGCTCGAAACAAGAACAAGGAAGATTTGCGTGATACGAGAGTCAAAACCTTCGGGAGTATATATAATGAATTTTTACCGACCAAAATACGTATCGTACAAGGAAACAGAGTCCGGAGGGCACACGAGGTGCTCACGAGGTAGGGGGGCACGCCCTCCACCCTTGATAATTAAATTCAGAAATTAATAAAATCTTTAGAAAATCATAACTTTTAATCCATAACTCGGATTAAATTATTTTTAAACATGAAAGTTGCTTCGAGCGGCGAGACGAACCGGATCGCAGCCCGTTCGTCCACCACACACCCTAACATATCAAATTCACAACTTTCCCCCTCCGGCTCCTCTTGCCCGAAAGCGGAACCCGGGGATACTTTCCGGATATTTCCCCCTTCACGGTATCACCTCATACCGCGTTAGGCACGCCCTAGCATCACATCTTGCTTTTTCATGCATCGATATGCATCTGTTTGCATGGTATTCATTGTTTCTTCCCCCCTCTTCTCTCCGGTAGACTACGAGACCGACGCTGCTGCTGCCCAGTTCGACTACGGAGTTGACGACCCTCTCTCTTGCCAGAGCAACCAGGCACAAGTTGGTATCAGAGCCGACTGCCTGTAGGAATCCCCCTTCCAACTCCTTGGCCGAAGTCGAGTCTAGACCTTACAAAACTTTTTACTAACATGGCTGTGCGGCCCATGGGCCCATGTCGCCATTGGGTGGTACTAGGATCTTTTACTCCTCGACCTTTACTCTGGGACTCTGAACTCTCTTCTACTCGGGTTAAATGATTTTTACTAACTCTGACTCTAGGATCTCGATAATACTTTCTCCCGGAGAGCCTCTTGATCCGGATGATTACTTGGTGCACCGAAGGATTCTTAAGATACCTTCCGATATTCTCTTGAGACCTTGTGCCAATAGTGTTTGCAATTCCCCTTCCACCGTCAACCCTTATGGATAACTACTTGCAGTTGTTATTCTTACATTCATCCCAGTTGGTCTTGTTATTACAGGATACCCCATAACACTCGTCGTTGTTTCGATAATCCTTTGAGCTTACTGCCTCGCTGTTCATTGACACCTGAATACCCCTACGGTTAATTCTCGCACTTGTTGAGTATCCGCTCATCCCCCAGTTGTTCATGTGTTACACAAAAGTCTTCGAAATACCATTCGATATTCCGAAAATCCTCAGCAACCTATTGCTCTGGAATTTCTTGTTTGCTTTCATTATGATTAATCCCATAAGTATAGTAATCATATTGGCATCCTTCGTCACCATCATTTTTGAGTCCGTTGATTCAATACGTTGTGATTGTTCACAATCATCAGTCGAGTCCTAGGATTATCTTTCCGGCACAGACGTCATTTTGAACATGAGCTGGTTCTCGACCAAACTATCTGTCGTCGATTGTGCCTCTGGTATATTCAATTGATCCATCCTTGATCGTAACGCTCGCTTCTGATCCCTTGTTTTAAATCATAATTCCTTTCCATTTAAGCTTTGAATTATTCAGATGATTCCATAACCTCGTTGCATTCGCATTCTTTCTTCCCTCTGATTGGGTATCGATACTCACCTCGGCTCCACTGTGGATCGCCGTATCCACTGTTGGATTATTATATCCGACAGTGTCCTTCATAATTAATCACCTTGTGAGTCCTTCTCCGATACATAATGCCTTTGTTAAATTGTATCCTTTCCTTTTGTCAACCATGCTCTGCTTTCGAGCTGGTGATATTTACTCTTGAAGCTTATGGTATATGTTCGTAAGAAGCCCCGATGGGTTTGAACCAACTCCTTCCCTCATCGGTGTGAACCCGAAAGATTTCAGAGTCATACTTATCTGGTATTGCACCGGTGTAAAACTTTCAACAACTAATGTCATCTTCGAAATATGAGAGGTGAATGGAAGATTATGCATTGAGGAAGTGGGAGTCGACCTTGAACTTTGTGTTCATGCCCATGGACGCGATGTATATCCTATCATGGAAGCTTCTTGTAATAATAACTATTTCCTTGTTAACTAACATATGGTATCTGTGAATTGATCTCTTGCAACCGTGGTTCCGACCATGATTGTTCTTCTTTGATTCCATTTCTCGGACAAGTTAGAGTACTTGTCTTCTGTAGAGCATTACCCTAGTCCAACCTCTACTTGATGCGTAAATCGAGTATTACCCCACTGGAATCTCGAGATTATCATGGAACTGCATAACTTCTTATGAGTTCTTCATCAAGTGCTACCTTCCCACTGATTCCAATTTTTCACGGGCTCGAAGTTATTAAACACTCAAAGACACCAATAACTGAACCGAGTCCGCCGCTGCGGTTCAACAACTCTTCGATAAGCTTCTATAAGTGCAGTGCATGCCCGATCACATCATTCCTAGCCTGATCGGCTATATCATTATCATGCTAAATTTTAACTGTGCTACCGGGTCCTTCTTCTCGGAGCACAAATTTCGACGGTGAGCTAATCTTACAATCGATCTTCCTCGTCATACCCTTTCACCTTAAACAACAAGCTTGAGTTTGAGTTTGTGTCGTAACTGTGGTTCCATTAACCTCTTGCTTCATCATTCCTTTGACTTGATGTAAATTGATTGATTACATCTTCATGAAATCTCTCGACAAAGGTGTCGTGATCATCATCAACCTTATGAGCTCTTCCAGGATATCAACCGGATTCATGAAGAGAAATACCATACTTGCCCTCGATGAGTTGTGTTATCATCGGCCACTTATTGCCTTCCCTCCAACACAAACTTGTTCGTGTTTCGTGTTATACCTTGAGTTCCTTGCTATCCAACTTATGTTATGATTCTACCGCGAGTATTACCGTCTTTGATGTCGTGAATGTTGTGAGGATTGCTCCACCTCTTCCGAATTCTTGCTATAACTTGATACTTCTCACCATCACCATTCTTCCATGAGGAAATTGTAAGACTTATTCTATAGGTTGTTCTGATGAATCCTTTGTATATCCAAGTCCGACCTTTGCTTGAAGACCATGTCAATGCTATCTCGAAGCATGTACGTGGTACTCTGATTTTCAACAAGAACATTTAAAGCCCAATGCTAAATCTTTCTTGATCAATTATCCAAACACCGTTGTATGGGTAATGTCATAAAAATTCCTCTCCCCATTACCTAAATGGTTTTCTATGTTATATCCTGTCATGGATATCATGCTATGCTTGTCCTTGGGAAGGTTATACCCACGATATATGTGTCAAACACATTTTCCTTTCCATTGTTACATACGATCTGATGATCACATTTTCCTTTCCATTGATTGTTTAACCTTCCTTGTGATCCATAGGATCTAAGCGATAATATTCTCCTGCTTATGTAAACACCTCGGTGTACAATTACATCAGCAAGGCCCTATTACTATTATTGATGACGTCCTGTTAGCCACCGATGGACGAGAACTTTGCCTAATGGTCCGCCTCGTTCAACGAGCGGGAAAATGGTTCTCTTCGACCCTCGCCCTTGGTACCGACATTGTTGCCAACATAACTAATAGCCTACCCTCTGACTTGTCTTGCTATCATGACCGTGTAAGATGTCAACGCCCTTCTTACTTTAACCCACATGGTGGGCCCATAACCCACAGTTCCACAGGATCAAAACCCGACTCTCCGGTAAACCCCCTGTTGCCAAGGTTGTTCCTCGCGTGTAGCCTCGTAAGTAATTTATGAGCCACCTTCCGAGAGATCATCAGTTCTGCTATCAGACGCAATACTTATTCCCATTGCTCTGAACCCCTTTCACACTTTGCTTCAGGCCACGAACGATTGCCTATGCGCTTGAAACTTCTATTTTGCACCTTCTTACTTTGCTCACGGTATTTTCTTAAGTTTCAATTCAAGAGTTGCTATCCGCCACCCTCCCCGATATTATCGACCAGATAGTCGACCTTGCAGAGGTATGTCCTCCCGGAATGCCCACTCTTTATTTTTTTCGTAAGTACGATGGAGTTCCTGAAGAAAGGACGACAACTTCATCATGATGACCTGAAGCAGAGGACTGAAGACATCAATGTAATGGATCGACCTCTTCGAGTAGAGCAACTATGAACGAGAAGAGTCATTAGAATTTCGTAACTGCACCCCTTCCCCTTATGCCGCCTCTTAAATCTCGGGACAAGATTTCTTGTAGTGGAGGAGAATTGTGGCCTTGGGGTAATTAAGCTACAGTAACCCTCGGGTAATGATGCCCACGTCACCTCGGTTATTGTTGATAATCTCGCGTTAGTTCAAAACTGATTCGAAATTCAACTTCAAAGTAAAGGCAAACAATAAAATTTGCAAATGTTAAAACTAAAATGTTCGGAGTGAGCCAAATAATGAGTAGGTAATTATGGCGAAGAAACCACACTTTTATATAATGCTTTAATACTCCAAAGTGATTTAAACAGTAACAAAAACAATTAAGTAATTACCTTTTTCAATTAATAAAACTCTAAACTAATTTCTTTTGGGGTAAAACTTTTATGACAGTGGGTGGTTCTAAAACATTATTTTAGGAGTTGTTATCATATTTTACTAAACAAAATAATAATGTGTATCTAAAATAAAACAGCAAATAAAAATAAGAAAAGAGAAAAGACAAAAAAATAAAATTAGAAAGAAAAGGGCCACCTCCCCCTGTGGCCTCGCCCACTAACCGCCCAATTTCCGGCCTATAACCACCCCACCCAGTAACCTAACCCTAACGGTCCATTCCCCCCCCAACACGATCCACCTCTCCTCTTCCCCGATCCGCAAGGATTGGCCCCGATCCCGTCACCCGTCGCCGAACCCTCACCCCCCACAGCCGTGCCCTTGCCGCCTTGAGGCCTCATCGCCGGAGCCACCATGTCGGCGCACCTTCCGTCTCCCCCATGGCGCCCCAAGCCCCGATGTCGCGCCACCGCTGCTCGTCAGCGCCGCCCGTCGTCCTCATCTTAAATCGCCCGACCCGACCCGACCTCGTCGCCTCGTCCCCACCGTAAATGGATTTCGGAGCCGCCTTCCTCGGCCTCCTCCCCACGGGTCGCCCCCGAGCCCGCTGCCATGCCCCTCCCGCTCCCCTGTGAGCCGCCCCCACCCCTTCTCCTCTCTGCCTCCCTCACCCGCCTGCTAGTTCGCCGTGGCCGCGCCGTGCTCACGCCCGTCTCGCGGACACCGCCCTTTCGTGCCCGCCACGTCCGTCGCCATCCGGCGTGTGCCAAGCCCTTTCGGCTCGCCCGCTCACTGCGGCGCCTCCTTGCCTTTGCCCACCTCACCTTGACCGGTCCATGCGCCCTATGCCGGCCTGACCTCGCCGCGGCCCTTATTGGTCATTGCCCGGGCTCGGCCTCCGCTCGGGCACCAACACGCGCCCGGCGATGCGGGCGATCAGGTCGCCCATACGCCACCGCATGATCGTCCCTCCGCCGCCTCCCTTTGCACAGCGCGTGGCCGGCGTCTTGCCGCGCCAGCGCCCTCGGGCATCTGCGCCCGCTCGAGTGGCGCCGCCCACTGCAAGCGGCCGTCGCCGCGCTATGCCCCTCGGTATGCGCCGCCCGCAATGCCCAATCCAAGCTGACCCTTGGGGCCTAAGTGATGGGCCCCTCCCCAGAACGTTTATAAAAAAGGAATTTTTTTTAAAATATATATATATATATAATAAATAATTAATAATAAAATTAATTAATTAATTAGTTAATTAGCTAAATAATTAACTTAATTAATTCTGATTAAATTAACTAATTAAGTTTAATTAACCTAATGACTAATTAACCTAATTAGCGATGTTAATAAACTAACAGTATGACAGGTGGGACCCACGCGTAATTTTGACTTAGTCAATCCACATTGACTTTGAAGTCAACATGACCTCCTAGCGATGTCATAAATCCAATTTCGAATTAAATTAAATAATTAATTAAATTCCGAAATTAATAAAATCTTTAGAAAATCATATCTTTTAATCCATAACTTTCGGATTAAATTATTTTTCAACATGAAAGTTGCTCGAGCGACAGAGACAAACCCGGATACGCAGCCGTTCGTCCACCACACACCCCTAACATATCAAACTTCGCAACTTTCCCCCCTCGGCTCACATTGCAAACGCGGAACCCCGGGGATACTTTCCCGGATGTTTCCCCCCTTCACCGGTATCACCTCATACCGCGTTAGGGCAGTCCTAGCATCACATATTGCTTTTTCATGCATCGATATGCATCTGTTTGCATGGTATTCATTGTTTCTTCCCCCCTCTTCTCTCCGGTAGACTACGAGACCGACGCTGTTGCTGCCTACTTCGACTACGGAGTTAACGACCCCTCTCTCTTGCCAGAGCAACCAGGCAAGCCCCCCCCCTTGATCACCAGATATCGCCTATTCTACTCTATACTGCTTGCATTAGAGTAGTGTAGCATGTTACTTCTTTACATTATACCTATCCCGATGCATAGCTTTGTCCTTGCTACTCTGTTGTTACCTTTACGCAATCCTACATGCTTAGTATAGGATGCTAGTATTCCATCTGTGACCCTAAATTCTTGTTAAATGCATTGTGCTATACTATCGGGCGTGATCACTCGGGAGGTGATCACGGGTATATACTATATACTTTATACATGATACATGTGGTGACTAAAAGTCGGGTCGGCTTGTGGAGCACCCATGAGTGGATCTTTGGGGCGGAGAGCGACAGGCAGGTTGAGACCGCCTAGGTGAGAGGTGGGCCTGGCCTGTTGGCGTTGGCGGATACTTAACACGCTTAACGAGATCTTGGTATTTGATCTCGAGTTGGGTCGTTGACCTTATACGCACTAACCGCCACGTGGGACAAGATATGGGCAACCGGCGTTGTGGTATCGGCGAAGCATTTCGTGGCGTCGGCTGAGCGGCCTTGGCGCCCGGATTGGATCGAACGCCACTAGGCTAGATGCTTCCGGCCGCCCGCATAGCGTGCAGGTGTGCTAAGGGCGATGGGCCTGCACTGTGCGCATAGGTTTAGACGGCGTCTTGACCTCTCTGTTATGCCTAGGTGGGGCTGCGGCGTGTTGATCTTCCGCGGCCAGGCATGACCCGTAAAAGTGTGTCCGGCCAAATGGGATCGGCGTGTCGGGTAATGTGGTGCACCCTGCAGTGAAGTTTATCTATTGAATAGCCGTGATCTTGATAGCAGGGCGACTTGAGTTGTACCTTGACCTTATGACAACTAGAACCGGATACTTAATAAAACACACCTTCCAAGTGCGAGATACAACCGGTGGTGGCTCTCTAACGGGGCATTGAGGGGGATCGCCGGGTAGGATTATGCTATGCGATGCTACTTGGAGGACTTCGGCCTACTCTCTTCTACATGCTGCAAGACAGAGGCTGCCAGAAGCGTAGTCTTCGACAGGATTAGCTATCCCCTCTTATTCTGGCATTCTGCAGTTCAGTCCACCGATATGGCCCTTTACACATATATCCATGCATATGTAGTGTAGCTCCTTGCTTAAGTAGTACTTTGGATGAGTACTCACGGTTTGCCTTGTTCCCCCTTTTCCCCTTTCATTACCCGGTTGTTGCAACTGCACGATGGAGCCCAGGCAGGCATACCGTCGATGGCAACTACTACCTTTGGGCGCCTACTACTATGTGCAGCCGGCGGACGCGACCATGAGTAGTTAGGAGGATCCCGAGCGGGAGGCCTGCGCCTCTTCGATCTATATCCCGATTTGTGCTAGCCTTCTTAAGGTAAACTTGTTTAACTTATATGCGTACTCGAGATATTGTTGCTTCCGCTGACTTCGTCTATGATCGAGCACTTGTATTCGAGCCCTCGAGGCCCCTGGCTTGTATTATGATGCTTGTATGACTTATTTATGTTTTAGAGTTGTGTTGTGATATCTTCCCGTGAGTCCCTGATCTTGATCGTACACATTTGCGTGCATGATTAGTGTACGATTGGATCAGGGGCGTCACAACCCTCATGGAGGCCTCGTGTCCTCCCCGGACTGCTACTAATTTTTCTATTTTTCTAAATATTCCAAAAGCGGAAAAATATTGCCTTAAAAATTGGTTTGGAGTCGGGTTTACGTCGTACCACATACTTATTCCTTTTTGGAGTGCAGGCGATTACGGAAAGTGTCCTTTATGTACTCCTCAGGGGTTGCGGTTTCAATAATATTCGTTTCAACATTTATAGGATTACCTGAGATATAGTGCTTGATCCTTTGACCGTTTACCACCTTCGGATGTGTGCCTGCAAAGTTGTTGATTTTTATGGCACCGGAACGATAGACCTCCTCGTTAACGTAAGGACCTTCCCATTTGGAGAGAAGTTTTCCTACAAAAATCTTAAACGAGAGTTGTGTAGCAATACATAATCACCTACATTAAACTCACGCTTTTGTATCCTTTTGTCATGCCACCTTTTAACCTTTTCTTTAAACAACTTGGCATTTTCATAAGCTTGGGTTCTCCATTCATCAAGTGAGCTAATATCAAATATCCTCTTCTCACCGGCAAGTTTAAAATCGTAGTTGAGCTCTTTAATAGCCCAATATGCCTTATGTTCTAGTTCGAGAGGTAAGTGACATGCTTTTCCATAAACCATTTTATACGGAGACATACCCATAGGATTTTTGTATGCAGTTCTGTAGGCCCATAATGCATCATCAAGTTTCTTGGACCAATTCTTTCTAGACCTATTGACAGTCTTTTGCAAAATTAGTTTGACCTCTCTATTGCTCAATTCTACTTGACCACTAGACTGCGGGTGATATGGAGATGCAATTCTATGATTAACGTCGTATTTAGCAAGCATCTTACGGAAAACACCATGAATAAAGTGTGAACCACCATCAGTCATTAAGTATCTAGGGACTCCAAACCTCGGAAAAATAACTTCCTTAAGAATTTTAATAGAAGTGTTATGATCAGCACTACTAGTTGGAATAGCTTCTACCCACTTAGTAACATAATCAACAAGAACTAAAATATGTGTATATCCATTAGAAGCGAGGAAAAGGTCCAATATAATCAAAGCCCCAAACATCAAATGGTTCAATAACAAGTGAATAATTCATAGGCATTTCTTGGCGTCTACTAATATTACCAATTCTTTGACATTCATCGTAAAGACAAAACAAACTTACGGGCATCCTTGAAGAGAGTAGGCCAATAAAAACTGGATTGCAATACCTTATGTGCGATTCTATCTCCAGCGTGGTGTCCTCCATAAGCTTCGGAGTGGCACTTGCGTAGGATCTGTTCCTGTTCATGCTCAGGTACACAACGTCTAATAACACCATCTACTCCTTCTTTATAAAGATGTGGGTCATCCCAGAAGTAATGTCGCAAGTCATAGAAAAACTTTTTCTTTTGTTGGTATGTGAAGCTAGGCGGTATAAATTTGGCGACAATATAATTAGCATAATCAGCATACCACGGAGTGCTACGAGAAGTACTTATGACATTTAATTGTTCATCAGGAAAGCTATCATCAATAGGCAGTGGGTCATAAAGAACATTCTCTAGCCTAGACAAGTTGTCCATAGCAGGGTTCTCAGCTCCTTTTCTATCAACAATATGTAAATCAAATGCTTGAAGCAAGAGAACCCATCTAATGAGTCTAGGTTTTGCATCTTTCTTTTCCATAAGATATTTAATAGCAGCATGATCTGTGTGAATAGTTACTTTAGAATCAACAATATAGGGTCTGAATTTATCATAAGCAAAAACAACTGCTAAAAGTTCCTTTTCGGTAGTAGCATAATTTCTTTGAGCATTGTCTAGAGTCTTACTAGCATAATGGATAACATTCAATTTCTTATCAACACTTTGCCCTAGAACAGCACCTCTGACATAATCACTAGCATCACACATAATTTCAAAGGGTAAATTCCAATCGGTGGCTGAACAACAGGTGCGAGACTAATGCTTTCTTAAGTATTTCAAATGCTTCTACACAATCATCATCAAAGACAAATGGTACATCTTTTGTAATAAATTAGTTAGAGGCCGAGAGATTTTTGAGAAGTCCTTAATGAACCTCCTGTAAAATCCGGCGTGACCAAGGAAACTTCTTATACCTTTGATGTCCTTGGGACATGGCATCTTTTCAATAGCATCAACTTTGGCTTTATCAACTTCAATGCCTCTTTCATAAACTTTGTGCTCCAAAACAATACCTTCATTAACCATAAAGTGGCATTTTCCCAATTCAAGACAAGATTAGTTTCTTCGCATCTCTGCAAAACTCGAGAAAGATTGCTCAAGCAATCATCAAAAGAGGAACCATAGACGGAAAAGTCATCCATGAAAACCTCACAAATTTTCTCGCAAAAGTCAGAGAATATAGCCATCATGCATCTTTGAAAGGTAGCAGGTGCATTACATAAACCAAATGGCATACGTCTATAAGCAAAAGTACCAAAAGGGCATGTAAAAGTAGTCTTTGATTGATCCTTTGCCGACACAAGTATTTGAGAAAAACTAGAATAACCATCTAGAAAGCAATAATGTGTATGTTTGCATAATCTTTCTAGCATTTGATCTATAAAAGGTAAGGGGTAATGATCTTTCTTAGTAGCCTTATTTAATTTGCGGAAATCAATTACCATCCTATAACCTATGATAATTCTTTGCGGAATTAATTCATCTTTATCATTAGGGACAACAGTAATACCTCCCTTCTTAGGGACACAATGGATGAGGACTTACCCACCGACTATCAAAGAACGGGATAAATTATACCTGCCTCCAGAAGCTTGAGTATTTCCTTTCTTACCACTTCTTTCATTTTAGGATTCAAACATCGTTGAGGATCACGAACTGGTTTGGCATCAGCTTCCAAATTTATTTTATGTTGACATAGAGTGGGACTAATGCCCTTAAGATCATCCAGAGTATATCCAATAGCGGCACGGTGCTTTTTCAGAGTTTTCGATAATCTTTCTTCTTCATGCTCTGAAAGGTTAGCACTAATAATTACAGGATATATTTTCTTTTCATCAAGATAAGCATATTTAAGATTATCAGGTAACGGTTTAAGCTCAAACACGGGATCACCCTTGGGTGGAGGAGGATCCCTAAGATTTCAACAGCAAATTGTGTTGTAGAATAGGTTCTGTTTAAAGAATACTTCATCTATTTCCCTTCTTTCATTCACGAACATATCATTTTCATGGTCTAGCAAATAGTGTTCTAAAGGATCACTAGGAGGTACAATAGAAGCAAGACCAATAATTTCATCCTTACTAGGCAATTCTTCCTCACGATGTTGTTTACTAAATTTAGAGAAATTAAACTCATGAACCATATCATCCAAGCCAACAAAGAACAACATTCTTTTCGCATGATCTATCGTAGCATTAATAACGACGCAAGAAGGGTCTACCAAATATAATGGGACAAAAGCTATCTTGTGGAGAACCAAGAACAAGAAAATCAGCGGGTTATTTGGTTTTCCCAGACAAGACTTCAACATCTCTAACAATTCCCATACGTGAAATAGTATCTCTATTGGCAAGTTTAATTGTGACATCAATTTCTTCTAACTCAGCCGGTGCAATATCATGCATAATTTCTTTGTATAAGCCAATGGGTATAACACTAGCACTAGCACCCATATCACATAAGCCATGATAACAATGATCCCCTATTTTAATGTAAATAACAGGCATGCCTACCACGAGGTCTATGTTTATCTCTATCACGAGGTTTAGAAATTCTAGCAGTTTCACCAAGGAATTGAATAACATGCCCATCAATATTATCAGACAAGAGATCTTTAACAATAGCAATATTGGGTTCTACTTTGACTTGCTCAGGAGGTGTATAAGTCCTAGTATTGATTTTACGAACAATAGTTGAAGCTTTAGCATGATCCTTCATTCTAACAGGGAAAGGTGGTTTCTAAACATAAGGAGTAGGATCGATAGGATCATTATAAGTGACAATCTTTTCTTCAACTTTAATAGGTGCAGCTACTTTTACTTCTATGGGAGGATAATATTTAAACCACTTCTCCTTGGGGAGATCAACATAAGTAGCCAAAGATTCACAGAAAGAAGCTACTATCTCAGAGTCAACTCCATATTTAGTGCTAAACTTACGGAAAATATCGGTATCCATAAAAGATTTAACACAATCAAACTTAGGTGTCATACCTGACTCGTTACCTTCGTCGAGGTCCCAATCTTCGAGCTGCGTTTAATTCTATCCAATAAATTCCATCTAAATTCAATAGGCTTCATCATAAAAGAGCCAGACACAAAGTATCGAGCATGGTGCGATTGTTATCAAAAAGCCGAGCATAAAAATTCTGGAGAATTGTCAATTTTGAGAGCTCATGATTGGGGCATGAATATAACATTGACTTAAGCCTCCCCCAACCTTGAGCGATGCTTTCTCCTTCGCGAGGCCAAAAATTATATATATAATTGTGATCAC
Source organism: Aegilops bicornis (assembly GCA_021605145.1). Classification (NCBI taxonomy): domain Eukaryota; kingdom Viridiplantae; phylum Streptophyta; class Magnoliopsida; order Poales; family Poaceae; genus Aegilops; species Aegilops bicornis. The sequence continues at coordinate 693,742,101 of CM038674.1, forward strand.
GATGAACAAGATGCATAGGGTAATACTATTGATGAAATTCCAATTTCAATCTTTTATAGTTCCATGATCTTATATCATCACATAGCCTATACCATGTCAATGCATCTCCCTCCAAAGATAAAGGGAAAGCCTTCCTCTTAACAACATCATCGGGTATACCTGCAAGCTTAAATAGTCCACAAATATCATCCACAAAGCGTAGATGTTCGTCAGGATGCTTTGTTCCATCTCCTGCAAAAGTGTTAGCTAGCAGTTTTTCCATCATACCCGAAGGAATCTCAAAAGAAGTTTCATTTTCAATAGGTTCAGTAGGTTGAGTAGGTTGAGGAGCAACTCTTTGCTCTACTGGACGGGGTGAAGATACCCCGAACAAGCCCCTGAGACAATTACTTTCCATAGTAACAAGAGACAGAAAATTTCAGCACACTAAATAAATTTTTCCTTACCAAATTCTACCTACCAAAGGCGCTTCACTCCTCGGCAACGGCGCCAGAAAAGAGTCTTGATGACCCACAAGTATAGGGGATCTATCGTAGTCCTTTCGATAAGTAAGAGTGTCTAACCCAACGAGGAGCGAAGGAAATGATAAGCGGTTTTCAGCAAGGTATTCTCTGCAAGTACTGAAATAAGTGGTAACAGATAGTTTTGTGATAAGATAAATGGTAACGAGCAACAAGTAACAAAAGTAAATAAAGTGTAGCAAGGTGGCCCAATCCTTTTTGTAGCAAAGTACAAGCCTGGACAAACTCTTATAATAGTAAAAGCGCTCCCGAGGACACATGGGAATATCGTCAAGCTAGTTTTCATCACGCTCATATGATTCGCGTTCGGTACTTTGATAATTTGATATGTGGGTAGACCGGTGCTTGGGTACTGCCCTTACTTGGACAAGCATATGAAACATATGGATCCAAATCAGCCCCTTACGAAGCAACGCATAAACTAGGGTTTAAGCTTCTGTCACTCTAGCAACCCATCATCTATTTATTACTTCCCAATGCCTTCCTCTAGGCCCAAATAATGGTGAAGTGTTATGTAGTCGACGTTCACATAACACCACTAGAGGTTAGACAACATACATCTTATCAAAATATCAAACGAATACCAAATTCACATGACTACTAATAGCAAGACTTCTCCCTTATCCTCAGGAACAAATGTAACTACTCACAAAGCATATTCATGTTCATAATCAGAGGGGTAATAATGTGCATAAAGGATCTGAACATATGATCTTCCACCAAATAAACCAACTAGCATCAACTACAAGGAGTAATCAACACTACTAGCAACCTACTAGCACCAATCCCGGACTTGGAGACAAGAATTGGATACAAGAGATGAACTAGGGTTTGGAGATGAGATGGTGCCGGTGAAGATGTTGCTGGAGATTGCCCTCTCCCGATGAGAGGAGCGTTGGTGATTACGATGGTGATGATTTCCCTCCCGGAGGGAAGTGTCCCAGCGTAACAGCTCTGCTGGAGCCCTAGATTGGTTCACTGCGTGGAGAGTCTCTTCCCGAAAGGTTTTTCGTTATTTTTTTCTCATCGAAAGACTTCATATAGGAGAAGATGGACGTCGGAGAGCCACCAGGGGGCCCACGAGGTAGGGGGCGCACCCTGGGGGGCGCCCCCCACCCTCGTGAGCAGGGTGTGGGCCCCCTGGCCTTCATATTTGGCAACGATTTTTATTTATTTATTTTAAGGTATTCTGTGGGGTTTCAGGACTTTTGGGGTCTTGTGGATTTCCTCGGCTAGGATCCTGCCGCGGGTCGTCGTCTTCTGATCCTCATTTGATCTTAGGTGTTTATGATCTTGACAAAGATCTGCATGCCACCACGGAGGTGCCTCCCGTGCCCTGGTTCCAATGCAGTTGGTGGGGTCAGAAACCGTTGGCTCAAGGGAGGCTCACTCTGTTGGCATCGGGCAGGCTGCCCAGGCAAGGCGGAGGCTGCCTCGGCAAGAACCTCGCCGAGGGTGTCTACCTTGCCTTCTTGCCTTCTTGGTCTTGGCGTTGCCTTAGTTGTCTTGTGCCTTGGCTTCTTTCCGGTTTCCCTCCTCTGCCCTGCTTAGCATGGTCGTGGGCGCGGCTCTGACTGTCCGTGCACAAGTAAAGGGTACAAAGGAGTGCCCCTTCTTTTGTACACTGACACGTCGGTATGGATCTTCTCAAGTTTCAGCAACTTGGAACTCACAACATCTCGAATCCAATGATACCTCACATCAATGTGCTTGGTTCGAGAGCAATAAGCAAGGGACACAAGCGATGAAATAGTTTATAGTGTGAGTTTCCAGACTTATAGCTGGAAAGTGCCACTTCGGACATACCGGACGGAATCTTTGTAAGAACTAGCTAGGGCATTTTGGCATTTGAAACAGGGTTTTAGAATAATTATTTATTAAGTTATGAAATTTTAATTATTCCTATCCTTTCAGTCACAAGTTTTGCAAGGTTGATCATACGCGGTTAGTCCCGATTGGTGGCTCCATATAAAATAACAAGGTTAATATAGACATGGCTTAAACATCTTCACATAGATGAATACAGCAGAAGCATCGAAGATGATAAGAGAGAAAGTTGTATGACATGAAGTTGGAGGTACTATGTGGTTTCTCTGATCGGAGGACCCCTCATGCCGAGCCAAGTCCAGATGAGGATTTCTCTGGTTGCTTTCTAGTGAAACTGAAGACAACATATCCGATGGCCATTATCGAGAAATAACCATGAAGAGATGGCCATTATCGAGAAATAACCATGATCCAAGATTACCTAACATGCAAGAAGAGTTGATGATATATTGAGGGCTGAGAAATCAGAGAATCCTATGAGAATAGTATATTGTTTTGGCATATCTCAAGAACATCCAAGCACCTTTATATTATCTTACATCAGGAGTTCATCATGAGTATGTTGGGTTATACCGAAAGGGCTTTACACTAGTAGACAACAGGGTACTAGTCCCAGTTCCAGAGGGCCTTTAGCCCCGGTTCTGGAACCGGGACAAATCAAACGGGACTAATGCCCAAAACCTTTAGTGTCGGTTTGCTCACGAACCGGCACCAAAGGAGGGCCACGTGGCCGCTCTGCGGCGCCCCGGGAGGAGGACCTTTAGTCCCGGTTGGTAGTGAAGGAAATATGTCCTAGAGGCAATAATAAAGTTGTTATTTATATTTCCTTATATCATGATAAATGTTTATTATTCATGCTAGAATTGTATTAACCAGAAACTTGATACATGTGTGAATACATAGACAAAACACCGTGTGCCTAGTAAGCCTCTACTAGACTAGCTCGTTAATCAAAGATGGTTAAGTTTCCTGACCATAGACATTAGTTGTCATTTGATCAACAGGATCACATCATTAGGAGAATGATGTGATGGACAAGACCCATCCGTTAGCTTAGCATAATGATCGTTAAGTTTTATTGCTATTGCTTTCTTCATGACTTATACATATTCCTTTTAATATGAGATTATGCAACTCCTGAATACCGGAGGAACACCTTGTGTGCTATCAAACATCACAACGTAACTGGGTGGTTATAAAGATGCTCTACAGGTGTCTCTGAAAGGTCTTTGTTGGGTTGACATAGATCAAGATTAGGATTTGTCACTCCGAGTATCGGAGAGGTACCTCTGGGCCCTCTCGGTAATGCACATCATGATAAGCCTTGCAAGCAATGTGACTAATGAGTTATTTATGGGATGATGCATTAAGGAACGAGTAAAGAGACTTGCCGGTAACAAGATTGAACTAGGTATGGAGATACCGACGATCGAATCTCGGGTAAGTAACATACCGATGACAAAGGGAATAATGTATGTTGTCATTGCGGTTTGACCGATAAAGATCTTCATAGAATATGTAGGAACCAATATGAGCATCCAGGTTCCGCTGTTGGTCATTGATCGGAGATGTATCTCGGTCATGTCTACATAGTTCTCAAACCCGTAGGGTCCGCACGCTTAACGTTCGATGACGATTTGTATTATGAGTTATGTGTTTTGGTGACCGAAGATTGTTCGGAGTCTCGGATGAGATCACGGACATGACGAGGAGTCTCGAAATGGTTGAGAGGTAAACATTGATATATTGGACGATGATATTCGGGCACCAAAATGGTTCCGGATCGCTTCGGGTATTTTTCGAAGTACCGGGAGGTTACCGGAACCCCCGGGGAAAGTAATGGGCTACATGGGCCGTAGGGGAGAGGCAGGCCAGCCCACTAGGGGTGGAGCGCCCCTCCACATGGCAGGAGGCCTAATTGGACACGGAGTCCAAGTCGGTTTCCTCCCCCAATGGCGCGCCCCTTGGCCGGCCTCCTTCCTCTCCTCCTTTATATATATACGGGGGCAGGGGGCACCCCATAGCACATAATTGTTCTCTTAGCCGTGTGCGGTGCCTCCCTCCACAGTTTACTCCTCCGGTCATAGCATCGTAGTGCTTAGGCGAAGCCCTGCGCAGATCACATCATGATCTCCGTCACCATGCCGTCGTACTGACAAAGCTCCCCCTCGACCCTCTGCTGGATCAAGAGTTCGAGGGACGTCATCGAGCTGAACGTGTGCTGAACTCGGAGGTGTCGTACATTCGGTACTTGATCGGTTGGATTATGAAGACGTTCGACTACATCAACCGCATTAACAAACGCTTCCGCTTTCGGTCTACGAGGGTGCGTAGACACACTCTCCCCCTCTCGTTGCTATGCATCTCCTAGATAGATCTTGCGTGAGCGTAGGAAGTTTTTTGAAATTGCATGCTATGTTTCCCAACAGGTAACACCAACCGGGACTAAAAGGCAGCCACACGTCAGCAACTCCCAGGCTCTAGGATTTTTTTTTTTTTGAAAGGGGGGTTTATTAGGGGTTTTTGATGGTTTAATTAGGGGTTTCATATTGTGTTAGCTATAGCTACTACATATAGAGAGAAGTGTGTGCGGGGGACGGTGGCAGCGACGGCGCGCGGTGGAGGCGCGCCAGTGAGAGTGTGTGAGGGGGAGAGTGAGGCCGAGCGCGGGTCGGAGTGTGGATAAGGTGCGTGTAGTAGTTGCGCTTGTCGGCGGAAAGCGCTACTGCTACATACAATAGCAGTAGCTCTTTCTACATGCAAGCACTACTAGTATGCCTGGCCTGCCGGCAACGGTCTGGAAATTGTAGTAGTAGCATGTTTTATGAATGGAGCGGTACTGGTAAGTCCATAGTAGTAGCGCTTTCCGAGGCCAAGAGCTGCTGATAAGTAGTAGCAGCGGTGCCTTTTAAAAATCGCTACTACTAAGCTCATGTGTGTAGGGTTTTCCCTACTAGTGGACCATCTTCGACTGTATTGATTTACAAAGGGTACGAGATAAATGGGAATAAATTTTACACGATCACCCAAGATCAAAAGAGCAGCAACCAAAATAGTGGTATCCGCTTTGATGCAGCAACCAACAGGGGGAAGGACACATATTATGGTTACATAGTGGACATATGAGAACTTGAGTATGGAGATGATTTTAAGGTCCCTTCGTTTCGGTGCAAATGGGTGAATCTGTCAGGAGGCAGGGTACAGGTAGACCCGCAGTACGGAATGACAACAATGGATCTCAACAATCTTGGGTACACAGATGAACCATGTGGCGACAATTCATATGTTAATCATTTGTAGTGGCAACGTACTAGATCAGTATTGTGGCACTTGAATAATGTGGCTGATAAATGTTGTTGGCAACCAGATTGAGACCAGATTAATTCCTGCAGTCTTTCTGAATGGAAAGCCTATACACAGAATCTTACCAGCAGCGCTCCTCAAAATACCACGCTACTGCTATTTAGCAGCAGCGCGTGTTATCGAAACGCGGCTGGCGACAGAGGAATAGCAGAGCGATGGCCCACCACAAACCGCGCTACTGCTATAATTGCCATGACCTCGCCCCTCCCCCGCTTAGTTATAGCAGTAGCACTATCTTGAACAGCATTACTTGCTATAGAAGTTAGCAGCAAGCGCTTCTAGGAAAACCGCTATCGCTAAGATCAGCCCACAAGTTTAGTCCCACATCGCTCCGTGAACAGTGGTGTTTACCACCTTAAATATGTTATTTCAAACTACCACAACCAGTTGGTCTTCACCGAACTCTATGTAAAATTTGTGGTTACAATATGAGTCCTCTCCGTTCCTTGCAGGAGAGGACTCATATTGACAATTCAGATTGTACACAAAAAGATCATTGATGGCCAATGTATTTTTGCATTGACGTATTTTTTGTATAGTTACACACTTAGCAAGAGCGGTTTATATGCAAAGCGCCATCGCTATTCAGATATCAGAAGCTGCTTTGGCAAACGCGCTACAACTATCCCTACCTTATCCCCACGCCAGCACGACCGGCCCTCACTCACACTCTCACTCTCGCCTTGATCTTGATAACCGTAAATGCGTGCGTCATGCCGCCGCCTTCATCCGTCCGCCCGAGGTACTCCCTCCTTCCGTCCCTCCTCCCTCCTCCTCGCACATCCTCCCTTCCGCTGCAGCCGCCTCCTCCTCCTCCGCCCTCCTCCCTCCGCTGCGGCCGCCTCCTCCCTCCTCCGCCGGGCAGCCTCCTCCCACCGCCTCGCCCTCGCCGCCCCTAGCTACCTCTCCGCCCCCCACCCCCTGCCACTAGTTAGTACTAGATTTAGTAGTTGTAGATGTTAATTTAGGGTTCATAGCTAGTACTAGATGTTGCTTAGTTAGTACTAGATTTTTAGTAGTAGTAGATGTTAATTACTAGTAGTGATGGTACTAGTTAACTAGGGCAGTATGATTAATAGTAGCTGTAGTTGAACTACTTTATTTGTAGTTGAACTAGTTTAGTAAGTAAATTAATAAACTAGTTGAACTAGTTGAATTAATAGAAATAATGTATTTTTAGTAAGATAATTAATATAACTTGTTGAACTACTTTATTTTTAGAAAGAACTAGTTTTTTTCTATTTATAGTAAGTTTATATTTAGTAAGAACTAGTTGAATTAATAAAACTAGTTGAACATGTCATATTTGTCGTTATTTTTAGTTTAAGCAATTATTCGGGATGTATTAGTGATAACTTATATGGTTTGGTGACCACCGTCGTCCCTGGCCACCGACCCCTCCGACATCCCTCCCTTGCCGTCGTCGATCACCGACCCCTCCGACATCGAGGTGAGACCAGCCAAATATCCTTGTATATCTTGTGTTATTGCTCAAATAGGATATGTGGTTGCCCAAGTGGCCGTTCATGTTCAGTTTACATATCCGAGTGGCCTATGTTTTGCCGGACTGTTGATTAATTTCCGTTCCGCAAATTTCAGGCGCCGATATGTCCTTTTTAGCAAAGGTCATGCGGATTTTTCATGAATTCTGGCATGACTTGTGCTAGAATATATACAAGTTTAATATTTGAATTAGGAACGTAGGAAATGTCGCACTCGGACGCATTTACGGCCTCCTGTGGGAGTGTAGCTGGTGCCACGACGATCGAGGTATGTCTGCGATGTTACGCTCAAATCGCACGAAGATCGGGCGCTTCAAAGCATTAAGCTCGAGGAGACCTTCGATTGTGAAACGGTCCGCAACAACGACAAGTGTTTTTTTCGCAATTAAGCATGACTTCAACTATTTCAACGTCTAATTTTCATATTTTACAATTCGACTAGCTTATCCCATGCCATGCAAGACGCTATGTCTTGGAGAGGATGGGTTTTGAAGACCATGAAAATTTCAAAAAAAAGAAAATACACCTAAGGACCCATCATGATATGGATTTTGAAGTAAATATGTGCAATGCTCAGAGCGTAACCCATTTTGGTTGCCAAAATTGGGAAGCACTTTTCAAAATGTATGGTTTTTATGAGGGTATGATTGTCACCATGGATCTTGGTGATCCTGACATCGAGCAGGACAATATGGACATTTGGGTCCTTGTTGATACGCTTCCGATTGTACCGCTATGTGAGTTTCCCAAACATAGTTATTAACTAATTTATATTGTTTATTTCAAAATAGTTGATAGCTTATTTCCATTGACAGCTTATTTTCATTCTTCAAAGACTGTGCGGAAGATGGTAGATAAAACCCACTACACCGATGGCACCGAATTAGCATTATAAGGAGAAAAAATCATCCGATCGCATTTTGTACTCTTCTTGAGAATTACAATAACTATTATCGAACTCCTCCATATTAAGGTGAATACGTGCCACTAGTGCATGTGTTGAACCACGGTAACTTCTCCGGAGATACCCCGTAAGATTTTTTACTATTACGACATCCGTGCATCTTTTGCGTACTTCTAAAACTAGTACATCATTGCTAACTACGAAGTTATTATTATGTTTTTCAATAGAAACTCCCGATGGATTGTGTGCCTCATCTGATGTCTCTGCATGGTCGCCTCTCAGTTCTGAACATACTGCCAGGTAAATCTACGGAGCTCACCTGTGCATATCGGATTTCTAAAACCCGTGAACACATGTTCATCAAAGAATGGAAGAAATGTATGGACATTCGCAAGGAGGTTCTTGGAAGTAACATTCAGCAAAAGGAAAGAATTGGAGGCAGGCTAATCTCCATTCTCCATAATGGAGAGTCAGGGGCTATCTTGTTTTTTGCTATTTTACCTTAGAAAATGTAGTAGGTCTTAATCGAATGTAATAGGTCCTATGAGGTACAATATCTTTATTATGTGGTAATGTGTTAGAGTTGATAATGAGGAGTACTTGCGATTACGACTAGTGACCAATTTGCTATGTGATGTCATTGATGAAAACGATGATCTTGAGGAGGTGTTATATGACAATGATGTATTATGATGATAAGTTGTGATATGATGATGATGATGATGATATTATATCCTTTGGGTGAAAGAATCATGATTAGTTTCAAGTGGATGGACATCCACTTGAAACTAGTCCACGGTTCTTTCACCCCGTGATGTAATAACTCATTATGATGTAAAAACAATCTCTAAATTCTTGTTGTATGAAAACTTGTGTAAAGGTGTATGAATACAACATGAAATAAAAAAGAAATAAAATACTAAATAATAGTAGTAGCGCGGGAAAGGAGAAGCGCTACTACTAATTAACAGTAGCGCTGTTCTGACGAAGCGCTACTACTAAGTCAATTTAGCAGTAGCGTGGATCTAGGCGCACTATTGCTAAGCATTAGTTTCACAAGCAAATACAGCTGCTAAGAATTCATTTTCATTAGTAGCATAATGATACGTCTCCAACGTATATATAATTTTTGATTGTTCCATGCTATTATATTATCTGTTTTGGATGTTTATGGGCTTTATTAAACACTTTTATATTATTATTTTGAGACTAATCTATTGACCCGCAGCCCAAAGCAGTTCTTGTTTTTTCCCTTGTTTCAGTGTTTCGAAGAAAAGGAATATCAAACGGAGTCGAAACGGAATGAAACCTTCTGGAGAAGTTATTTTTGGAAGGAAAGCAACCTGATAGACTTGGAGTGCACGTCAGGAAAGAAACGAGGGAGCCACGAGGTAGGGGGCGCGCCCACCCCCCTAGGGCGCGCCCTCCACCCTCGTGGGCCCCTCGTGGCTCCCCTGACGTATTTCTTCCGCCTATATATATCCATATACCCTAAAACGATCGGGGAACAGAATAGATCTGGAGTTCCGCCTTTGCAAGCCTCTGTAACCACAAAACCAATCGGGACCCTGTTCAAGACTCGCCGGAGGGGAAATCCCTCACCGGTGGCCATCTTCATCATCCCGGCGCTCTCCATGACGAGGGAGTAGTTCACCCTCGGGGCTGAGGGTATGTACCAGTAGCTATGTGTTTGATCTCTCTCCCTTGTGTTCTTGATTTGGCACGATCTTGATGTATCGCGAGCTTTGCTATTATAGTTGGATCTTATGATGTTTCTCCCCCTCTACACTCTTGTAATGGATTGAGTTTTCCCTTTGAAGTAATATTATAGGATTGAGTAGTCTTTAATGATTTGAGAACAATTGATGTATGTCTTGCCGTGCGTATCTGTGGTGACAATGGGATATCACGTGATTCACTTGATGTATGTTTTGGTGATCAACTTGCGGGTTCCGCCCATGAACCTATGCATAGGGGTTGGCACACGTTTTCGTCTTGATTCTCCGGTAGAAACTTCAGGGCACTCTTTGAGGTTCTATGTGTTGGTTGAATAGATGAATCTGAGATTGTGTGATGCATATCGTATAATCATACCCACAGATACTTGAGGTGACATTCGAGCATCTAGGTGACCTTAGGGTTTTGGTTGATTTGTGTATTAAGGTGTTATTCTAGTACAAACTCTAGGGTTGTTTGTGACACTTATAGGAATAGCCCAACGGATTGATTGGAAAGAATAACTTTGAGGTGGTTCCGCATCTACCATAATCTCTTCGCTTGTTCTCCACTATTAGTGACTTTGGAGTGACTCCTTGTTGCATGTTGAGGGATAGTTATATGATCCAATTATGTTATTATTGTTGAGAGAACTTGCACTAGTGAAAGTATGAACCCTAGGCCTTGTTTTAACGCATTGCAATACCGTTTGTGCTCACTTTTATCATTAGTTACCTTGCTGTTTTTATATTTTCAGATTACAAAAACCTATATCTACCATCCATATTGCACTTGTATCACCATCTCTTCGCGAACTAGTGCACCTATACAATTTACCATTGTATTGGGTGTGTTGGGGACACAAGAGACTCTTTGCTATTTGGTTGCAGGGTTGCTTGAGAGAGACCATCTTCAACCTACGCCTCCCACAGATTGATAAAGCTTAGGTCATCCACTTGAGGGAAATTTGCTACTGTCCTACAAACCTCTGCACTTGGAGGCCCAACAACGTCTACAAGAAGGTTGTGTAGTAGGCATCAAGCTCTTCTCTTGCAATCGAATCTTTTAGTTTCTTGTTTTAGCACTAGTTTAGTTTATAAAAGAAAACTACAAAAAAATGGAATTGAGTTTGTCTCATATGCTTCGTCTTTTTAATATCTTTCGTGAGTATGATGGAAAGGAAAATTGTGCCTAAGTGTTAGAAGAAGAATGTATTAAAATGTTTGGCACTAAATCTTTGAATGATGAGCATGATTGCAATGTTGTTAGTATGAACTCCTTGAATATCCATACTACTAATAGTGATTGCACTAGTTATGATGAAAATGTCTCCTATAAACATGTCAATTTTTGTGGAGTGCATTGGGTTTGCAAGTACACACCAAATAGGGAAGATAGATATTGCAAGAGGCATAAGCATTTAGAAACTAAATGGTTGCAAGAAAGGCTAGATGCGTGTGCTGAAAATTTAAACTTTCTTAGCCATACTTGTGAACTTTGCAATGAACGTGATAATTTCAGTACCCAATGCAAACTGTTTCATGATCGTATCGTGTCCAAAAATTGTGATGACTTGATTTCCCTTGCACATCATAATGAACTTAGTTTGCTCTTGGGTTATGAAGAAATGAAACGATAACTAAGGATATTCCAGAATTTGCCCTTGATAGAGTTCTTCATTTTGATCTAGAGGAAATTTATATGTATTGCGCGGTGAATTGCATTGAAAATCCTTATATTGCCAACTATATAAAGAAAACAAAACAAATGAAGATGAAGAAAATACTAATGAAAGGGAAGAGACTTCCCAATATCCTCCTATTATTTCTTATGATGAATCAGGTAACGAGGAGGAGCCTTCTATTCAACCAATCTCATTAATTAGGAGCTCCAAAAAGAGGATTGAACCCACACATGATGTGGTGAAGAAGAAGAAAAGGAAAATGAAGAGAGGTAAAAAGATATCTCTCCCAAATAATGTTGCTCCTATCATTGTTGTGCCTCATGAAAATGAATCAAAAATAATTGTGGAAGATGATGCACTTGATGATGATCTCGTTATGCCTATTGCTTGTTGTGATGATTATGACTGGGAAGATAATGATACTTCTTATGATCTTGAAAATCTTTTTGGCACTTGCTTGGAAGAATATGATAATTGCTATACTATTGGTGTTATCCATACTATTAATGATGAGAGTGATTATGCCTATGATATGAAAAGGCCCAAGCTTGGGGATGCTATATTTAATGAAGATGATGTTTTTGAGGATATATTTGCTACAATTAATGTTTGTACCAAGCTTGGGGATGCTACGTTTAATGAAGATGATATTTTTAGTCTCCCAAGTTTTGATATGCAAATTTATAATAATGATAGCATGCCTCCTACTTATGATGATTATATTGATGAAAGTGGGTTTGGAAGAGTGTCAACTTTAGGAAGTAGTGATCCCACAATATTGGAGGATGTTGAATCTTATTGTGATAATTATGAAAGTGGATTTGGAGAGGTCATGACTTTATTTAGTGATATATCCACTATTTCGGAAGAGGTTTCAATCGATTATGATGAGAAGAAAGTTGCTACTGATGATGATTATTGTGATGAAACTTATGCTATAAAAAGTAGTGATGATTATATTTATAAAACTTGTCATGATTATGATTACCCTTTTTCTGAACATTACTCTTTTAATGTGGAAACAATTTATAGTATTCAAGTCTCTTATGATACTCCTACTATTCATTAGAATAAATTTGCTTATGTGGAGAGTAGTAAAATTTCTATGCTTGTAGATCATTAAAAGAATGCTTTAGGTGCTGGTTATATTGTTGAATTCATTCATGATGCTACTGAAAATTATTATGAGAGAGGATCATATGCTTCTACATATTGCAATAATATCAAGTTTCCTCTCTAGTTGCTTAAAGTTTTGAGGTTATGCTTGTTTTGCCTTCCTATGCTAGTTGATTATTGTTCCCATAAGTTGTTTGCTCACAAAATCCCTATGCATAGGAAGTGGGTTAGATTTTAAATGTGCTAGTCATATTCTTCATGATGCTCTCTTTATGTTTCAGTTCTTATCTTTTACGTGAGCATCATTGAAATCATCATGCCTAGCAAGGGGCGTTAAACGATAGCGCTTGTTGGGAGGAAACCCAATTTTATTTTAGTTCTATGCCTTTTGCTCCTGTTTATTAATAAATAATATATCTAGCCTCTGTTTAGATGTGGTTTTATGTTTTAATTAGTGTTTGCGCCAAGTAGAACCTTTGGGAAGACTTGGGTGAAGTCTTTATGATCTTGCTGTAAAAAACAGAAACTTTAGCGCTCACGAGATTAGCTAAAACGTTTTACTGGAGAGTGATATTTAGTTGATTCTTTTTGAAGATGATTACTAGACAAATTCCTCAGGTCCACCAATTTATTTTAGAATTGTTGGAGTTCCAGAAGTTGGCGTTAGTTACAGATTACTACTGATTGTTCTGTTTTTGACAGATTCTGTTTTTCGTGTGTTGTTTGCTTATTTTGATGACTCTATGGCTAGTAAAATAGTTTATAAACCATAGAGAAGTTGGAATACAGTAGGTTTAACGCCAATATAAATAATGAATTAGTTCATTACAGTACCATGAAGTGGTGTTTTGTTTTCTTTTGCTAATGGAGCTCACGAGATTTTCTGTTAAGTTTTGTGTTGTGAAGTTTTCAAGTTTTGGGTAAAGATTCGATGGACTATGGAATAAGGAGTGGCAAGAGCCTAAGCTTGGGGATTCCCAAGGCACCCCAAGGTAATATTCAAGGATAACCAAGAGCCTAAGCTTGGGGATGCCCCGGAAGGCATCCCCTCTTTCATCTTCGTTCATCGGTAACTTTACTTGGAGCTATATTTTTATTCACCACATGATATGTGTTTTGCTTGGAGCGTCGTTTTACTTTATTTAGCTTTGCTTGCTGTTAGTATAAAATACAAAGATCTGGAATTCTTAAATGAGAGAGAGTCTTCACATAGCTACATAATTATTTAACTACTCATTGATCTTCACTTATATCTTTTGAGCTATATAGTTTTTGCTCTAGTGCTTCACTTATATCTTTTAGAGCACAGTGGTGGTTTTGTTTTATAGAAACTATTATTCTCTCATGCTTCACTTATATTATTTTGAGAGTCTTAAACAGCATGGTAATGTGCTTAATCTTAATATGCTATGTATTCAAGATTAGTAAAAGCTTTCTTATGAGTGTGTTGAATACTAAGGGAAGTTTGATGCTTGATGATTGTTTTGAGATATGGAGGTAATAATATCAAAGTCGTCCTAGTTGAGTAGTTGTGTATTTGAGAAATGCTTGTGTTGAAGTTTTCAAGTCCCGTAGCATGCATGTATGGTAAACGTTATGTAACAAATTTGAAACATGAGGTGTTCTTTGATTGTCTTCCTTATGAGTGGCGGTCGGGGAATGACGATGGTCTTTTCCTACCAATCTATCCCCTAGGATCATGCGCGTAGTGCTTGGTTTTTGATGACTTGTAGATTTTTGCAATAAGTATGTGAGTTCTTTATGACTAATGTTGAGTCCATGGATTATACGCACTCTCACCCTTCCATCATTGCTAGCCTCTTGATGCCGTGCATTGCCCTTTCTCACCTCGAGAGTTGGTGCAAACTTGGCAGTGCATCCAAACCCTGTGATATGATAAGCTCTTTCACACATAAACCTCCTTATATCTTCCTCAAAACAGCCACCATACCTACATATTATGGCATTTCCATAGCCATTCTGAGATATATTGCCATGCAACTTTCCACCATCACGTTTATCATGACACGTTCATCATTGTCATATTGCTTTGCATGATCATGTAGTTGACATAGTATTTGTGGCAAAGCCACCGTTCATAATTCTTTCATACATGTCACTCTTGGTTCATTGCATATCCCGGTACACTGCCGGAGGCATTCATATAGAGTAATACTTTGTTCTAGTATCGAGTTGTAATCATTGAGTTGTAAATAAACAGAAGTGTGATGATCATCATTTTTCTAGAGCATTATCCCAAGTGAGGAATAAAAAAAAAGAGAGAAAGGCCATAAAAAAAAGAGAAGGCCCCCAAAAAAAGAGAGAGAAAGGCCATAAAAAAGGAGAAGGCCCAAAAAAATGAGAGAAAGAGAGAGAAGGGACAATGTTACTATCCTTTACCACACCTGTGCTTCAAAGTAGCAGCATAATCTCATAATAGAGAGTCTCTTGTTTTGTCACTTTCATATACTAGTGGGAATTTTTCATTATAGAACTTGGCTTGTATATTCCAACAATGGGCCTCCCCAAGTGCCCTAGGTCTTCGTGAGCAATCAAGTTGGATGCACACCCACTTAGTTTCTTTTGTTGAGCTTTCATATATTTATAGCTCTAGTGCATCCGTTGCATGGCAATCCCTACTCCTTGCATTAACATCAATCGATGAGCATCTCCATAGCTCATTGATTAGCCTCGTTGATATGAGACTTTCTCCCTTTTTGTCTTCTCCACATAACCCCCATCATCATATTCTATTCCACCCATATTGCTATATCCATGGCTCACGCTCATGTATTGCGTGAAAGTTGAAAAGGTTTGAGATTACTAAAGTATGAAACAATTGCTTGGCTTGTCATCGGGTTGTGCATGATGAGAGCATTCTTGTGTGACGAAAATGGAGCATGACTAAACTATATGATTTTGTAGGGATGAAATTTCTTTGGCCATGTTATTTTGAGAGGACATAATTGCTTAGTTAGTATGCTTGAAGTATTATTATTTTTATGTCAATATTGAACTTTTATCTTGAATCTTTCGGATCTGAATATTCATGCCACAATTAAGAAGAATTACATTGAAATTATGCCAAGTAGCATTCCACATAAAAAATTCTATTTTTATCATTTACCTACTCGAGGACGAGCAGGAATTAAGCTTAGATGCTGATACGTCTCCAACGTATCTATAATTTTTGATTGTTCCATGCTATTATATTATCTGTTTTGGATGTTTATGGGCTTTATTAAACACTTTTATATTATTTTTGGGACTAACCTATTGACCCAGAGCCCAGTGCTAGTTCTTGTTTTTTCCCTTGTTTCAGTGTTTCGAAGAAAAGGAATACCAAACGGAGTCGAAACGAAATGAAACCTTCTGGAGAAGTTATTTTTGGAAGGAAAGCAACCTGATAGACTTGGAGTGCATGTCAGGAAAGAAACGAGGGAGCCATGAGGTAGGGGGGCGCTCCCTCGACCCTCGTGGGCCCCTCGTGGCTCCCCTGACATACTTCTTCCTCCTATATATATATATATATATATATATATATATATATATCCATATACCCTAAAACGATCGGGGAACAGAATAGATCGGGAGTTCCGCCGCCGCAAGCCTCTGTAGCCACCAAAAACCAATCAGGACCCTGTTCCGGCACCCTGCCGGAGGGGGAATCCCTCACCGGTGGCCATCTTTATCATCTCGGCGCTCTCCATGACGAGGAGGGAGTAGTTCACCCTCGGGGCTGAGGGTATGTACTAGTAGCTATGTGTTTGATCTCTCTCCCTTGTGTTCTTGATTTCGCACGATCTTGATGTATCGCGAGCATTGCTAATATAGTTGGATCTTGTGATGTTTCTCCCCCTCTACTCTCTTGTAATGTATTGTGTTTTCCCTTTGAAGTAATATTTACGGACTGAGTCTTTAATGGTTTGAGAACACTTGATGTATGTCTTGCCGTGCGTATTTGTGGTGACAATGGGATATCACGTGATTCACTTGATGTATGTTTTGGTGATCAACTTGCGGCTTCCGCCCATGAACCTATGCATAGGGGTTGGCACACGTTTTCGTCTTGATTCTCCGGTAGAAATTTTGGGGCACTCTTTGAGGTTCTATGTGTTGGTTGAATAGATGAATCAGAGATTGTGTGATGCATATCGTATAATCATACCCATGGATACCTGAGGTGACATTGGAGTATCTAGGTGACATTAGGGTTTTGGTTGATTTGTGTCTTAAGGTGTTATTCTAGTACGAACTTTAGGGATGTTTGTGACACTTATAGGAATAGCCCAACGGATTGATTGGAAAGAATAACTTTGAGGTGGTTCCGTACCCTACCATAATCTCTTTGTTTGTTCTCCACTATTAGTGACTTTGGAGTGACTCTTTGTTGCATGTTTAGGGATAGTTATATGATCCAATTATGTTATTATTGTTGTGAAAACTTGCACTAGTGAAAGTATGAACCCTAGGCCTTGTTTTAACGCATTGCAATACCGTTTGTGCTCACTTTTATCATTAGTTACCTTATTGTTTTCATATATTCAGATTACAAAAACCTATATCTACCATCCATATTGCACTTGTATCACCATCTCTTCGCCGAACTAGTGCACCTATACAATTTACCAATGTATTGGGTGTGTTGGGGACACAAGAGACTCTTTGCTATTTGGTTGCAGGGTTGCTTGAGAGAGACCATCTTCAACCTACGCCTCCCACGGATTGATAAATCTTAGGTCATCCACTTGAGGAAAATTTATTACTATCCTACAAACCTCTGCACTTGGAGGCCCAACAACGTCTACAAGAAGAAGGTTGTGTAGTAGACATCACATAATTTCTCTGAGCATTGTCTAGAGTTTTACTGGCATATTGAATAACATTTAATTTCTTATCAACTCTTTGCCCTAGAACAACACCTACAACATAATCACTAGCATCACACATAATTTCAAAGGGTAAATTCCAATCAGGTGGCTGAACAATATATAGTGCAGAGATCAATGCTTTCTTAAGTATTTCAAATGCTTCTACACAATCATCATCAAAGACAAATGGTATATCTTTTTGCAATAAATTAGTCAGAGGCCGAGAAATCTTTGAGAAGTCCTTAATGAACCTCCTATAAAATCCGGCGTGACAAAGGAAACTTCTTATATCTTTGATGTCCTTGGGACATGGCATCTTTTCAATAGCATCAACCTTGCCTTTATCAACCTCAATACCTCTTTCAGAAACTTTATGCCCCAAGACAATACCTTCATTAACCATAAAGTGGCACTTTTCCCAATTCAAGACAAGATTAGTTTCTTGACATCTCTGCAAAACTCGATCAAGATTTCTTAAGCAATCATCAAAAGAGGATCCATGGACGGAGAAGTCGTCCATGAAAAACTCATAAATCTTTTCACAAAAGTCAGAGAATATAGCCACCATGCACCTTTGAAAGGTAGCAGGTGCATTACATAAACCAAAAGGCATACGTCTATAAGCAAAAGTACCGAAAGGGCAAGTAAAAGTGGTCTTTGATTGATCATTGGCTGACACAGGTATTTGAGAGAAACCAGAATAACCATCTAGAAAGCAAAAATGTGTATGTTTAGATAATCTTTCTAGCATTTGACCGATAAAAGGTAAGGGGTAATGATCCTTTTTAGTAGCTTTATTTAATTTGCGGAAATCAATTACCATCCTATAACCTGTAATAATTCATTGCAGAATCAATTCATCTTTATCATTAGGAACGACAGTAATACCTCCTTTCTTACAAACACAATGGACGTGACTTACCCACTGACTATCAGCAACGGGATAAATTATACCTGCCTCAAGGAGCTTTAATATTTCCTTTCTTACCACTTCTTTCATCTTAGGATTCAGCCGTCGTTGATGATCACGAACTGGTTTGGCATCTTTCTCCAAATTTATTTTATGTTGACATAGAGTGGGACTAATGACCTTAAGATCATCAAGAGTATATCCAATAGCAGCACGATGCTTCTTCAGAGTTTTCAATAATCTCTCTTCTTCATGCTCTGAAAGGTTAGCACTGATAATAACAGGATATGTCTTTTTCTCATCAAGATAAGCATATTTAAGAGTATCAGGTAATGGTTTAAGCTCAAACACGGGATCACCCCTGGGTGGAGGAGGATCCCCTAGGATTTCAACAGGCAAATTGTGTTTTAGGATAGGTTCCTGTTTAAAGAAACTTCATCTATTTCCCTTCTTTCATTCATAAACATTTCATTTTCATGGTCTAGCAAATATTGTTCTAAAGGATCACTAGGAGGTACAACAATAGAAGCAAGACCAATTATTTCATCCTTACTAGGCAATTCCTCTTCACAGTGTTGTCTACGAAATTTAGAGAAATTAAACTCATGAGACATATCACCCAAACCTATAGTAACAAAATACTTTTCGCAGTCTATCCTAGCATTAACAGTGTTCAAGAAGGGTCTACCAAATATAATGGGACAGAAGCTATCTTGTGGGGAACCAAGAACAAGAAAATTAGTAGGATATTTAGTTTTCCCACACAATACTTCAACATCTCTAACAATTCCAATTGGCGATATAGTATCTCTATTAGCAAGTTTAATTCTGACATCAATTTCTTCTAACTCAGTAGGTGCAATATCATGCATAATTTCTTTGTATAAGTCATGAGGTATAGCACTAGCACTGGCACCCATGTCACATAAGCCATGATAACAATGATCTCCTATTTTAACAGAAATAACAGGCATGCCTACCACGGGTCTATGTTTACCTTTAGCACAAGGTTTGGCAATTCTAGCAGTTTCATCACGGAAATGAATAACATGCCCATCGATATTATCGGACAAGAGATCTTTAACAATAGCAATATTAGGTTCAACTTTAATTTGCTCAGAGGTGTATAAGTTCTAATATTGCTTTTACGGACCCACAGTTGAAGCTTTAGCATGATCCTTTATCCTAACAGGGAAAGGTGGTTTCTCAACATAAGAAGTAGGAACAATAGGATCATTATAAGTGATAGTCTTTTCTTCAACTTTAATAGGTGCAGCTACTTTTACTTCTATGGGAGGATGATATTTAAACCACTTCTCCTTAGGGAGATCAACATAAGCAGCAAAAGATTCACGGAAAGAGGCTACTATCTCACAGTCAAGTCCATATTTAGTGCTAAACTTACGGAAAACATCGGTATCCAAAAAAGATTTAACACAATCAAACTTAGGTGTCATACCTGACTCCTTACCTTCGTCGAGATCTCAATCTTCAGAGTTGCGTTTAATTCTATCCAATAAATCCCATTTGAATTCAATAGTCTTCATCATAAAAGAGCCAAATAGAAGAAGTATCGAGCATGGTGCGATTGTTATCGTAAAGCGAGCATAAAAACTTTGAATAATTATTTCTCTTGGAAGCTCATGATTGGGGCATGAATATAACATTGATTTAAGCCTCCCCAAGCTTGAGCGATGCTTTCTCCTTCATGAGGCCAAAAATTATATAGATAATTGCGATCACGATGAACAAGATGCATAGGATAAAACTTCTGATGAAATTCCAATTTCAATCGTTTGTAGTTCCATGACCCCGTATCATCACATAGCCTATACCATGTCAATGCATCTCCCTTTAAAGATAAAGGGAAGACCTTCTTCTTAATAACATCTTCGGGTATACCCGCAAGCTTAAATAATCCACAAACTTCATCCACATAGATTAGGTGCTCATCAGGATGCATTGTTCCATCTCCTGCAAAAGGATTAGCTAGCAGTTTTCTAACATACACAAGGAATTTCAAAGTAGACATTTTCATTTTCAGTAGGTTCAGTAGGTTGAGGAGCAACTCTTTGCTCTACTGGTCGGGGTGAAGATACCCCGAACAAGCCCCTCGGAGGATTACTTTCCATAGTAACAAGTGACAGTAAATTTCAGCACACTATATAAATTTTTCCTTACCAAATTCCACCTACCAAAGGCACTTCACTCCCCGGAAACGGGGCCAGAAAAGAGTCTTGATGACCCACAAGTATAGGGGATCTATCGTAGTCCTTTCAATAAGTAAGAGTGTCGAACCAAACGAGGAGCAGAAGGAAATGATAAGTGGTTTTCAGCAAGGTATTCTCTGCAAGCACTGAAATTATAGGTAACAAATAGTTTTGTGATAAGACAAATTGTAACGAGCAACAAGTAACCAAAGTAAATAAAGTGCAGCAAGGTGGCCCAATCCTTTTTGTAGCAAAGGACAAGCCTGGACAAACTCTTATATACAGAAAAGCGCTCCCGAGGACACATGGGAATTATCGTCAAGCTAGTTTTCATCACGTTCATATGATTCGCGTTCGGTACTTTGATAGTTTGATATGTGGGTGGACGGGTGCTTGGGTGCTGCCCTTACTTGGACAAGCATCCCACTTATGATTAACCTCTATTGCAAGCATCCGCAACTACAACAAAAGTATTAAGGTAAACCTAACCATAGCCTGAAACATATGGATCCAAATCAGCCCCTTATGAAGCAACGCATAAACTAGGGTTTAATCTTCTGTCACTCTAGCAACCCATCATCTACTTATTACTTCCCAATGCCTTCCTCTAGGCCCAAATAATGGTGAAGTGTTATGTAGTCGACGTTCACATAACACCACTAGAGGATAGACAACATACATCTCATCAAAATTTCGAACGAATACCAAATTCACATGAATACTAATAGCGAGACTTCTCCCATGTCCTCAGGAACAAACGTAACTACTCACAGAGCATATTCATGTTCATAATCAGATGGATATTAATATGCATAAAGGATCTGAACATATGATCTTCCACCAAATAAACCAACTAGCATCAACTACAAGGAGTAATCAACACTACTAGCAACCTACAGGAGACAAGAATTGGATACAAGAGATGAACTAGGGTTTGAGAGGAGATGGTGCTGGTGAAGATGTTGATGGAGATTGATTTCCCCCTCCCGGAGGGAAGTGTCCCCGGCAGAACAGCTCTGCCGGAGCCCTAGATTGGTTCCGCCTCGTGGCGGCGGAGTCTCGTCCCGAAAGCTTGCTTATGATTTTTCTTGGACGAAAGACTTCATATGCCGGAAGATGGGCATCGGAGAGCCAACAGGGGCCCACGAGGCAGGGCGCGCCCAGGTGGTAGGGCGCTCCCCCACCTCGTGGGACAGGTGGAGGCCCCACGGCGTGATTCTTCTTCCAAAGATTTTTTATTATTTCCAAAATAACTTTCGTGGAGTTTCAGGACTTTTGGAGTTGTGCAGAATATGTCTCTAATATTTGCTCCTTTTCCAAATTTCAGATTCCAAATTTCGCCGCATTCTCCCTCCTTATGTAAACCTTGTAAAATAAGAGAGAATGGGCATAAGTATTGTGACATAATGTGTAATAGCAGCCCATAATGCAATAAATATCGATATAAAAGCTTGATGCAAAATGGAGGTATCATTCACCATTCCTGATATGACTCTGTCGTGCAACCCCTCAAAGTGCGAACCTCGAGGGTGATTCCTCCTATGTTCATCTTGAGGATTAAATCGAGTGGGATCCGTCGAGAGTGATTCCTCAGGTTTTCCCCCTAGATGTTTTGGACACACGGTTACCTTGACTTTACTTTAGACCTTGTTAAAGTCGGGCGGGCCTAGAGAGCACCCGCGAGAGATACCTTTCTTAAAGCCGGGCAGGCCTGGAGAGTACCCGCGAGATGTTACGGTGGCGGCTGGATGTTTAGCGGTATCACCCAGGAGGTGGTGGTAGCTCCGGACTTCTCCTGACAACCGTCACTACTTTTAATTGTTAATGCACTAACAGGTTTGGTTATTTGTTCTGAGTTGACCACAGGCCTTTACGCACTAACCGCCACGCGGGAACAGTTATGGGCACTCGGCGTCATAGTATCAGCCGAAGCTTTGTCAGACGTCCTGTTCAGCATTGTGGGCATGTCGGGCCAGTGCCATCAAGGATGAGGTGGTGCTCGTCCTGGCTCGTCTCATAACCACCTGAAGATGCACATGTCCCAATGCCTTTTTAATGAGCCCCAATGCCTTTTTCATGAGCATTCGGGCAACTCCAGAGTTCCTGAGTTGGTCATATAAGCTCATAATCTCGATGCTATAGATGGTGGTGCATGCAGAGTTCCTGAGGTCAATCAAAGACTTCCTTTCCTGATCCCTCTGAGAATTTAGCTCGGCTTCCTTAACCATCTCCTTGATCGATGTCACCGCCGACAAACCACCACCAAGATTTGATGGTGACATCCTGCTCTTTGGCAGTGGACTTGTCCTTTGCTGACACCTTGACAATACCATTGGCATCAATGTACAAGAAGCTTGTTATCTGTGGCCATCTCCCTCTCACCCTGAGCTTCTGATCTTGTTCAAGTTATGGACGAGACGGCGTACACGCACATGCAGATAGTTTTGTTAGGCATCATATTGTTAACGCTTAGAAACATTAAAAATGTTTATGTCCATTCTAAAATGATCATTTATATGTCAACCAGTTTGCAGAAGTGTATATAAGAGTTGGACAATTATTAGGACTCGTTTGGCATAGAGGGACTTCCACCCAATTCCCTTGAAACCTCAAATCTCCCTCCAGCCACACACATCCCCTCTATATAGAACAACATTTGAGAGGGAGGGATTGCCATATTGAATTGAAATGGTGTAAAACGGTTAAAAATCTAATCTTGCAACAGTTCTTCAAATAAACAACATAATTTGCTTGACTTGGAATCAACATATTCCAGCAGCATGACTTGGAACCAATAATATCTCATAGGTATTCGGCCTTCGCAAGTCTGAAGAAAGACATGCATACATTTAAGCATGCGGAGAATACATAATCATGCTTAACTATTTGTGCAACATAGAGAAAAGCACCACTTGATGTTCTGCAGCGATTGTTGGAAGGTTCCACTTCTCAACCTGATTCAGTGAGACCAAAAAAAGCTGATGATACTGAAGAAAACAAGGTAATGTTGCTACTGTTAACAATAGAAGTTCCATGAATTTGCTTGCTTTTGAACCAAACAGAGGTTATAGATATGGTGAATATATGCGTCCGGTTGAGAACAAAAATAATTAAAGAATTAGTTGAGCAAGTAAAGTGAATATATGCGTCTCAGGAAACAAGCTTAAATTTTCTAATATCACTTAAAATTTGAAGGCACATAATTCAAAGTTAGTTTCTCACCACGGCTCTAAAATATAAAAGATAAACTCAAATGAACTAGCTTTGAACCTTTAGTTACAATTAACAATAGCTGAAGACTATGGACTACGGAAGAACATGGGAATAATTCCCTTTGGGCTATTGAAGAAACATGTATCATATCTAAGCTAGCACAGGTGCTCTCGATCTAGCAAGAACAACTATATTCAGCTACAAAGGAATGGGCTGTCTTTCAAATTCTAAAAGATTGAACAAGGGTATAGCGGTTGTCTTTCAAATTCTCAAGGACCTAGAGTCATAAGAGGATTAAGATAGGCCGCTTAAGGAATGAGAAACTAATCATGATGTCCTGCATTGTACTTCTTCGTATTGAGAAGAGCCTCATCCTTTCATCTTTAGGGCGGACCTTACAAATGACGCCATCATCTTTTCCTTGTGCCCAAAAAAGGACAAGTTATTATATTGGAAATATAAGTAAAACCAAAACGGGCAATACATCATTATCACATTGTACCTCTATCTTATTAAATCCAATGGCGTTAACTAAATCTTGCATGTCTCCGAACTGCTCTGGCGAAGTCTCATGAAGCTGAATGATGTAATCAGCTCTCTTTTTTCCAATGCACTGCACATGCACTACCTCGTAACACTAGCTTGGGTGGGTAAAAAAGTCAGCAAGCATGAACACAACAACAAGCAAGCCCCCAGCGGCGACCACGACGGAGGAGCACGACATGCAGGAGGCAACAACACGGGATGAGCAGGGACTTTGGGAAATAAGTTATTTTGCTGGCCATAGGCGGTGAAAGCTACTACATGCAGCAGCGAATCGATTCCAGGCAGCGGCAACGATAGCTCGTGCGGTCGCTCGATCCAATCTTGTGCCTGCTCAAGAGAGAGAGAGAGAGAGAGAGAGAGAGAGAGAGAGAGGTGGGCTTCTACTGGGCTGGCTGCGCTCCCGTATCTCCCCGACGTGTCGAGGGCGTACCAGCGGCGTATCGACATTATTTTCTTCTATTTTAAAAACGCAAAATAGGATACTTCGAGGATACGGGTATCGACGGTGTATCGGGCGTATCGGCGTATCGGCCACGTTCTGTACGCCGATACAGCAGATTTTGAAGTATCGGTGCTATGTAAGTACCAGCAATGACCAAGGAAGAGACCGACGATTGCCGGGACCTCATCTTCAAGGGTTTGTGCAAAGAAGAAGGTGTTGCCGACCATGAGGTGGCACTGTTCCATGTCATCAACGACGAGGTCAATCTCCTACGTGAGTACTATCACTTTGTTCTGCCTGTCATGTTTGCGAGCCCCTTCTTCTTTCTGGTCAACTACTTTGTGGTGCCCGTCGTGCTATTTGGCATCTGCGCCATGATCGTAATCCTCTGCGGCAATGGCAACGTCCACTTTTCCTTGCTCAGCCTCAAACATGACAACAAAGCCTTAGCTTTTGGCATAATCACGCTGACCAAATGCCTTTTGAAAAATATCCGCAATTCTCCCCAGTCGTTCTTCTCCGCCATCTACATCTCCATAACCTACCTCCTCTTCATTGTCTTCATCTACGAGGAAATGTGGGAGGTCACAATCTTTGTGCTCTCAAATTGGTTCAGTGTATCACTCTCGTGTAACTACACCGCCAATCCTTACTTGCGCGAGAGCCCCACCATCAAGGGGGCTCTCCGTAGCATCTCTTGGGTCCATAACAAACTCAGTGGCACAAGCCTTATCATGTGCAAGCAATTTTCCGTGCTAACATTTTGCTGGATCTCCATGACACTGCCAGCCGTGCCCCTACCTAAGAAAGCAAAGCGATCCATCATGGAACGCTTGATGGCATACGGGGATGACGGCCACGCTAACCGTCTTAGCAATGGCCGGTCTGCACTGGGCCAGCAATATTCGTCCTTATCACAGTTCTGTGACAGTGATAGTGTTGCAGAGGTCATCCTCACCTGGCACATCGCCACCAGCCTCATGGAGATGGAGTACCCGCTACAAAAGGGAGCAACTTCAAGGTCCCATGACCACAAGATTGTGGCGACACAATTGTCCAAGTACTGTGCTTACCTAATAGCATTTCACCGGGAGCTACTACCTGATAATAAAGATGGGACTACGCGTGTGTACAAGAACATGAAGAAGGATCTGAAGAAAGCACTTGGGTATTGGGGCTACTATCTTTTGTCTGACCATGGCCGGTACAGCAAATTGATTGACAGTGTTGATAGCCTCCGGGGGGAAACTGCCGACAAAACCGTGGTTGAGAAGGGCATAGTGCTGGGAAAGGAGCTGGTCGAATGGGCAAAGGGGGCGAGGAGCCCGTTTGGGAACTGCTTTCTTAGTTTTGGGTGGAGCTCATCGTGTACATCGCGCCATCCAGTGGTGATGAGCATGAGAAAGGGCAAGAGGAGATGCTGGTGCAAGGAGGCGAACTCATTACCCTGCTCTGGGCATTGACCATGCACACAGGCATCACCTGTCCACCAGCGGATACCTCGGCGGTGGAGAATGTCGAGGAGGAAATACACCCTAGTGTGTGATCCATCTTGATGATTAGTTTTCATGCATGTGTGACTTGTTTGGCCCTCCATCTGTGGGCATATGTTTCGGTTGCTTCATCAATTGCTCTTATATTGTGTTGTATCCATTATTTCTTTTCTTTCTCTCGTTTCAGTAGCATCCTCTAGTTTCCAGTGTTTAGCATTACATTGTATAACTTTTAGCACAAAATCACTGTGTCCCTACTGGACAATGTATTGTTTTGATAGTTTTAACAATATGACTTGTGCTTCTTGTTTTATTAGTGCAAGTTATTCTTCTATGAGTGTAAGGCATACAATTTAAAAAGAATTGTCCACCCTTTCTGACATAACACTTTTTCACTACTGGAATTCCTTATACGCCAGGTGTCTGGCTCTTCGCCGAGCGCCAAACCACGGGAACTCGGCAAATGCATATACGCCGAGAGCAACAGTCAGCAACCACGGGTTCATGGCAATGAGGTAATGCTGCCGACAGTGCATCATGGCGAACAAAGCACAGTCGACAAACGTAACAGACGCCGAGAGCCCCCACACGACAAAGACTAGCCACATGACATCTCCGTTTGCAATTGACGGCTCCTTGACTTGTTGTTATCTATACCAAGAGCCCTGAGAAACCGCTCGGCAAACCACCTGTCACCGAAACATTCTGACCTGATAGTGGACCCGTTAGACTCACTTGTCAGTGAAACATTCAAATTATTTGTCAAGTTTTTTAAAAGAATAATATGATTCATTTTATTAAAAAATTGTTAGTGAAACATTTAAAATAATAAGACTGCCATGGAGAGAGGAGCCAGCACACATCCCAACCACCCTAGTCTACTCTTTCAGAGATTTCGCTGATACTTTGAATTAACAAGCGTACAACAGGGCAGTTACTTCTGCTCCCAGCCGGTTTTGAAGTTTAATAGTGTTTGGCTCGATTCATCTCTCTTTTATGATACACTATTCTCTCCGTCAGATAATAATGTACTATGGATAATCATACAAAATTGTAGAATTGGTTAAGACTGCTATTGTACTGCATTTTTTGTAATAATCAGTCATTTTGTTATTTCCATGCTCTTTTAGCAAGTCTTCATTCTGTAGCTGTACCGGTAATACATTTCTCCTTAGATTTTTACTTATGTTTCGAACTTGTGCAACAGTGACATCTTCCTAGAATTTCAGATAGGAATCTCTCTCAGATTGCTAAAATAAGAATATGCATCATTTATATTAAACTTTTTTACCTTTCGTAAATTAGTTATTTAACCATAAGTTATATTTTATTTTCGTATTAATATATATTATAAGTAGATCATTTATTTTATTTTCTTGTTGTTTCTCAAAATACTAGACAATAACTATTTTTAAAGTAATGATAAACACTATCCAATATGTGAACATAGAGGTTCTCACAAATACAAAGGATGGCAATGATTTATCATTACAAATGCTCCTTTTGTGTTAAACTATAGAGTGAAGACATTGATAAAATATTTTCCTAACTCTTAGGAAATTCAAAACACCACAGTCTTCGATCAATTAAGTTATGGCGTTGATTATATTTTGATATTTATTTATGTGCTGAACATCCAAATATATAAATTTCTAGGTAGAATATTGTACCAAGATTTTGAGGGATCGGACAATCAAATATACAAATTTTTCCCTAAATATAAGAAAATATAACTGACCATATCCACCAAAAAATCAGTTGTGACACTTAATATAATATTTAAAAAAATGCAGTGCCATCCAAATACCTAAATATCTTGGTAGAATATTCTATGGCTACCCTGACCAAGGACCCAGTAGAATAAATGCAAGATTGCTTTATAATGAGCGGGTCTAACAATACAAATATAAGTAGAAGTGAGCCTTGAATCCTGTCAGGCTAACTCACTACTTCATGCGCTAGCCAAGAAGAATCATGGCCTTTCTCACCTGATAGAGGACGTAAATAGAGTACATTCTCATTAAACTTACTCTCTCTGTTCCTAAATATACGGTGTTTTGGTAGTTCAAAGGGACTACTTATTTAAGCTTTGTAGTGCCATATTCTTGAAGGTGAGCGATGAAATGCCTGCAACACCATGGAGAAAATGGTACATAGAAAATGAAGGTGGCATAAGCCATACGAATACACCTCATTTCTATGCTTCTCTGTGCAGAAGTAGTTCATATTTCCCTCTCGCCAATCCTAAAAGTTCGACTTCCTTCAGTCCATAGGCAAGCCTTTTAAGTTTCCAACCAGCAGTCACAAAATTCAGTTTGTATGTAACATCATAAATGCATGGAGTACTACTGCTGATTTTCCAACATCTGTTTTTTATTTTAATTTCTTTAGAAAAGGAGGATGTACCCCCGGCCTCTGCATCTGGACAATGCATGCAGCCATATTATTAATTATTCACAAAAACCATACA
The DNA here is from genome assembly GCA_021605145.1 of Aegilops bicornis. Taxonomy (NCBI): domain Eukaryota; kingdom Viridiplantae; phylum Streptophyta; class Magnoliopsida; order Poales; family Poaceae; genus Aegilops; species Aegilops bicornis. The sequence goes on from CM038674.1 coordinate 693,770,889, forward strand.
AGGTGATATATCAATAATCCTGAAGCCACCATCTTGGCAACACCGTTGCTACTCCTATCCCCTTGATGAAGGCGTGCCGAATGTCCGGGCCTAATACATCCTTTAGCTTGGTAGGTGGGTACACTTTAGTACATATGAACTTTTGAATAGTTAAATTGACGCCGTAAACTTACCTTGCATGTGCAGTCATAGTTTTGTCCAATTTCAAATGCTAAGGTCAAAACTTTTCATGGTGGTGTGATAACTCGGAGTCTCGGACCGTAGGCACATGATTACGCCGAACGCAGTCGGTAGGTACACCACATGGTGGTTGACCACGTGGTTCTGTCTCCGATGCCATGGTTGATTGCGGTCATCAAGTTTGCAGTCGTGAGCACAGCCATGATCACCACCACCCTCACCACGTAATTAATTGGCTCCTTCAAGGTCAGAAATATGCAATGATGTCATGAGTATCTACTTGTCTACAACATCCAAGCTGCATTCAAAAAATGTGTATGTTGTCTTTATCTCTGAAAGGTAATTGTTCAAACCTGTCTTTGTTTAGGCAGTTATGGCTCCCGGCGACAGATAATTGCTGCACGATTCAGATGGAGACCACAAACTAGTAATACACATGTGAGGCTCTGGAAGTCTTTGTTGGAACTAGTAAGCTCGCATGTGCAACGCACGTCTTGATTCCTACATGGTTTAGTAAACCTAGACAAACATGCATTTAAAGTACTCAAGATTAGATCAACACTGGGCATAGGGTCCGTATATTGCTCGTGAAAAAGACTATGAGCAGGAAATATATGTAATATAACAAATAAATAAATAAACAGTTGGTAAAAAAGACATACCACTACAAACAATGGGCAAATTATGGTGGAGAAAATCAAACATAACGTTTTGGGCAACGATGGCCAAACATTTCGTGACTTATGTAGATTCACTTCAAATCTGATTGTGAGATAATAACGTCTATTACAAGGTGCTAATGCATAATAATAAACCAGAAAGAGAATATAGAAACCAAGAAATAAATCCACTTGTACAACACTATCGCATCTCTGTTGAAATGTCTTTGCCAAGATTTTATTCCGCACTTCCTATTTATCCCTTATTCATTAAGGAAAAGGTATTAAGATGCACATTGGTTCGCACACAACAGTGGAGACCAATACTTTCATAGTTGTTCACAAAAATAAATAGAAGACGCTTCGCAAGCATGACTCATATTGCCATATACTTTTAGTATTTACTGATAGTGTAAGTAAATTATAATGAGAAAAAAACAAGCAAGAACATATTCATCTATGTTGACACCAACCAACAAAAGGTCAATTTTGAGGTCTAAAGTTCCAAGCCTAATGCAAAAAATGACATACCTGAATAACGCTTGAATGATACTTGGCTTAATTAGCCAACCACTTTCTCTAAAAAGATTTGGATTCAAGATGTTCTACATGAACAATTGTATTCAATGCCCAAGTACTAAAGAACTAATTTGAGTTTTGCTACAATACACCCTGATTCCAATAATAGCATTTCTACGAATAAGAACCTTAGTTTGTTACAGTGATTATTCGTAGAAATGGCTTCACGCATGGTTAAATCTAAAAAAAAAAATACTTTATGTAGAACATATGACCTTCTGCCCTGGTAAGCACAAGCTTAGTAAATAGAAGATGTTTAATCCGGAGCATCATGAATTGTCATCTTGATGTATTGCAAAAAATTAACAATAAATGAAGCAAAGAACACCATTCCTTGAAATAGCTGCAACATGCTGACTGGCAAAATAGACATAACCTATGCCCATAGAATTAGTGAGGAGGGCGAGATAGTGCGTTACTCTGCCAATCTATTTTAAAACACACTGTTCAAGATAAGCAAAAGATAAATGTGTAGTCAAGTAACACCATACCTCCTGGCATCAAGCATGATTGTCCACCATATTTTGAAACACGCTGTTCAATTCCATACCTCTTGGCGTTGTGATCCGCGGTAATAAAAGTTAGAATTCAAATCCATACTCCTTTCCAACAAGCTGAAAACCTATCATTTATCTAAACCAATAGTCTAGTCTCCAATCTACAACCAATCCAAGCGAGTAGAGAGCCAACTCAGCTAAATGTGAAGCACCAATACGGGGACGGAGACACGTCGATACGGATACGGGGATATATGATACGGCAATTTCTAAAAACACCAATACAGCGATACGTCATAGATATATAAATAATCAATAAATGGCACACAATAAAGATAGAGAATAATTGATTGAGTGAGATGAGATAAAAACATTGCCCTATTTGTAGCATCCATGCTTCTTTTCAAGTCCTTGTGATGCCATGTCCCAACTCCCATGTTCGTCTGTCATTTCCTAGCGTAAACAACAACAATGTCATCAGGCCAGCAGCATCAATCAACAGCACTATACAGAAACGCAAAGCAGCAAAGCTACAGAACGGCAGCAAGCCGCACAGCACCCGCGCCGAGGAGCAAGCGGGCAGCCACCTCAGAAAGCACACAACAGCTTGCACTCACGCACGCACTCACCACACCAGAGGATGAGCACAACATGCAGGAGGCAACAACACGGGAGGAGCGGAGGACAGCAGGGGTTAAGGAAAGAGGTTACCTTTTTGACAATGGCGGCGTTGATTCGGCTAAAGGCTTGCCGGTGATTGGATTCCACGCAGGGGTGAGCGACCTCAGGCAGCGGCGGCGGCAGCAGCTCGTGCGGTCCCTCGATCCAATCCTGGGACCTGTTCAATCTAGCCGGTCGCTGATAATTAGGGTAGGAGGTGGGCTTCTAGACTTCTAGTGGACTGGCTGCCCTCCTGTGTACGGCGTCCTGGCGGCATATCGGCTTTTTTTGGCAGGCGCCAGCGGTGAGGAGCATGTACAGGACCACGCCGGCGCTCCACACTTCAGCCTTACCTCAGAAGCCACGTAGCGAGGCATGCCCACGAGCCCCGGCCCCCGGGGTGCCCGACCCGCGCTGTGGACCAAAAAATTTACCGAGCCGGGCGTGCACGGGCCCGTCGCCGTCGTCGTAGGCGTCGAGGAGCACATTGTCCGGCTTGACGTTGCGGTGCGCGACGCTGCAGCGGTGGAAGATCTCAAGGGCGTCGGCGAGAAGCGCGGCCACAGCTGCGGCATCCGGCTCCGGGTCGGGCGCGCGGTGCCGAAGGCGGACCCAGTCGAGGGGTCCGGACCGCGTGCACCTGGACGACGCCGGGCTTCCCCGCGGAGGCCAGTTGGGTCTCTAGCCCGGTCATCCGACTTGACGTCGTAGTGGTCGCCGGTGGAGCGTTCCGCGCAGCAGCGGGCGACACCGAAGCAGCTGTGACCAATCTCCTCATGGACGGATCGGTAGCTCCTGCCGTCCTGCGTTGGCGGCATCCCCGAGCGATGATAGGCAGGGTGCGGCGCGACTTCCGTGCGATGATTGAGCCGGTGACAGCGGGGATGCAGGAGGATGTTTGTTTCCTATCTCTACTACTTCTGCGGGTGTAGGATCTGTTATGGACATAGCACGGGCAGAGTTTTCGTCCGCCCAAAAAAAATTGCTAAACGCACTTTGGATGTGGGTTAGTGTAATCTTGACGGTTAAATCTAATTAAGTGATTTGATCGGGAGGCTGTAATTCCTTCGTGTTGTTATGTGTAGGTTAGGCTGGGTACATCTAGTGATGAATATGTTTGCTTGTTTAATAGTAGTAGAGGTTAACCACGCTTCATAGTCCGGCTTGGACATGATACACATCACTGAGTAGTATAGGGATAGGTTTGCTCCCAACTACTTCTTATATATGTACATGTACCCCTACGTTGTAAACCAGATCAAAGCAATAGAAAATAGGGCGCTTATACGCGCCGGCCGGAAGTTTCGGCGGTCCAGCCCGGGCTGTTCGATTTGAGCCACGCGGCCGTTGGATCCAAGCAAAAAACGAATCGCCTCGGCTCTCTTCTTCCTCGGGAGTTGGTTGGATACGCATGTCCTGCTCGGGAGCGCCAGCGCCTCCTGTCCCTCCGGTGATCGTCGGTCCCCACCCTTGCCGGTCTTCCTCGCCGCCCGAACCCGCCCTCGCCGGCCGTCCTCGCCGCCGGTCTTCCTCGTCGCCCGAACCTCACGCTGGCTGTCCTCGCCGCCGTTCCCGCCCTCGCTTGCTGTCCTCGTCGCGGTCCCGCCCTCGCCGCTGTCCTCGTCGCCGATTTCCATGCAACAACTCCACCTGCGTTGCAGCTCTTGACGGCGACGGTTGTAGCTTGGCCGCCGCCCCTCGCCATTGATGCTCGCTGCAGGAAATTATGTCGACGGCGGCCGTTAGTAAATCAACGCCGTTTTGAATGGATGTAGCAAAAAACTTCACCCGTAGTAGCAAAAAAAAACTACGGTTGCAGCAAAAATCAAACACCGCTGCCGTCTTTTCGCGAGGTCGCAACTCCGCCTTACATGGATGTAGCAAAAACTTCACCGTAGAAGCAAAATTCTACTATGGTTGGAGCAAAAACAAACACCGTCAGCCGTCTTTCGCGAGGTCGCAACTCCGACTTACATGGATGTAGCAAAAAACTTCAACGGTTGTAGCAAAATTCTACTACGGTTGCAACAAAAATCGTCGTTGTCATCGTCGCGAGGTCGTAGCTCCGCCTGATGGATGTAGCAAAAAACTTTGCCAGCAGTAACAAAATCCAACTGCGGTTGCAGCTTCCCCTTGTTGTGCAGTTCCATTGAAACTTTTCTGTCTATGCTTGAAGCTTTTTTCAACAGCTGTTGAAGCTGTTCTAGGTGACGGTTGCAACACTAGTATACGCGGGTAGCCATGTCGGCCGGCGAGGGAGCCTGGCCGCCGGCGATGGAGGTCGTGGTGGCCTAGTCGCAGCTCGGGAGGAGGGGGAGGGGGGAGAGGTCATGCTTTCAGGGGGAGGCGCTCGCGAGAGGAAGAAGAAGCACCGAAGAAAAAACACGTTTAATTCACTTGAGGCCCATCTAGCGTACGTGGAAAAGAGGGAGCGAGCGAGGGGCGCCGGCCGAGCGTTTGGCCGGTGCGCCGATGCCAAACGTTTTCCTAGAAAATACAGGACCGACACGGCCCTGTTGCCAAAAAAAGATCGCCTGTGTCCCCTTGTGCTATTCGCGTGATTTTCGGCGACTTGATACGGCGGCGACTTCGCACGTACGTGTATACGTGCTTGTACGGCCGGCCAATTGCTAGCTTCACGTCGACGAATCCATCCAGCTGCTTGCCTGCTTGTTTGCCTTGTTTACCTGTACGTGTGCGTGGTCACTCAAATTCTGCCGGTCCGACAACTACAAGTGTGCTATTGACGGAAACAACTCGTCAACGTGCAACTTGCAAGGCAATCTGGGCCAACAGTCTTTTAAATTGGCTAGTGTCATACTTTACGGGCTGTTTTGTTGTTGCTACACATTGGCTGCACATTCGGTATATGTTGAATTTATTGCATTTGGTGCTGAAAGAGTCCGTGGTACATTTTGAAGTTCTCTTCTAGAAGTGACCATTTTACTCCAATTAATTTTGAAGTAGAAGCCAAGAACACTAGAGTTGCTGCTTGCTGCTTCTGCTCACCCGGTACATCATCTCAAATTTGAACAGTATTTTTATGCACATATACTTACATCTCTTCCTATGAAGCCAAGAACATACATTATTTATCCTGTACTGCATGTTTACACAACATGTTCTAGCTTTATCCCCTGTTTGGCTGGTGTTGTGAACTGCGCGTGTTTGCACTGTGTGCATCTTCAGTACGTCTTCAGTTTTTAATGATCGAAGAAATCCTTCCTTAACAAAAGTAACTTTGTCTAACATGCTTCACAAGCTATGACTTTGTAATGTCACACTTGTCTTGAAACTTAGTACAGTGACTAAAAACTTGTTCAATGGATAAACGACTAAATGTACATCTTTAATTGTAGCAATTGGTCTTGTAAGCACCTGGTCCTGTACAACTTATGATAATTTGCCTTCCTTTTTTGACCTTCTTACTTAATTTATTCATGCTTATTTCCTCAAGCAAGTTCTTCGGCAAGCTGAAAATGCCACCATTTCCCTTGAAAAAGAAAAATGATTCAGTTGTTACGCTAGGTCCTAGGCAGAACTCTTCATAATTAACCCTCTGCATTTTTTTGGTGGTCAGGATGTTGTTATATATGCTTACTGCTCATTGCATTTTACTGTATAATTGCAAAATGTCAGTTTAAAATTTGATGTCACCGATGATTTGCTGTACAGCTCTCCGTGTGCTTGAGTAGCGGATGATGATTTTCAGTGTCCTGGATAAGTGATGTTGGAGTTGGATCAGAGACACTCTCTCTTTGGGAATGGGCTGCATGATGATGATGATGATGATGATGATCCTGGTCTTGGGTATCCAAATCTCTGCACCATGTCTTCGAATCTGCACCTGGATCCAAAGACATCTGTTATAAAGTTCCGATTTATTTAGTTGTGTAAGCAATAATTATACTGGTTTTAATTGGAGGTTTGAGCTAGCCCTATGTTTCTTGTTTATCATCATAACAATGAGTTGTGCGTAATGCGTGAGCAGCTGAGCTGTTGTATGTCACTGGAAAACTTTTCGTGAAATATTGCCGTCACATTTATGTTGTGAAATGCTATGGATTTCCCTCAAGATTATGTTGTGAAATGCTGTGAATTTCCCTCTCTTGATCATCCAAGCTGCTGTTCAAAAGCATGTGGCGTCTTTTTCTGTTGTATCAGCAATATTCTGTGGTTTCTACATTTTCTGTGGTGAGAGCATCTATGGTCGAGCGCCTCAAACTCCCCTCAAACGCTGGCGGAAGGCTGACCGTCCACAATACCTGGTCTAGATGGGCGTCTCAAACGTCCGGCTGACCAGCACCCTCATATCCAGCCAAAATATGGGGTGCATATGGGGTTGCCTGGATATGACCAGCGGCGTCTGTCACGTCAGACCTGTCCCATGCTGGCCCACCAACCCCGTATATATTCATGCCCATCCACTCCCGAACCAAACCCTTGCCACTCCACTCCACTTTCCTCTAGTCCACTCTGCCACCCAAGCTCCTATTCGCAATCTCCTACTTCTCCAACATGGCGGGCAGCGGATCCGGAAGTTCTACACCTCTAGATCAATTGATCCGGAGCTCGGTCAATGCGGTCCCGAGGAGGAGATGACCATCCGCCTTTGCATCGCGCCGCTTCAGGAGGAGGCCGCCGACGGCAAGTGCTCAGACTCCTTCCGTCGGAAATCCATTGCATCCGCCCAAATGGCGCATAGATCCAGCGCGATGTGGCATCGGTAGCGCGTCCGTTTTGCATCCGAACGGGTGGCGGATGCGCAACCGCTTTCATTGGCACGCCGAGCGAGAGGTGAACGCATGGGCATCGTCCGGCGCAAATATGAAAGCGATGTGCCCACCGCGCGAGGCAGCGGGCACGGAGGCAGCGGCGGACGTTAGCGGCGGAGTCACATTTTCTGGTACCCTGTATAAAGCACGGCCATCCTGGACATTGCTACCGTGTCGTTGTGGTCGCCCGGCACCTCCCACGACTGATCCATCACTGATCTCACATCCACCGCACCGTCAAGGCTCCGGACTCGACGAGGAAGAGTAAGGCATGGGAGATGGCGGTGCCACGAGTCCCGTGAGCTGGTGTGTGTCGATGTCCTACTCTACCTCGCCGGTGATCGGAGCAACACTTCGAGGAGCGTAGCCTGCCACCGGACATGGGCATGGCGGAGTCGGACGAGCTCCCTTAGATTAGGTTTAACATCACATGTAATAGTATGGATTTGAGATTTCATAACTGATGTATCCGGTTGTGTAAGAGATTATTTGAGATGTGACCGGTCACTACTATCCGCGAACGCTTTCGGGCATCCGCGGGTGTTTGAGGGGTCAGATTTGCTGTATCCGGATGTAGATGCTCTGAATGGTTGCATGCTGGAGTAGTTGGTCATGATGGTCATGGCAATCGCAATGTTGAGAACTTTGTCCATTCTAAATCTTTTGGCCCATGCGTGCCTTCCACTCCTTCTCTGCACAATGACGATATAGGCTGCACACGACAGGCACTCGGATACCAGCCACAACTGGCGTACGCGTGGTCAGGAAGACAAGCAAGTCAAGTGCGGCGTCAGGTACACACACACCATACACGGATAGATAACGTCCATCCTCTCCTTGCGGCCCTGCAGTTTGCGTAGGCGTTTTGGTGAAGGATTACCACAGACCGGCCGGATCGCTCCACCCCACTCTCGCGCTACTCCTCGTCTCTCTGTGGGTGTCCGAGCTTCACCCCTACTCCTCCATCGCCGGCCAGCCATCTTCTCTTCTGCTGCAGATCGAACCCCGCCAGGTACGGCCCGGCATGGGCTTACTTCGATTAGCCACTCATCTTTTCAGGGTGTAGGTTTAGGTTGGCTACGCCAATTTTCCTCTTCACCGTTCATGAATTCCGTGGGTTTGACGCAGAATTATCGACAGAGCAAGCTCTGAGCGCCGAGCTGCAACCGCACTGCTAACCAAGCTCGCTCTCGCTCCGAGTTGCAACTAGTGAAGGAATTGCAGATCCCGCTAGGTACACCCCAACTCCCTCGTGTGCCTCTTACAAAAGAAGAAGAAAAAAAGATGCAAAACGCTCCCACGTCGGTGTTCGTTTTGTAACTTCTTCGGCGCAAACTTTCCTGTTCTATCACTGGCCGTGCATTCGAGCTCTGAGGCCATGGAGGCGGCTCTGGTGACTGTGGCGACGGGGGTCCTCAAACCTGTCCTGGTGAAGCTGGCCACCCTGCTCGGCGACGAGTACAAGCGTTTTAAGGGTGTGCGCAAGGAGATCAGGTCGCTCACTCGTGAGCTTGCCGCCATGGAGGCTTTTCTCCTCAAGATGTCGGAGGAGGAGGATCCTGATGTGCAGGATAAAGTCTGGATGAATGAGGTGCGGGAGCTGTCCTATGACCTGGAGGATGCCATCGATGACTTCATGCAAAGTGTTGGTGACAAAGACGAAAAGCCAGATGGCTTCATTGACAAGATCAAGAGCTTGCTAGGGAAGTTGGGGAAGATGAAGGCTCGCCACCAAATCGGCAAGGAGATTCAGGATCTGAAGAAACAGATCATTGAGGTGGGCGATAGGAATGCAAGGTACAAGGGTCGCGAGACCTTCTCCACTACCAAAAATGTGACCGTTGACCCTAGAGCTCTTGCTGTCTTTGAGCATGCATCAAGCTTGTTGGAATCGATGAACCGAAGGCTGAGTTGATCAAGTTGTTAACTGACGAGGATGGAGTTGCATCAACACAACAACACGTGAAGATGGTCTCTATTGTTGGATCGGGAGGAATGGGCAAAACAACTCTTGCAAACCAAGTGTATCAAGAGTTGAAAGAGAAATTCAAGTGTAAGGCTTTCATATCTGTGTCACGAAATCCAGATATGACGAATATATTGAGAACCATTCTCAGTGAAGTCAGTGGCCAAGCTTATGCTAGCACAAAAGCAGGGACTATACAACAACTCATCGGCAAGATCACCAATGTTCTAGCACACAAAAGGTTCGGTTCTATTTGTGTTTGTCATCATCGGATGCATGCGAAACTTGTTTAGACATGTAGCAGAAACCATACTAACAAATTATCTAAAAATATTCATTATTTCTGCATTTTAGAATATACACCCTCTCTGTTCCTAAATGTAAGACGTTTTGACAGTTCAAACGTCTTACATTTGAGAATGGAGGTAGTACTTTCTAAGATGTTAGAAAATCTGATGGGCAAATATGACCATGTTGATGTCTAAAATGAGAAATAAAATACAATATCACGCAGATACAAATCAACAACTACCCTAAGTGACAATGTGGTTTTCTTCTTCTCACATGAAAGTTCTCGTTTTCTAGGAAAATTCAAAAAATCACACTTGTACATGATCGAGAATCGTATTTAAATACTAGGTGCAAAACATGTATTCCATCAGAAAAAAAAATAGTATGCAAAAAATTGTTAACACGAACAGCTCATCACTTGTGGGTTCCCCATCCGTCAGTACTAAGGATCGGTTTGCTATTGTTGAACTGTGTCGTGCTATGCTTACTATAAATCTGCTGCAGAGAACTTGTCAGGGATGTTGGCAATAGGGGTCGAGCAAACAATAAAATAGGGAAAGGAAAGTTGGGCAAACGGGACTATATATCATATTCCATTGTAGCCTGAGGAAGTTCTGCTGCAAAGAGAGCCTTAGCTGAGAGATTAGGCATAGGGTTTTGCAGCTTAACCACTAGGGTTCAATTCCTAAAAGTGACAGGTGATGCATAGGGTTTTTCCTCTCATTTATTGAGCATCAAGCTTGATGTGTGGTGGAATCACTCATCAAGATTAAATCTTAAAAAATTGAGTAAAAAGATCGTGTGCATCCCTAGTTGATCCAGAGGCTGAAAAGTGAAATTCTCTCCCCAAATTTAAGGCGATACGTAAATGCTTCCCGGGTCGCTCTCCCATGTGACTCCGGAGTCCCTCGCCGCCACCACTAAGTCCCCTTGCCGTCGCTGGAATCTGCCGGGGCTAGGCCCCATGGCGGACGGAGGCGGTGACACTGCTAGCTTCTGGTCCAGGCGCGTCTGGTCAAGCCTTAGATCAAATCACATCGCCACAACCATCTTCGCTCCTGGATCCGTGTGACAAGCGTCAGACGGTGCATGATGGCTCCCCACTAGCGGTTGCCGAAGTTTCAGGAGCCGTCTGAGCGATCGGGACACGTGCCCCTGCTCACCCTCATTGACAACGTTGGGGAAGTGTTCCCAACAGCCTTGTTGGGACATCAACATCGTTTTGCGACCATGCGCCCGACCTATGAGGCGGTAGTGAGTGAGGTATGCTTCGTAGTCGGTTCTAGTCCATGTGGTGACCACTCCGACTCGGGGCGCCATCGAAAGATCTTCATGAGAGTTTCTCTCTTCAGATCTGGTGGTTGCCGTCGATGGCTCGTGACAGCGATGTTTTCGGATGCAATAAGAAGGCGCTGTTCTGGCAATGAGATGCAATCTATGGACAACAGCTTGATGTAGAGAGTATGGTTGTGCAACGGTCGTGACGAGATTTCTAGCGTATCACATGTAGATGATGGGATCATGGAAATCAGTGGTGACAACACATGATTGACTTTTATTTGGTGGCCTTTTGAGCACTCTGTCTGGACCTCCGGGATGAAAACCCTAGGTCTGACTTAATGTGGTTATACCTGGCAATGATAATCTTTTTGCATTATTGCCTTGTTGTTGTTGAGGGCATTGCTCACTTATACTCGGACTTGTTCTTCAAAGTGGAAACTTAGAATCTGGCCTTTGGTGGTTTGATCTAATGACGACGACAATTGAGTGTCGTTCCCTTACTGAAGGTGTTGCTATTGAAAAACTTTGTTGTCCTTGTGGTGTCAAGAGATGGTTGGTGCAGATATGGTCATTGATATAGTTTGTTAATCATCTTTTGATTGCTTGAGTTTTTCTTCATAGCTTAAGCATAGTTTTGGTGTTGGACGACTTTACTATTTGCTAGAGTGTTTATTTGTGTGTATGCATTGATGTTGTGTGCATCCTAGCTACGCAGAGGCCAGGTGTGTGCTCATGGTGTTTGTATCCACTTGATGCTTCACTTTGAGCCAATAAAATTCACCCTTTGTTAAAAAAGGAAGTTTTGTTGATGCTGATCTGTTGTATGGAAGAGTGGAATGCCTTATGCAATTATTGTCGCTTAGAGCATATCTAGCTCTTGCCCTAAAAACTTTGAACTCCTCAAAATTTTCACATTTGAGGAATTAACTCCATCTAGAACTTCCTTTGAAATCATCAACTCCTAAAAAATTTCAGGAGTTACTCCTTAAATTTGTCCCTCGTACTCAAACTTGAGAAGTTTGAGGAGCCTCCTCAAACGCCTCCTCAAATTTCAGCCACCGCCCGCAGCCACTCACCAATTCCACCGCGGCACGACCGGGCTCCCCAAGGCCATGGATGGCCTCCCAAGTGTCTCCCCTGCTCGTGATGGCATAATGCCTGATTCCAACTGGCATGCCACATTATCAAGGTGTCAAACAACGGTGATCTCGTTGGAGGTGAAGGAAGAGGGCACAATTCCTCGGCGCGGGTGCTGCTGGAAAAAAAGGAGGGCTGGGGCTAGCTAGGGATGCCTTCGTCTATGAGAAACCACAACAGACGTCGGCAAATGAAAAGGTGGAGGTACCGATCAAGGAATGAGAAGGAGATGGATACTTCTTGGCGGTGTATGCGTCTATGCGGATGGGAGTTAAGTTTAGTCTGGTCATAGTGGAGAGTAATTTATACTAATGCCATGCATATAACACTAGTCTGAGTTAGAACCTTTACAGTGCAAAGTAATATAGTAGTAGTGCCATAGATGGCTTCGTTTACTAGCTTATAAACTCATCTTCTCTTGGAAAGCGTTATGCCACAGTAACATTCCCACTATGTTGCCACAAATATCACTCCTCATTAATTAATTTCCACATAAGCAAAAAATTGGAGCGTGCTATGTTACTAGCTAAGTTACTCCCACTATGACCAGCCTTAGAACCAAGGCAAAATTACTTATGTGGCAAATATTTAATGAGGAGTGAGGTATGTAATAATATAATATGTTACCGTAACATAGCACTTTAAAAAAAACATAACGCTTCCCAAAGCAAAATGAGTCTTCAAGCTAATAAATGAAGGCATCTATGGCACTACTATTATGATATTTAAATTACTCTCCACTATGACCAGTCTAAGGTTGATAGATGCGCATCTAAAATTTGATGAGTTACGAGTTTTGAGAGGTTGTTTGATGAGTTAAAACTTAGTGGAAGGGCTAGAGAGTAGAGATGCCCTTAGGTTAGGAACTTTAGTGCCGAGCATGCAACATATTTCACTACAGAAAATGCCATAGCTTAGAAGAATGAATTAGACATTCATCTTAAAATAAAATTCTTATATATTTTATTCTTCATCATACATTTACGGAAACACTAACGCCCACACGTGTGGACGTTTGCATCTCGCCCACACGCGTGGATCCACGTCCGTTTGTGGGTGCACGAATTTTGGGATGTTTGTGGTGCAACGTAGGACTGGGCTGGTGTGTGGGCATTCACCCGGCCGCCCACGTCCGCTTTCATCACACAGAGGGGCTGGTGTGTGGGCATTTACCAGTTCGCCCACACGCCAGTTTTCATTCACGCACAAGGGCTGATGTGTGGGCATTTGCCATCTCGCCCATACGCCCGTCTCCTCTCTCCACATCCAAGCTGCCAGTTGCCATGCGTTTTGCAGTGTACATGGCAACTGCCCTAGCGTGCTTGTAAGCAGATGGCAACTCTTTTTTTTACCCGAACATGTCGGTTGCCATGTGTTTTGCAGGGTACACGGCAACTGCCCTGATGTGCTTGTAAGCAGATGGAAACTCTCTCTTTTACCTGAACATGTTGTTTTTCCATGTCTCTTTTTAGCGCTACATGGCAACTGACTACTGTTAGTAGGTGGCAACTCCTAAGGTTTTCAAATCATGGCAATTGTAGTAAACCGGACTATACATGGTAACCGCTTAGTGTTAGTAGGTGGCAACCTCTAAAGTTTTCAAATCATGGCAACTACAGTTAACCAGACCATACATGGCAACAACTGCAGTTGTCCTAAATGGCATCTGGCACTTGACCTGAGATGGCAACTGCAGTTGAGCAACCATAGCAACTGTAGTTGTCCGACATGGCAACTGTAGTTCAGCGACATGGCAACTGCAGTTAAACGGACATGGAAGAGGGTCCAGACCATGGCAACTGCGGGGACGTTGGTGACTGTCACTTGGGCGTGCAGGACCGTGAGGTAGGTGGCTGAGAGAGGTGTGTGGGCGTTATGCATTTTGCCCACACGTAGACTGGCGAGAGGGACTGCAAGGGGAAAAAAAGCATGTGGGCGCTAGTTGTTTTACCCACACGTAGGTGTGTGGGCTAGTCCTCTTAGACACCACACAAAACGTGTGGGCAGACCCCTTAACACCCACACGTGTGGCAGTTATCGTCGTCCTACATTTAAAGAATAATAGAAAATAAAGTGCCTTTAAACTTTCCTCCAGGGCTGTACTCCGACTGCTCCATAATTGAGTGTGAACTTAGTTGTGGAATTAAAAAGACAGAGCATCTTTGCTTCGTGCTTATCCATGACGGGTAGAAGGAAGAACGACATGAAGTTTGCTCCTGGGCTCAAATGCATCCTCGTAAATAGTAAAATAGAAATTAGTAAACAAATAAAACTCTAACATCTTTTTGTGGAATCTTTTACATGCATATATTTTTTTGTTAACAAAAAGCCTTCCTAATGCTCTAGGAGAAAAAAGAATTGATGCTCCGAAAACACTATTTTTAAAAGCATCTTGGAGCATTGTTTCTTCACGAAAATTAGCATGTTTGTATAACATTAACGGAGTTTTTTTTTGAAAGGGGATTACCATGGCCTCTGCATCACAGGGATGCACACATCCATATTCGAAGTTTGTGGCAAAACTTTTAAGAATTTTCCTATTTTAATTTTGTAAGTACATTTGACCTTGGGATGAGAAGAGCACTTTGAGAAGAATTACAAGCTATTTGACATAAAATGCATTGCGAGTTAAACTGTAGTTTTATTTACTTGATGTACACACAATAGTTTCGTCCAGATCACTCTGTAGGCCTTGGTATTTACCCAATTTAGAATGAAAGGGTTCGATTGTTGAAGTTTAGGGCTTAGTTTTTAATGCAATTATTATCAAGGCTTTCATCCTAACCATAAAACATTTTTAATTTTATTGTGGGTCTTTTCATCATTTGCCAACACAAAATACATCCTAAAATGTAGGTTAGACAAAGGGTAGCTAATTTCTACTTAGATATGTAACTACATGAGCAAAAAGAGCTATCAAATATACATTTTAAAACATCATTTGTTTTTCGCCAAACTAAAATCATGAGCTGAACATCAAACATCAGCATAAAGCGGGGCAAATAGCACAAAATCCACACATGTGCATGCTTGAATTTTATATGTCATTACTTTATATTTTTATATGCATGCTTTTCAATGAGAACAACTTCTTAATGTATGATCTTCACATTAAGGTAACACTGATAAATCATGTGCAGGTATTTTGTTGTTGTTGACGATATATGGGCTGTGGATACATGGGATGTTATTAAGTGTGCATTCCCCATAACATGTTCTGGAAGTATAATAATCACCACTACTCGTAAAAGTGATGTCGCAGATTTATGTCGGTCATCATGTAGTGGTTGTATCTATAATATGAGGGCACTTGATGTGGTGCATTCAAGGCAACTATTTCACAGAAGACTGTTTGATTCCAATGAAGATTGCCCTACGAACCTTCAAAAAGTTCTTGATGAAATTTTGAAAAAATGTGGTGGCTTACCTTTGGTGATCATTGCCATATCTGGTTTGTTGGCTATCACGGAAAGAACGGAAGATATGTGGAATCAGGTGAAAGATTCAATTGGTCGTGCACTTGAAAGGAATCCTAGTGTTGAAGCAATGATAAAGATATTGTCACTTAGCTACTTTGATCTTCCTCCCCATCTAAAAACATGTCTCTTGTATTTGAGTATATTTCCGGAAGATTCTGTTATTGAGAAGAGCCCTAATATGGAGATGGGTTGCTGAGGATTCATTCACAAAGATGGCAGATACACAACATATGAGTTAGGAGAGAGGTGTTTTAATGAGCTCCTCAATAGGAGTTTGATCCAAGTTGCATGGACAAATGAATATGGTAAGGTGGAGAGCTGTCGAGTTCATGACATAATTCTTGATTTCATCATATCGAAGTCCATCGAAGAGAACTTTGTCACTTTAATTGGTGCTCCGTATATAACTAGCAGGACACAAAGCAAAGTTCGTCGTCTCTCTCTCCAAGTTGATGAGGAAGGAAATTCAATAAGAAAGACTGGCATGGTATTGTATCATTTACGATCACTCAATGTGTTCGGGTATTCCTTGGAAATCCCTCCTCTGAGTGAGTTTGGGCATTTGCGTGTTTTGGACCTTGAGCTTTGCAACCAAGTTGTAAACCACCATATTACAAATATTGGGAGATTGTTTCAGTTGAGGCTCCTCAACCTTAGATGGACAAAAAGTAAGTGAGCTCCCAAAAAGAAATCGGCCATCTATGTTGCTTAGAGATGCTAGACATAAGAGGCACCCAAGTACAAGAATTACCATCAACTATTGTGAATCTCGGAAGATTGGTGGATCTGCTTCATGAAAGTAGTGTTAAGTTTCCAAATGGAATTGAGAAGATGCAAGCATTAGAGATGTTGGGAGAGGTCAATGTCTATAGGCAGCCATTTAACTTCCCGCAAGAACTTGGACAGCTGCAGAACCTGAGGAAGCTGGTCCTCAATTTTGAAGGTGATCCCATCTCTGTAGATAGAGTGATTGAGGAAGAGGAACATGAAGAGGAAGGGGAGGAGAAAAATAAAGACGTTGCTTCCGCTCTTCGCAAACTAGACACTCGGAACATTCGTTCTCTAACTACTGTTTGTGGGGGGCGCTTCTTACAACAGGGACCTTTGTGCCCTGTTCCGTTTAGCCTCCAGGAATTCATTATGACCAAGGGCTCACATGTGGAGCAGGTTCCGGAATGGGTGAGTTCCCTTGTAAACCTCCAGCTGTTGCGCCTAGAAGTGAACAAATTCACGCAGGAAGATCTACGGGTCCTTGGAAGCTTACCGGAGTTGCTCATTCTGGAAGTGATCGGAATGGGAAAGTATAGCGATACAAGTTTCACAGTTAGCGATAAAGTTGGGTTCCGATGCTTGAGGAAGTTCTCTTTGGAATCATGTAGATGGATGCTTTTGAAGCAGGATCCATGCCTAAGCTAGAAAAACTCGAAATTGGAATTTGGGGTCCGCTATAACGCTGCTAGTGCGATTCGGAGGTTCGGTTACTGGAAATTCGGAATGGGAAACCTCCCCTGCCTCCTTAGTCTCAAATTTGCAACATATGGCTGGGACTGGGATGATGGCAGTCTTGCAGCTGCACAGGATGCTATGGAGAGAGCAGCTGGTAGACATCCCAACCGGCCTACTCTAATCTTTCAAAAAACCAGCTGCTAGCAGCCTTGAGGTACTACTCTATTCCCAAGATTTTATAAACTTTATGATCCTTCTCTTAATTTCGTTGACTCATATGTTCATGTTTCCTTTCCTGTACAAGCTCAAGCTAGAAAGATCATGAGTGCCAGGACAGGAAGGGACTAATTATTGCACTATCAGCTCCCCACCTCTTTGAGGAGACAAGGCGGCATTGTACACAAGTTTCATCTTCTCGTTCTTAACTGCAAGCACTACCGTACTGTGCCTAGCAAGCAGTGGAGTTTGGAGCTACAAGCACCTATAAGAAATGCCTCGTGGAGCGATGGGAGTTGCTGCTGCGTTTCTCCCTTTGATGATACATTGTATTCCCGCATCCTCTTTCACGTGAATAATGTAAAGGCATTTCTAGCTAGCTTTTTTTTCGAAAAGGATGATGACCCCCGGCGTCTGCATCTGATGCGTCTGTCTGGCCACTTTATTCATTATTCTCACAAAACCTTACAAAGCCATACAACAGCAAGACTAAAGCCACCGTCTAAGCAACAACTGTCGCTACACCTACCCAATTGATGAAGGCGCATAGTGGGGGCCTAATACCAAACAGACATCGCAGCCAAACCTAAACATCTAAGACACGAGATCCCAACCAGGGGCGCTGCGGGTATGGGGCACCTACCACAGTCCGGCGCACTCCTCAACGAGGACGCCTGCGGGTATGAGGCCGCCCGCAGCCACCTGCCACCAATCCATCTTGGTCTGTCTTTGTTGCATGTCCCGTGCGAGTCTCTCTCGCCATCGACGCCATCACGACGCCGACAAGATCGTCCTTCTACGCGAGTCCATCCTCCCACGAACTCCGAATCTGCAGCACCATGCCGTCAAGATCCATCGCCATCGGTGTGTAGGATGAAGCACCGCTCCACCAAAGAATCCGTCCTCTGGTCCCTCGATCACGTGTGTACCTACATGAATGACACCCCAAGGGAGGAACGACACCAGAGCGCCGCCGTCATCCGATCATCAGATCTAGGGTTTCCCCCGGAGGTAGCAGAGAGTGGCCTTGAACATCTTCACGGCGATGCCTTCAAGAAGGAAACGACGCAGATAGCGCCGCCACCATCGGCCTTAGCAGAAGCCGAAGGTAAGTTTTCACCCAGATCAGTTCGAAGGGACCCAACTCTCGTGCACGGGCCGCCGTCACCACCAGCACCACCAGGCGGAACCACAGGTACCAGCGGAACCGAGCCACCGGCACCGCGCATCGGATCGCCGGCCACGCCGATCCGCTGCCATCCCCGTCTTTGTCTAGGTCGAGACGGAGCCACCGACCGCGCCACGAGGATCGCCGCCGCTGCACAGCCGGGCCGCCGAGAGCTCAGCGCCCGCCACCGCTGCAGCCAACCGCCGCCCGAAAGCACCGGCGCCACCGTGGAAACCATCGATCGGGAGGAAAGGCGTCGTCTTGACCACCCTCGCGGACCCGTCGCCGCGCCCAGCGCCAGCGCCACAGCAGCGCCATCAAATCGAGGAGGAGGAGTCATGCGCCTCGCCGCCCAGCGAACCACTCCGCCCGCGCCACCAGCGAGAGCCCCGCCCAGATCCGGCCCGGCCCCGACCTGCCGGCTGAAGCGCCGCCGCGAGGCGGCCGTCTGCGCCCGCCGCCAGGCGGCCGTCTCGCCGCCCAGAGCCTCGCAGGAGGGAGAGCCCCGCCGCCGCCGACGCACGCGGAGCTTTGCCCAGCGTCGTCCAGCGGCGGCGAGAAGGAGGGCGAAAGGGAGCGGCGGCAGCGTTCTAGCTAGCTTACACAACAGTTTTTTGTTGGGCAGTTCTTTCATATGTTACTCCTTAATTGGCTCATCCCCTTTCTTATTTATGTTGTGAGCTTCTCTTAAATGAGTACAAGACATTTGCACCTGATTAAAAGAACTATACTGGGAGTGGAATTCCGACCTACTCACTTGTGCGGGTTCAGTAGTTGAGTAGTTGTTTGCTCCTCCTCATGAGTCGGTTCTCAAATTCAAACAGAATCTTGATACATTACATGCTTCTCTGTTCTGTGATTCATCAATATACTCTACATTTGTCGAAAATTTAAACAAATTAGGCCAGAGAAATTCTACCTAATACGAGCAATATGTGTCATCGCCTTGCCTTATTTATTATATTTCTTTTGTACTGGTTGTCACTTTTATACAATTGGTTCATAAGCACTGTCTCACTGGTCTTGTGTTGCATATATTATTTGCTTCATCGGTCTTGTTTTGTTGATATTCCGAGAAAGATTCCCTTGGCGCTAAGTGGCTAACATTGTGTATACATTGTGAGTTTGTGACCAGGCGAGTGTTTGAAACGCTCTCTCTTCCTGTTGCTACCTTCTGTTGGCGGCCGCCTACCTTATTCCCATCAACAATTCCAAACTGGCATCACCAAGATGAGATCAAGTTGCTGCTCCTCCTTTCACCTCGTCCACTTCTCTAGTTTCTAAAACTTTTTAGCTATATAATTGTCTTTATTTTCCATGCACCGACTTGAAGTTTTCTCTCAATGTGTCATAACAATGAATTTCGCGACCATTATTCATATGTTGCCTATTATTGTTATGTAATTCCTCCCTTTTGTATCCTCCTTCAGTTGTGCATCTGTGGTTAATTATCATTTCATTCATGGAGTAGCTAGGAAGTTTCTTGAAGTCAACCCATGGTAAATAAGTTCCTCTCATTTTCTCGACGATTTCGATGGTGTTATATACATATAGGCTTACAGTATTTTCTACAGTTTATTAAATGCTTTCTACATAATCACTGTTAAATATAGTGATATTGATATTAACAAGATGACACAGACATACGTGCCTGTGTGTTTGCTTCACCGATCAAGCATCTAACTGACATGTTTCGCTCATCTAAGAGACCGGCTCATCGTTCTCTATGATGAATGTGTCTCCACTCTCCAAGTTCCAGACTGGCCTGCTGTTCTGACTTGTTTTGTATACGAGCGATGAATTGTATGCGCCTGCAGGTACGTCCCTATAACCTGCTACTTCAAATCTATCTTAAATCTTGATTTTTTGTTCTTATACCATTTCATTCTCCACCTTGTATTATTTTTCTGAACAAGTTCTTTGGCAAGAAACTGAACGAGTTCTTCTGACATCAAGGAATTCTCGTGTTAAACTGAGTGAAGGATAGAAACTGAACTTGTATTGATTGGAGGTTCAGAGAGTACAATATATAAAGATGAACTTGTATTGTTGCAGGGCAGCAACTGAATACAGAGCACGGTTTTACTTGTTTATAAAGGGGATGAGTCCGTCCTGCTTGCACGCACTTTCAATCCTGTCTTAATCAGTGCGTGCAAGCAAGACGGACTTTCAATCCTACAGGGGTTTTCGCATATTATTACTACTACTCCTTGCGCCCTCGTACAATACCACTTCAGAAAATATGTTTCTGAGGTACTTATAGGTAATCCTACCTACATCTATTAGATTCGCTAATGCCACCTCTTTGGTTTTCCAGGCCCAGGTTTGATGATATTGCGAGAGTGATGAAAGTTCGGTTACTGCGACCAAGAACGGTTTTGCTGGTTTCCGATTTTAGAAGGTTTATGGGTTTGTTTTTCCTGTTTTAGGAAGCTTCTAGAAGACTCTGTCTGGTTTTTACCAGTTTCCTTTTTGGTTTTTATTTCCATTTCTTCTTATTATGTTTGTTTACCTTTGTTATTTCCTTTATATTATTTTATTTTTTATTATTAACAATTAAATAAGATGTTCGTGTTTCTCAAAAATTGTTCATGTTTTTTCATAAAAGCAGAAATTTTCTTAAAAGTATCTCTTTTCTAAGAAACCAGACTTTTTGTAAAAAATAATGTCAATTTTTTTAAAATATAGAAAAGGAAATCTTAAATTTCAAATAAGCTCACATTTAAAAAATGTTTGGTTTCTTAAACTAACTAATTTTTTCGTGTTTTTTAGAAAACTAAATTGAAAAGCTGGCTGATAACCAGTAGAAAAAACTACTAGTAAACCAGGAAGAAAAGTTCTCCATTGCTTTGTCCAGGTCGGTATATTCCCGGTTGCCAAATGAGTCGGCCCAGTCATGAATCGATACAGTAAGTGTCACATAGTGCGAGAGCTACACTCGAACGGTGCATCAAGAGTCCAATGCACGTTAATCATACAATAAATTCTCTAAGAATTAGTTATGAAGATGAGAACTTAAAATCCGAAAATCTATCCCACATACTCTTATTAGTAAATACTAAGATATATTTTGGATAATATTTCCAAGGATATCACATATGTTACTGATAGAAACCATGCATGGGCATCCACTTTGTGTATAGAAACATGTAGTTTAAAATTAACCGCTAGCTGGTGAAATTGAAATTCTGTTCATATACCACTTTTGCATGGATGGTGTACATAAGTCAAAACTAATCCACAAAGGGTATACTGAATGTCTTTCCATATTATAAGATAAAACTGTACCATGCTTTCGATGGAAAAAAGAGACATATATGCTAAATATGTATAAAATCTATATGAAGCTAGATGATTCCCTTACCGCAAAAAAAGAAGCTAGATGATTCCCAGCATGTTGTTGTGGAAACACTGAGAGACATGTAGATATGAATTATTATTACTACATACTAACATTTATATATTTATTTTATGTTTCGAACTTAATGGTTCATCAACTTTTTGAAATAAATTATATTACATATTATAATAAAAAAATCTCAAGTCAGATTGTCAGATTAATATTTAGCAATCTATAACCCCCAAAAATTATATCATTGTAGAGTTTCTCAATAAAAAATCCTTTAGTATTTACGACTAGACGGCACCAGCCAATACTTGCATTCACGTATTGCCTTCTTCAATTCATATTTTCACTCTTTAGTCCATCATGATGATCAATGGCAACTGCCAATTCCAGTCATTTTTTATGCCGCATGAATAAGATGGCATGCCAATAATGAGTTTGTCTAAGATGTATAGCGTGGATAATTATGTGACTAATTATGATGTGGCAGGCATTCATGACTTGGTGAGGTGGGAGAGTGCATGTTATTAGAATTAAAGATAGTGTATGTGGTGTATGGCTGAAAAATAGTACTAGTGAACGCTAACATGGGACACCTAGTGAGGTGAAAGGCTGCATGTTGAAAGAATGACATATAGCGAGGATGATTTTTTTTAAGAATATATAGGATAAGGGACCCACACTGAAACTCACTAAAACCCATACAGAATACACTTATAGCTCGAGTGAACTCGAACCACTACGAAATCCATAGGAACACACATTGAAAAACAACATGAAACCACGAATCCACAACTAAAGACAGGAAACCACATGCAAGGGCAGAGGGGAGCTCCTATTTCGCGCACAACACGTTGGGTGGCATAAGCCTTGGCAGGGGTGCGCTTCTTGGCCGGCCTATGTGCTTTGTGAGACGCACCAGTTTTTATCAATTTTTTTGCTTTATGCATTTTGTTTTTTATTTTCAGTTTTTATTCCTCAAAAAAATTCATGATTTCATAAAATTTTCAATTTTCAAAACAAATTTTGTATTTCAAAAACATGTTTGTGAAAACGAATACATGTTCACGAACTCTAAAAATGTTCTGTTTTCCGAAAAACTGTTAGGAAAATTATTAAATGTTCGCTGATTCGAAATATGTTTGTAGCTCCAAAAAATACTAGTGGAAGAAATGTTCATGTATTTAAAAAATGTTTATCAATTCAAAAAAAATTTACGATTTCAAAAAATCGATGAGTTTCAAAAAATATTCCTGAGTTTGCAAAAAATGTTCATGTATTTCAAAAATTGTTCGTGGATTGGAAAAAAAGGTTAATGAATTCAAGAAATATTCACAACTTTTAAAAAATGCGCACAAATTCAGAAGTTGTTTGCGAATTCAAAAAAATGTCTGCATTAAAAAATATTTCACAAAATTAGATTTTTTCTGAATTAAAAATGGATCATGAATTGCAAAGAATGTTTGCAGGTTTGAGAAGGTTCACAAATTTCAAAAAATGTGCATGAAATTAAAAATAAAAAAAGAAAAGGAAAGATTAAAAAATAGAAGAAAAAAATGAAAAGGAAAAAAAATCACGCCAAAAAAGCAGAATAAAAAACCCGATTTAGCAAAGGTTCTAGAACCTTTCCCAGAACCGTGGGGGAAAAAGCCAGTATGGGTCGGCACGTAATTAAGATGTGGCGCATGGGGCGGGTATTGGGTTGCTATCCAGCTACCACGCGCCAAATAGGAATCACCTGGGCGGGTGGCATGGCCCCCAGTAGACTAGGGGCTATGCATAATAGATTTAGGGCCAATTAACCTTCACCCCGAAACAACTGTGCGCTTAAGGCTTCAAGCCTAGGAACTTTACATGTTAAAGTGTTAATAAAGCCCATGTATTAACTGGTCAGCCCACACTACGGGAAACAAACTACCAGTTAGTTTATGTCAATAAAAGAAGGAAGAAACCCTGGCAGTTTTGGAAGCTGAGGATGTCAATTGTTTCAGCGTTGACGCAACACGCGCGCTCGCTCGCGCACACACACAGACACATTAGCTTCGTAATAGCCCCACCAAGTTTGATGAGGGCATCCACATAACCGATCAGCGTCGTCGGCCGGCGACGGCAGAAGCGGTGAGTACCCGTTGTTGAATTATATTGTGCAACAATACTGATGAACTGATCCGCATCTTGGTCCAGAAAACTAGAAAATTCTTTCTTCAGATGACGTTATTTAGGGGTAGCAAATTCTTGTTTTCTTCCCAATAATTGGTACTGCTCTAAATTACTCCTAGATGCAAAAATGACGGTGCCCAAAAATATATTAAAACTCTGTTTTTTTTTTTTTTGCGCATGAGAGAGCCGACACACTCTGTTGGGCCACGTGGTTTTGGGCCCACGGAACAGGGAGAGAGAGAGATGGGCGACGGTCGGTCGTTGTTTACGCGTTGCCGAGCAGATCCATCCATCCCCTTCTCTTCTCCACTCACTCCCACTCCCCCTGCTGCCACTCTCACTCCTGCGCCTCGCCGTGCACGCGTCGCCGGCGTCGTCCGAGCTTCTCCTCGCCGGGAAAGCCGCCGAGGGTCGCCGCAGCCCGCCATTCAGCGGCAGATCCATCCTGCTAGCGCTAGCTAGGTACGAGTACGAGTACGAATCCCCACTTGCCCTGCTTCCATCTCTTTCTTGCATTGGCACCCGCCGGCACGGGGTCGGCCCGTAGCTCATCCATCCTTTTTCAGGTCCAGATCGACGACGCTGAGGACGCTCAGAAATCCGCTCTTCACCTGCTGGCACGCCCACCGTCTCGCGGCGCCCCCGACCTCCTCGCATGCCGATGCGAATGCGACGGGATTACTTCGTGACCGCCGCAGCGGGATCCATGCTTTGAGGTACGGCCCCGTCCCCTCTCTCCCTGCTTTGATCTCCTCCCATGCCGCCGTCGGCGCCGCGCATTGGACTGACTGCGCCGGCACTGGGGACGCTCTGTCTGTACCTCGTGTGGTGCAGCAATGGGCGGTCGGGCTCACCTTCCCTCAATCCAGTCTCTTCCAGGCCCAGATCTACGACGCGGAGAAGAAGAAATAAACATTCCACTGTTCACCTCCCTCAATCCATTCTCTTTCAAGGTTCAGATCCACGACGCGGAGAAGAAGAAACAATCCACTGTTCACCGTCAGTGCGCTTGGCCTTGGCCGACACTGTGTATGTACCAAGCGAGCTGCCTCTGAGTTGCACCACATTCAGGTACTATGAACCAATAAAAACTCAGCTGGTCAGTGCAATAATCAATTTGTAGTTAGCTGTTTACTGTCAGTGCATTCTGCAACCACGCACATTTTTGACCATTTTTGGTGCAGCAATGGTCGGGCTCATCTCAGGGTTCAGATCCACGACGCAGAAAATAAATCAAATCCACTCTTCACCTGCACTGCGAATCGAGCGAGCTGTGGCGCTGGGTTGCACCACAATCTGGTATGAGCCCATCTCTCTGCCTCTCCGATACAACTAAAAATTCAGGTTCCATGGGAGCGATCTGCAGCTAGATGTTTACTAACCCATGCTCTCCTCTTTCTCAGCTTGTCGATTTGTAGCTAGTTGTTTACCGTCTCTGCATTCAGCAACCTGTCCTCCACGCACAGTTGACTGGCCGAGCTCTGAGCTTGCATGGCCATGGAGGCGGCTCTCGTCAGCGTGGCGACGGGGGTCCTCAAACCTGTCATAGGGAAGCTGACCGTTCTGCTCGGCAACGAGTACAAGCGTTTCAAGACAGTTCGCAAGGAGATCAAGTCCCTCACTCATGAACTTGCTGCCATGGAGGCTTTTCTCCTCAAGATGTCTGAGGAGGAGAATCCTGATGTGCAGGATAAAGTTTGGATGAATGAGGTGCGGGAACTGTCCTATGACCTCGAGGACGCCATCGACGACTTCATGCCGAGCATCGGTGACAAGGACGAAAAGCCAGATGGTTTCATTGTAAAGATCAAAAATTCACTACGGAAGTTGGGGAAGATGAAGGCTCGCCGTCGGATCGGCAAGGAGATCCATGATCTGAAGAAACACATCATAGAGGTGGGTGACAGGAATGCAAGGTACAAGGGTCGTCAAACCTTCTCTAGCACCAAAAATGAAGTTGTAGACCCTAGAATTCTTGCTAGATTCGAGCATGCATCAAAACTCGTTGGAATTGATGAAACCAAAGCCGAGATAATCAAGCTATTAGGCGAAGAAAATGGACAAGTGCCAAGGCAACAAGAACTGAAGATAGTCTCCATTGTTGGATTTGGAGGAATGGGGAAGACAACTCTTGCAAACCAAGTGTATCAAGACCTCAAAGGGGAATTCCAGTATCGAGCTTTCATATCGGTGTCACGAAATCCAGACTTGATGAAAATCCTCAGAACTATCCTTAGTGAAATTACTGGTAGAAGCTATCCTGGCACCGAAGTAGGGTGCATAGAACAACTCATCGACAAGATCAAAGATTTCCTAGCAGACAAAAGGTACAATAACTGCATGTGTTTATCTACTCATTGTGCTTTGATGTATAATTTTAGTTATTAATGTTTCACATGAAAACTTGACAAGTAAACTTATCATAAAAATAGTTTTGTTTCCACTAGAGGGAAAAATAAGATATTCTCAGCTCCATGTATATAGAAATACATTGTGCCCCTATGTTTATATAGGAAAAATACCCACATATTATGAACTACCATGTAGTATACAAATTGTATGGCTGAGCGTGAATAGCTTATATTCCTCAACCCAGTAAAACAATGTACCAATTGTAGTATAATCATGTTCAAAATGTAGTAATTTGAAACAATATAGTATACTGGTGACTTAGTGAAAATTTGTAGTTCGGAAAATGACTACACATATTATACCAATTTTTACTACTCCCTTTGTTTCATATTACTTGTCGCTGCTTTAGTACAATGGTAAATTTTCTATCAGTTTTGCTAAAGTACGTCTAGATGTTCCATAAATATTGCACATCTAAGTCCTATGCATTGACCTTGCAAGGAGATTCTTGTCGGCATTTTATTTTTTCCTTTTCTTTTTCTTTTTATACTTGATTAAGTCACTTAGATGTACAACAACTTGGGCACGTCTAGACACCCCCATTTTCTATGCCTTCTACCAGGGCCTTACCCGCAAAAAAAAAAAGGGCCACATATTAGCCTTTCAATGCTTGGGCTTAGAATAGTGCATGTGTAGACATAATCTAGTATGCCATATTTACATTCCCTCCGATTGACCGTGTATTGGATGACAAAATGGGCAAGCGACCGTGTATTGGACGCCGACATGCGGTTCTCCTCACACAGGAACTGCCACGAGCACGCCCGTCGCCCGCTCCACCCCCGAATAATGCTATACTTAAAGGGATCTTACATGATCTACGTCTTTTGATTGGATTAAATCAGGGAGATACATCTTCCTCGGGGACGAAGCGGTGTACCTAAGAGCATCTCTAGTGGACACTCTAAAATCGGTCCAAAGAGTAAAAATTCAGTTTCACTACTCTAATTGTGATCTAACCGAGAGTGTAAATCCTATAATGGAGTAAATACTTCACTCCACGCCAAGCCGAGCGCTTAAACTTACTCCTTCGCTCGGCCACGGAGTAAAACACAACACGCCTCTCTGCCTCCTTCCCCACCCTATCCCTCACTGGCGACCCCCGCAACGTTCCCGCACCCCCGCCATCATGGCCGGATCCCATGGTCGCCGCTCCCCGCAGCCTATCCACAACGCAGGTTGCACCGCCACGAGCGCACCCACTACAAGAAAGTCGCTAATCTGTGACAGTAACTGTCCGTCACAAACATGCAAAATACTGTCAAGGATGGCCGGGCGTGACGGTCCTGAAATCCGTCATGTATATCGCGTCATAATTTTCCCACCCGCCCATCCTTGACGGATTTTCATTTCCGTCATGAATTGTGACGGTCATGTTGTCACCGATCGACCCTACCGCCTAAGGCCCGGCCCATTGTGATGAGACTATTCCGTCATGGATTTACATGGCGTGTAGAAAGATGAGTCTGTGTGGCATCTCCGCAATCTAACGTGGCGCCGGCGTGGAGCCGATGTGGCGCCAAAGATGGAGCGATGTGGCGCCCGGCGTGGGCGGCGATGGCGCCATGTCACCGATGGCATTCGACCCGGTGTGGTGCGGCCCATTTATTTTTGTACATCCAAGCCTATGGGCCCATTTTATCGCGCAGTTGGTTGGCTGTTTGTTTTGGTTTGGTCCATAATCATTCACACTCTCGTTGGCCCATTTGCACGTGTTCAATATGCACATCAGCCCATTAAAATTATGCGGCACATGTGTTTTTTTAGCCAGAAAGTGTGTTTCGAGGCCACTTTATTCGGCCCATTAGTGTTTACTCTACCCAACCCAACCCTTCTTTGTCTCTACACATAATCGGTTTCCAAGCCTAAGAGCTTACATCTCCAGATCCATCACAAATACAGAAAAGAGGAACAACATCCCAAATCATAGTAACATTGACCTTGCATCTCCAAATCCAAGAACAATGGAGCGACAAATGCAACCAGTTTGCATCCAACGGTGTCTGATTTGCAAGAAAATCATTACAAAATAAGAAGGTAGGTTCTAGCGGTATATCACATTCACACACTTCCATGTATCAAGTAGAGACGACGGTGATCTTGGACAAACAACTTACCCTTGAGTTGATCTTGCTTGCAACCGACTTAGCAAAAGTCTAGTTTTGCATCCATCTCACTTGCTTCTTCCTGTTCTCCTCATCTCTCTTCCTGTGCTCCTCGTCTTGCTCGATCCTTGCTTCTTCTGGACTCCTTCAACCTGCTTGGTCAAGGTGTCAACAAGAGCCCGGCTCGACATTGCCCCTCTTTGCCAATTCGCTTGGCGGTTGCTATCGCTAGATCTCGCATGGACATGCTTTGGATCCCCATATCTTGAAGAAACCTTGGCTTCTTAGTGTGGTTAGCAAGCACTTCACCATGACCTTGGTCGTAGAGTTTGATTCTTGTCCATCTTACGTAGAATTTGAGAGGCCTTGTTTTCCATCTCGGTCTAGCAATGCAAGCAACAAACATGGTTATAAGACGGCTTAAGCACAAGTAGAGAAGACAACATCAGCAAGCTTACATGCGTCTTTGTAAGGAAAGCTATCATGCATCCTTTACAACTAGACACTTGTGATAACAGTCAGATTAATCTTTTTTTTGTGTGGAGGTGATTCAAATTATTCATATATACTATCATCTACAACAAAGTGGACTATTTCTGAATTAACTAGAAGTGAGTAATATTCAAATCAAATTATTTCGGAAGTCAATCAATAAAATATATATACACACACTAAAAATATAAGACAAGGGATGGCCAAAACTACAATATATAAAGCCAAATAATAGATTAATAAAAAATTACGTAATTTTAGGTGGTCGATAGGTCACATGTCAAAGTGATTATGCGCTTTTATTAAAGTCATTTCATCTAGCCATATACTAAATCAAAACCGATGTTTTTCAATGCATCAAAACTTATCGGTTGTATGAAAATAAAAAGGGTACAATCATATAGGACAGGCTATTACAAGATAGTTAAGTGAACATGTTAACATTTTCAATTAAGATACACTGACATTTGATTATCAATTTTCAATCTGGTGGAGTAACTCAAACAATATTAGTTCTAGTACGCAAAAAGGTAAAAATTGATGGTTGGTAGTCTTTTGAAGCTGACTTACAATTGCGACTTGGACAACATCGGTGTAGCTTTTCTTTTTCTTGTCAGTAATGGCACTCCTTGAACAAATCCAATGCAGTGGGTTCTTTATCTTTGTATTTGTCTCCTCGAAACAACAAATATGAAGGCAAGGGAGCATCATACAGTTACTACATGGATGCAAGAGTTTACATTAACCTATGGTCAAGAATATTTCTCATGACAATGCACATCCATAGCCACATGTTTGACTTACCCAGTTATCACGCATTGCAGGGGTAGTTATGCGAGCCGATGGTTTGGTGAAACTTAACTTGAGCTCGATTATTTTTGTTAGTTTCACATATCCCCTACATCAAGAGACCAAATACATGTAAGGCACAATTTCTTGATTAGCATGTAGAAGGCGAGAGATTGGTCTCGAGGAAGAAACATACCATCTTTTTGGGATCCTTCCAACTTTCCACTAGCTCATTCCACCGCTCATCGGTCATCGAGGGGCAGAGAGGCGTTCTCGTCACCAAATGGAGTGGGTGAGGGTCAAAATACTCTTTCTTGAGCTCATGTCGTTGTTGGCGAGTCATGCGTTTGACATTTCAGTACAAGCCTTCCTAAGCGGCACAACATCAACGTCCATCTGAAACTTGTTCTAGTCCGATGAAAAACATGTGTAAGTATCATGATTGCACAAAATTGACAAAATAGCACAAAATTGACAGTTTGATAGCCATTTGAGGGAGAAAGGCTGGACTTTGTACTTACACCAACTTTTCCTACAAAGTTCACGAAGATCCCATCTCGGACATGTCCATCTGGGTCCTTGTAATCCTTCCGGTAGCTTAAACACGGGCATATGGTGTCTAAGCGTGACGTTGCATTCGATTCTGCGAACTTTGCGGCAAGAAGAGGTGCCTCCGGCCTTAACTTCCCTTACGGAATGACAAGCGGCGGTTTGCCTGCGGCGTCGAAAGTGATCCTTTCCGGACCTTTTCCCAAATTGGGGCCCCTTTCCTTGGCTCCTCATAGGATTGTGGACACGAAAAGAAGGTAAAATTAAGAACGGATACAATTAAACCGCAACTTCTACGTATAGAAGTGTACTAATAAATGGAGGACATCGTTTCAAAATGTGTAACTATAACAACAGAAGTAAGCTCACAAAAAGTCAAGACAATATACTAGTAACCATATGGCAACAACAACTAAATGGAATATTGCATTATCTATCATGTTGGTGTGTTTACATTTATTACAAATGCACATGTGTTAACTAGAGCGGAAGACAAGGTTCGAGCAGATTTCAAGAAGGCACGGGTTAACTAAATTGTCCTTATTTAAATCTTGTGATATTAAGAAATGAGCAATGGAGTTGTCCTTGAGAATATCATCATCCCGCAACACTGGAATGACTCATAAAAAATCATGCACACATATGGTATAAATTAAGACAGGAAGATGCATAGAACAATAGATTGAACAAGAAGTTTAACTCTAATAGATGCTAGAAAGATTCAGGTTATGACATGCCTTCAGAGTTATTGTTAGGTTGGGTTTGCTGATTTGGCTGGGCACTACCACCAGTTTCGTTGACCATCTCATTTTCGTCTTCACGATGGGCAATGAGATCAGCTCCATTGGCAATCCAGTTGTCATCATCACAATGTCCAGGATCATCACCTTTTTTGAAAAAAGCATCTAGTGAGAGTATGTTCATCATGGAGCTAATAGCCTAGGCTAGTAATTCAAAAGAAAAAACATGAACATGATATGATAATAATAGTAAGGAACTTGCCTTCAACACCATGGTCATCAAAGTTGGGAGCAGTTTCTTGACTTGGCGGACACAAGCCATGGAAGCGATTGGCTTATGGATGACACTTGGTGTCTATTGCTTAGGATCGGACATTTCCTCACTTTGAATACCTCCATCGACATCTTGTGATAGAGCTTTCTTCGACCTTGTGACTCGTGGATTAGTTGGGAGGTCCGCATGAACTCTCTTAGGAGGTCGAGGCTTGACTCCACCGGGGGCATGGCGTGCCAGATCTTTTCTTACTAGTTTTCGACTAGTCTTCTTACAAATCTGACAGATATGAAAACATGGTTTAATCAACAAACAAGAACAAAATTATCTTTTAGCAACGGCAAACAAGCAACATATCTAAGCAATGAATGACTAGATTGAGGAAATTAGCACCTTAGAGTTTGAGCTAGCAGCAGGTGTCGTCATCGCTGTCATCTACACTAAAACATCTACTCGTCATCGCTGTCGACATCCATTGTGGCACCTCCTTCGTCTTCATTGCAATACTCCAAACCTGTGTCATCTTCTTCATCTTCGTCGCCACCTTCATACACTTTTGTGGATTTTTCTTTCATCAAAGCAAGCAACGACATCGACTTCAAAAGTAATGCCTTGCTCATCATCTCTATGCAAAGGCTTCTCGGATGTATGGTCGTAAACCCATGTTCTCCTATCCTCCTCTTCACAACACTCCTCCTCTTGATATGCGGGACCACTAAAAGGCACACCCTCGGTTTCACTAATATTGAGCAGATGCCTATGGTCGAATGTTTGCACAACTTGCCAATTTTTCCCATACTTGGTCCGTGCAAATAAAAGACCTTACTAGCCCGAGTAGCCGTAATCAAAGAATCGTCCTTGTACCACAAACTTCCAACATGTATGCTTTTTGAAAAAACCATCATTTTTAAGTTCATCTTCTTTCCATCAAGTTTAAACCAGTCACATTTAAACAAAACAATGACCTATCTTTCAAGTTATAATCTAACTGAATGATCTCTTTCGAGTTCCATAAAATCTATGACCTTACGGTCATGACTCCTTGTTTTCGTCCTCTTGTTGCTATCACGAGCAACAAGCTAAATCTAATCCCATTCACTATGCACGATGAGAATTTAGGACTCTCCGTCAGACCACATGCCAAGGAAAATAGATCTTCATCTACCTCTTCGCCAACCTCATCTCATGACCTCATCATCTCCATAAAGACACAAACACATACATTAGAATCTGCGGTGAAATTTGACAACCAAAAATTATAACTAGATGTGAATGAAAACTAACATAGTTCACGAACCATGTCCAAATTTTTGTTGAAGCTCTTTATCACTTTGTCCGCAACCGTTTTCTCTTTAACTCATCTCTGAACATCTTTGTAAAATAAAACAAATTAGTCTCGAGATCACATATGTACAACACAATGCAACAAGCACAAGTTTCAAAAGTGACAACGTACTCGATATATTTCTTAGCTTGATCACAATTGTTCAACACATACCACACCATCTGGTCAAAATCTTTTGCTCATGCACATATTCATAGTCATATCACGAAGTAAAATTAACTCCATGCCCAAAAGCGTCGACACCATAGGCTTCTTCATCTGAATAACCTATATTTCTTGGTTTCCGATTAAATATTGTTTCAACATCATCCATGTACACGGAGCAAAATGTCGGGCATTCATACGCAATATATGCCTCGACAATTGAACCTTTCCGTGGCGCCCTATTCCTCACATAAGCGCTTTAAAGTATATAGCCTTCTTTCAACTTTGGGTACATCCACCCATATTGTACGGGACCTCGAAGCAATGCCTCTTCGGGTAAATGTACGGCAAGGTGCACCATCACATCAAAGAATGCAAAGGAAAATTTTCTCAAGCTTGCATAAAATTACAGGGATTTCCTTCTTCATTTCGCCAAGACATCCCTATTAAGAGTTTTCTTTGCAGTTCTCTGAAAAACTTGCCTAACTTCATTATTGCTTCATATATATCAACGTCCAAAAATCCTCTCATGCCCGGCAGGTAAGATTCTCTGCGGAAGAATGTGACAATCATGTGTTTTCGGGCCTTGTACCTTGGTTCCATCGGCACTTGTGCATCTTGAGATGTTGGAAGCAAACCCATCTGGAAACTTTAACTCTCGTAAAAATTGACAAAATGCAACAACTTGTTCTTTGGACAAGGTATATCAGACCCGAGGCATCACATATGAGTCTCCTCCTTCCTCAATTGCAACTCCTCTTTAATATTCAAATCTTTGAGATCAATCCTAGCATTAAGTGTGTCCTTTGTCTTACCCTCCAGTTCAGAATTGTCCCAACGAGGTTTTTCACAAATGTTTTTCTCAATATGCATGACATCAAGATTGTGTCTCAGCCTTCAACTTTGCCCAATACTTCAAATCCCACAAACAAACCCATAGGCCCCAAATTGGCACATGATCCTTCTTCTTTGCCCAAGTCGAGCGCTTCCTTTTTCTACTTTCTTGTTGTCTCCCAGGTCTAACCTTCTCCAATTACGCTTGCAACTCTTTCTCGGAGAATTTACCTAGCTCATCATTGCTTTCATGAAGACTAACAAATTCATTGTTTCTCATAAGCGATGACCCCTTGGAAGGAAATGATAGTGACCAATATACCCAATTTTACTCCTTAGGTCAGTAAGAAAGTGGGTGTTTGTCACAATGAATACATGCAAAATAGCCTCTTGTAGTGCATACGAAAGAGTGCTCGGAGTCAGGTAATCGTGAATGCACCATAGAACGCATCATGAAGATCAAACATTTTTCCACTAAGAGCATCATATGTACGTACACCCTCCCGAGCTCAAGTAATTCTTCCACAAGTGGTTGTAGAAAGACATCAAGTGCTTGCCGGTGATTTGGGACACAGGAATCAGCAGAGCCATCATAAAATTTGGTGATCCATGCATGCCCAAGGTGGAAGGTTGTATGGTATAACAAATACAGCCACATACTATAGGTTGTGTTAAAATTTCCAAAAGGATTGAACCCATCAGTGGCAATGCCAAGCCTAAAGTTTCTGGCATCTTTTGCAAATTCTGGAAAATTTTCATTGAAAACTTTTCACGCATCACCGTCTTTTGGATGACTCAGTTCCTTCTCATTGGGCTGCCTCTTTAGCTCATGCCATTGTGCTTCTTCTGCGCCTTTTTTGGAAAGAAACATCCTCTTTAGCCTAGGCACCAATGGAAAATGCCTCAACACTTTCTGTGGAATCTTCTTTCTAGCAGGTCTTTCCACCTTGATAGGCCACAAACAGGGCAATTGTCATGATTGGTATATTGCTTTCTGAACAGAATGCAATTATTGAAGCACACATGTATAGACTCATACCCAAGGCCTAATTCCTTTAGAAGGTTCTTTGCTTCCTTATACGATTTTGGGAGCGTATTGGGTTCGTGGAATGCTTGACTAATAGCTTCAAAATTTCGGTAAATGCACTATTCGGGATCCTATGGTATGACTTCAAGTGAAGAAGCTTTACCACAAAGGAGAACCTTGAAAACTTGCTACAACCATGATAAAATTTGCCGCTTTTGCCTCCTTCATCACATCCTTCAAAAGACTCATTCTCGTAAGGGTTTCCACCATTGTTAGCATCTTGATTTTCGGTTTCACTCGAGCTTGTTCTCTGCTTTGCGTGGGTCTTCAAACATCTCTTCAAATCGGTCGGCGCCGTTGTCACCATCCTCGGTGTCATGCACATCAGCAGGATGTTCAATAACATCTACATCAAAGTCTTCTCCATGATATATCCAGCAGTATATGTACTTTCCATGCCATACATCAATATGTGCGTGTTCACAATTACGATGTCTTTGGTACTTATGATTAAGGCATTCTCTACATGTGCGAGTATTTTATCATCCTCGCTGAATTTCTCTTGAATGAAGTTCATAAATTCTTTGACACCTTCATTGTACTCACGGGAAAACAATGTACCATGAATCCAACGTCTATCCATACGCATTGTAGAAAAGAACCAATTCAATCAAAAGGTTTACCGGCCATCAAATTAACATGTATACGGTATACCAAACTAAAATATGTTCAGATTTAAAATTATCTTTGCTTAGCACTATAGTGAACACAGTTCATCAAAAGATTTTTTCTTCGTTGTGACAAAGGAACATACACCACTTGACAAAATATTTCACCGATTATTCGACATTAAAGAGGTCTACAAATCAATACAAATCCGTAGCACACATTTACTAGTATGAGCTTGCCTACAAAATCTCGACTACTAGTATGTGAATAAGACAATGCATCGATTGATGCCAACTCAATATGTATGTGGATGAATGCACCACGAAAAACATAATGTACATGGTTCACGTGTCACATCTATGGTGTCATGAAAACAAGAAAAATGGAACTAAAATCTCAAATGCTAACTACACCGAGATGGTATTTCTGAATATGTATCTGCATCCATCAACACATTCATTAATTGGGTAATCTAACTACCTCAAATAACACACCATTAAACCTAAAGGGAAGAGGTTCACCCCAAATTGAGAAGGGGAAAATTGCAAAGCACAGTATTTAGTCGACAAATTACGAAGGAGAGAGATGATTTCTTTGGAGGCATACCGTTAAGCTCTGGTGAGGTTGATGTTGGGAAAGAATGAGGGAGTTTCGGTCACGAGCAAGCTATCGGGCGTGATCGCTCGTCTGTGAGGCAATGGTGGCGGCACGCTGTGGCACGCAGCGATGGCAAGCGGTGAGGTCGCTTTCATCCAGTAGCAAGAATGGCGGGAGGTCGCTGCTTGCAGTCAAAGAAGGCGCATTTGCAGCGCGATGCAGAGGCCGACGGCGTCGTGAAGATGGCGCCGAGACGGACCACCTGCCGAATCTAACCACCCTCGCCGGGCGGTCGGCGGCAACCTTTGGCGGCGCCCAGGCAGCCGTGGATGGGATCTGGGGATGTAAGAATCGGGAAAAGAAATACCTAAGTCTCAACAGCTTTTTATTGTGAAGCAACATAATCCAAAATACCACATCATGTGGGGCATACAATGGCACCCACGTATAATCACACTTTTATTTTTTGGGCAAAACCTATGGTCCGTACCGACATGTGGGCCAAAGAAGGCGGAACCGCCACATCATTGGAGCACAATCGGTGACCAGTGCAGATGGTGTATATTAAAAAAAGTGATTGGCTGGCCCGAGCCCGCTTGGTCGATTCATGTGATTTCTGTGACGGCATTAGCGTCCGTCATGAAGGGTCTGCTTGTTTTAGGCCCAACCACGGGTTACTAATCGGTGGCCGGTATTCATGGCCAGGCGAGGAAAGCCGTCATAATGCACGGATTCGGGAACTTGAAGAATCCGTCATGGATTAACAAGTTTCGTGTAGTGACCGTCGATGCATCTGCCTCCCAATGCTGCCACAGACGCTTCCTTGATCGGCGCCCCATATTCTTACCGTAGCTGGCTCTCCGGCTTCCCTGATCTCCCCGCACCACCGTCGCCACAGAGGTCGTACATTTGCATGCAGCAGGGGGGATGGGGGACCGAGATCACCAAACAACACACCCACATGACGCTTTGGCTCAGATCCTTCCAATATGCCAAGCAGGCCGACCAGGAATACGACATTTGGTTGTTTGGCTGCACGGCGCTGATGGCCACCGAAACTTTGAGGTGGCTAGATGGCGCCAACTCGCGGGTGGTCTCCACATTAGACAGGAGGAAGGACCAAGAGGCGAGGGAAAGGTTGGCGGAGGAGGCCTCCACCTGCTCTAGGTAGTGGTGGATCGCCGCCTGTACTAGCAGCGGGGGGGGGGGGGGGTCATCGTGTTGTCAAGCAACGATGAAAACAATGGCGGAAACAGAGGCAACAGAAGCGGAGGAGAGAATGGAGGCGGAAGCGATGACTGCTTCAGGGCCGAATTTACAAGAATCTTTGGCAACGACGATGGCTGCACATGGCCTGACCCCATTATCAATAGGCTTTCTCGAGCGGGGTGGAAATCGGTCGCTGAAGATATGACTAGATTTTAGTAAGTTTTAGATTCGGTTAATTTAGTAGAGTTTTTGTTGGTTGATGACAATGTGAAATTTCATAAATGGGTGTTGAATTTTGGTTAGTGTATTTTCTTGAATTGAATTTGTGTTCATCGTATCCGAATTTTCTTTTTTACTTCGTTAATTTATGAGAACGGCTAGAAACAACCAAAATTTGGAGTACAATTACTCCACTAACATTTGCTCTGCGGTTTAGTCCACTAATTTTTAGGGGGTCGGCAAGAGAAGTTGCATGCGTTGGAGCCTGAAACCTGACCCCTCCCTTGCTTGGAAGAAACGTAAATCTTGTAAACCGCGGTTTATGCCTCTGTCTTAGTGGAGCGCCAAGTTCGTTACTTTTGTTAGATTTTTCTTTTTAGTTTTGTTTATATTTCGAAAATTTTAAATACATATATTTCAAAATAAATCTACATAATTTTAAAAATGTTCATCGCACGTTAAAAAACTGACTGTGGAGTGTAAAAAAAATCATCCAACTTTGAAAAATATATTGACACCATTCACAAAAATGTCCGTGATATTTTAAAAATGTTCACACAACCCGTCCCCGTTGCTGCTGCCGCGAACTGAACCACTACGTCTTCTCTTCTATTAAAGGAGACATGACGGCAGTTGGGATGGAGGGGTGCTTCTGTCAGTTTAGGGACACATCCCTCTTGGCGCGCTGATTGGGTGGAAAACATGCGAGAAATTTAGCGCCCTTCTATGGGATTGGAGGGAGTAACACATATCTACTATTTATGTTTTTCTAGAGTAATATCTACTATTTATGTGTAACACGTATTTAGGTACACTTTGTTGTTATGGACGAGACATACGGGGTGTGCCATAGCCCATACCCCATATATATACATCCTTTTATGCAAGACCTAGATGTAAACTTCAACATGGTCACGCTTCATTTAAAACTACAAAATGTATTAGCTTTGTCGTAAGTCAACCTTTTAAGTTTGGAATAGTTTATGGCAATATTCTATAATAGCAAACAAGTATATTATAAAAAATATATTTCATAGTGGATTCAACGAAAGTAACTAGTTGTTGAATATGTTGGTACACTTCGTATCAATTTGATGAAACTTAATGAAGTTTGACTCATTACAAAGCTAGACCTTCTTATTGTTTCAAACGGGGGAAGAGTTGTACTTAAATTGATGTCATATAAGTTACTAGTATTTCTAATGCATGAATTATTAGTAATACTAATGCATGGATTATTCTGCTCCAAATTTAGGAATCTACTTGCAATGTTTAGTACTTGGTGTTGAAATGGTTTTCCACATTTCAATTTAGCACTATTTACTAATGTGTGAAATCTTGCGTTACAATATGGGCAGGTATCTTATTGTCATAGATGATATATGGGACATAAAACATTGGGAACTGATCCGATGTGCTCTAGCTGATAATCATTATGAGAATAGAGTAATCACAACAACCCGTGATCGCGACGTTGCACGTAAAGTTGGTGGCGCCTATGAGCTTAAACCCCTCCCTGATGAGACATCCAAAATATTATTCTTTGGAAGAATTTTTGGTATTAATAATGACTGTCCAGATGATTTGGTCGAAGTATCTGAAACTCTCCTGAAGAAATGTGGCGGTGTGCCATTGGCTATCATCACCATTGCTGGTTTATTGGCCAGTCGAGAAGGGAATAAAAGGGAGTGGAACAAGTTGTGTGATTCAATCGGTTCGGGACTTGACAATAGTCCTGATGTGAAGACAATGAGAAATATATTGGCCCTTAGCTATCGCCATCTACCTATCCACCTAAAAACTTGCTTGTTGTATCTAAGTATATTTCCTGAAGACTACATTATTCAAGGAGACAGATTGATATGGAGGTGGATATGTGAAGGTTTTCTTAATGGTGTACAGGATGAGTACTTATTTGAGCTTGGTGAGAGCTACCTCACCGAGCTCATAAACAGAGGCTTGATCCAAGCGGTGGACTCCTATAGTTATGGCATGTCAACGGCGTGCCGTGTGCATGACTTGGTTCTGGAATTTACCAGCTCCAATTCTGTTGAAGAAAACTTTTGTACTGTACTGCATGATAAGAAGGCGAAATCAGCTGCGATAACAAGGAAGGTCCGCAGGTTATTTCTGCAACTCCAGGATGTTGAGATGCCTCAGGGGAGATTGATATTGTCCCACATGAGGTCACTTACTGTGTCGGGCTTCTGGGTTGACAAAATGTCGTCCCTTTCTTTTTCCCATCAATTACGTGTATTGGATTTGGAGGAGTGCTATCCTGTGGAGCAACCCTATAAATTACTTGAGCATCTTGGGAGTTTATGCCAGTTGAGATATCTTGCGTTGGGAGATACATACCCCAGTGAGTTCTTATTGGCGATCCAAATTGGGCAGCTAAAAAATCTGATATGCTTAAGAGTTGGCAGTCGCTCCAAAACCAAATTCAGGCCAGGTGTGGTTAGGGAACTGGAGTGCCTGCAAGAGTTGTCAGTGATCAATTTGTCTGAGTCTCCACACGTTGCCAAAGAGCTAAGGCATTTGACTAAACTGAGGGTTCTTGGTATCTGTTTCGAAGATATGCCTGACGAGAGCTTGAAGGGTTGGCTTTTGGAGTCTCTATGTCACCTGGAGAATTTGCAGAGCTTAATTGTGAGAGGCAGCTCTGTTGGTTGTGTATCTTGGGATTTCTTAGGGGAAGGCTGGACATCCCCTCCTCGGAACCTCCGTAGATTTGGTTCATCATTTGG
Organism: Aegilops bicornis; assembly: GCA_021605145.1. Classification (NCBI taxonomy): domain Eukaryota; kingdom Viridiplantae; phylum Streptophyta; class Magnoliopsida; order Poales; family Poaceae; genus Aegilops; species Aegilops bicornis. The sequence continues at coordinate 693,810,881 of CM038674.1, forward strand.
ATCCTTCTCCTATCTGCCGTCGTGGATCAGCCCGTCAAATCTTCGGGAGCTGTCCATCATAGAGATCAAGCTGGACAACCTGCGGCAGGAGGATCTTGACATACTTGGTTCCTTTCCTTCTTTGCAGTCCCTCCGGCTGAGGTACTACAAGAACATCTGGGATGAAAGAAGGGAACAATGGCCGGTGATCAGTGCTGGTACTTTCCAGTGCCTGCGGGAGTGTGAGTTGGAGATACTTCCCACGGGGGGAAATATGTTCGCACCAGGAGCTATGCCCAACGTTCATAGGCTTGAATTTGATTGTTACGTTGAGGATGTATTTAGCTTGGGTTTCGCAAACCTCCCATCTCTCCATGATAGCTTGGGCTTGGAGAACCTCCCTTCTCTCCAGGAGCTCCACGTTTGCTTCAGAGAATTCACCCATGGGTCCGTCACCCGAGAAGCATATGACAAAGCAGAGGCTGCAATTAGGTGTGCAGCCGACAACCATCCCAACCGCCCCACCCTTCACTTTACCAAGGCGTTCTATCCATCATGGTTGGGCAAATCGGCCTCCCCATAGTTTCCTTGTTGTATGCATATGTTAACTCTGAAGTGGAACTGTGTACCTATGTAGTGTGTTGCGTGAGCAGTGTTTTTCTTCTATTGTAATACTACAATTTTTGTACGTTTTGTTCTACATCATTGTGTCTTTGGCCATTTAATAATTTGGACGACAATCGTTATGCTTTTTGCAAATCTGTGGAACATTCCCTGTACGGAAGGCTTGTGAAGAACCATGCCCTTCCCTGGTCTGTGCATGTTTGAGAATCTTATCGAGCTGCCCAAGATCTCACAGTTTACTTTTGTGCTGACATCTGTAGGACAAGCGAAAAAGGGACGAAAATTAACAAATTAGTAAAAACCATCAGCCCCCAGCAAGTGCATGGTAGCCACAATGTCCCAGCGACAAGGAGGTATCAAGTTTTGCAGCAAACACAGCAAAGGCAACAAAACAGAGTTCCCGACGACGCACGCGAGAACAAAAGAAAGGCAAGGTAGTGGCAGCCATGACCCTAGAAAGAGGAACACTTCGCGACCCACCCGAGAATAAAGCACTCCCCCTCGTCCCCCGTAGAACTGCTGACGAGGAAGAGTACGTGCAGCCACATAAGTGTGTGCAACTGTTCAACCTGCAAATTCTTTCGAAATTTTGACATCGATCAGGGATGCTTTGCCGGTGAAGTCATGTTTAGCTTAAGCAGCAGTTTTCTTGCTGGGAAACTCTTTGAGATGCTACTCCTTGTTGATTGATTCACAAGGGCAATTTCTACTCCTCATCTGCTTCTGAAAATAATTTTCAGCTACATTATACATTGTCTGCAGTGGATGCCCATTTTCAGAGTTTCAGTTGACATGCCCTTTCTGCTTGTTGCCACGCATGTGATTATTCAGTTCTACAATCTTCAGTTGTCTGCCATTCGAGAAAGCAAATACTCATTGAATTGTAAGGTTTCATTGTCAACATATATAGTACATACTAGTCATTTAACAGGGAGGGACTTGCAAGTGGATGCATACATATGTACGTATGTATCAACAGCTGACAGCTCTTGGCACCCAGAGGATCCGATCCATACTCATATAGCAAAGATAAGCAACTCTGACAGGAAGATGTTTCCGTCCCATGCATATATCAGCTGCATCCAACAAACGGTAAACAAAACTAGTATATGTATAATTCTGAGAGTAGTAGTACGGCAATCAAACTAGTGATGATGGCAGTAAGGATGCAAAGTCCGAGTTAACATGGTTGCAAAGCTCATCACTGGGCAGCCTGTCTCAATCCCATTACACATGGCCAGTAAAGAGACCAACTACTCACAGCTAGCACTTGAAGCATTACACGGCTGCAATTTGTTTGCAAAAGGAGAAAGAACCCAACCACTGAGCATTCTGGCTACTCTTTAGTTTCTGCTTCGGTAGTAGTCTGTAATGGATGTGTTTAAAGTTTCTGCTTGTTTCTACTAGGACAATAACTGCCATCGCAAGAAAGCTAATCAACATGCACGCTGTGTAGAGTGTAGACAGTGATGCCCGCTTCAGAGTTTCAGAGAAGAAGCAAAGTAAATGAAAACAGAGGAAACCGAGATGATCAATTTGCTATATTTTTGTAGTTTTTTGCGTTGGTTGTTGTTTCTCCTAGAGAGCCTTGTTCTTGGCTTCTTGCTGACGTGTTGGTCCTTTGGCTAGAGATGTACCGTTGGGTTGATGATGCATGGTGGCTTGATTGAGATACTAACTGATGATGCAAAGCAATTTCGTGGAAGCTGCAATCTCAAAAGTTTGCTGTTGTTTTCGAGATCGATGGGTCGGTTCATCATTCTGCAGCGGGCGCTTATTGCTGCTAAGATGCAAGCACTGCTGCTTCTTTAGAAGAAACTGGCTACTGCCAATTGCGAGAAAGCAAATGAACATGCAAACTGTGTAGGCCTCTCTCGCTCTCTGTTTTCTTCTGAGTTCCAGAGAAAAAAAAAACAGAGTAACTCAAAAACACGACAGCATAACCGGGGCTTCGGTACTGCATGGCGGTGTTGGACATGCATAACTGGGGCTTGGGTTATTTGCATCAGTACATGCATGGCTCGTGGTGGTGGGTCACCAAGCCAAAAACCAGGAACATCACCAACAGGGGGAGTTGCTGCTGGCCCCTCCTCATCTGCTTCTCAAGTTATTTTTTCACAGTTTTCGGCTGCAAACTTCTCTCAGCAAGTAAATTGTCTCTCTCTGTTGCAAAATGCAGTAACCCATGCATGGGGGTATACCTTTAACCATAATTAGCTTATCAGCATGTGCATTATGAAAAAACAAATGTGGCAACTATGAGCATAGATGTCTGCAGAACGTTTGCAGCCAAAGTTCAACTTCGGAGAGCTTGAGTGTCTCGCATACATCAATGGAGCCGAGTATTTTTCTAGCAGGTTATAGCTGAAACAGCTCTTTCCTTGTTGGGAAACTCTTTGAGACGTCACTCGTTTTCTGGGATGAATGTGCCAAAGTTCATATTGACATCCTGCTTTTGTTTGTTTCTACGACGGATGAATCTTGCAGGTACTGCTCCATTCTATCTCCGCCTTGATTTTTGCTTCTTACTGATCCTTCCAAACAATATGTTTTTGAGGTGGATTCAAGAAAATATGACATCCTGCATTATGCAGCTGGTATTTAAAGTGGCAAAGGCATAGCTTCTTTGCATTATGTACACGTGTTTAGCGATGAGTTTTTTTTACGAGAAAACTTTCGATCTATTCATCAATTGTCAAGATAATGCAAAAAACATCAGAAGTAAAAAATTACATCTAGGTCCGTAGACCATCTAGCGATGACTACAATCACTGGTGCAAGCCGAAGGCGCGCCGCCGTCATTGCCCCTCCCTCATAGCAGCCGGGCAAATCTTGCTGTAGTAGACAGTCGGGAAGTCGTCGTGGTAAGACCATATAGGACCAATGCACCAGAATAACAACCGACGTTGAAGTGAAGCGTAGTTCGAAAGGATTCATACTGCAGACACGCAAACGCAGACGAACAAAGACCGGATCCAGCAAACACAAACACCGACCGAATTGCACGAGAACCATCGGAGAGACACCTCCACACGCCCTCCGATAAGGCTAGTCACACCGCCGGAACGGGGGCTAGGCGGGAGGACATTATTCCATCTTCAGGGAGCCGCCACCGCCTCGTCTTTCTTAGCAGGATACAAACTCTAAACAAACACAAAAAACAATTAAAAACATATCTGGAGCCGCAAGGGCCGAGATCCACCGCGCCTCCATGGCTTAAGGCCATGGGAGACGGGGTAGACCTGCAGCGCCGCCGGCAGGACACGAACAGCCTAATCGCCTAGCTAGTCGCTAGCGCATGAAGCCAAAATAGTATCATATAAGCTCTTGTTTTCTCAAAATAGTATTAGCGATGAGTTAGCTAGTTGGGTTTGCTACTTACAGGTTCCTGGGCTACAAATGTATCATATAAGCTCTTGTTTTCTCAAAATAGTACAGTATTAGGCATGTCCTACAGTACACGTATAGTAAAAAAATTGTGGAATAATATAAAATCTCTTTTCCGAATCATCCATGTTATGATTAAACATATATCGACGATTCTTAATTTCAGTGGCGCAAACCGCAAATACTGTGGTAGAGGAGATTTATGTTTACAATATCATTGCCCACTATTCCAGTAATGTGAGTGAAAGCACCGCATATACTATACTCCGTCTAAAAAAACTTGTCCCAAACTTATTCCTCAAATAGATGTATCTAACATCAGTGCTAGATACATCTATTTAAGGAACAAGCTTTTTCGGACAGAGGGAGTATGAATTAACACTAATCAGGGAATCGGTAACAAAAGAGATTACTAACTTGCCACATCTGCCTTTGAACAAAACTTTAAAGGAATAACTCGGGCCAAGAAAACTAAATACTGACGCTAGCTAGCTGCCCAGCAGCGGCACGTCCTGCGCATGCAGAGATCTAGAGGAGAGTTGAAATGGAGACAACCTTGCCTTAGTTAACTAATGTAACTAGTCGTCAACCCGTGCATTTGCACGGGCTAGCATAAATTTGAAATGAAATTGTAATATTATTACTGCAAGTTAGCTGAACGCCTTCAATTTTTTGGAGTGAGGGGGGGGGGGGGGGGGTTATAACGCCTTCATTATTATTCAATTGTATGAAATTGTTTTCATGTGCATGTTCGATGGGCAAAAAACTATTTATAGATGGGAAAACAAAATACCTAATTTCATGGAAAATATAATCAATAATGTTGCGATGCCAACCTTACATGAATGATCTTGCAAACTATTGTATTTAGGGAACTGCATAATTTTCTTGTGAGAATACAACATTGTTTCAAAACCAAACTGCTTTTAGCATGATGGAAACTTTTGAAAAGATGTATTAACACAAATTGGATATCAATATTTGAAAAGATATATAATATGAGAGAATACAAAATAAGGAGAACCATTTGAAAAGATGTATTAACACAAATTGGATACCAATATTTTAGGCTTTTGTAATTTCAAATTTCCGATGTTTTAAATTATGAGAACCCTCTCTTCATAGGGACTCCACACAACCGGATCTCCACCTTTATACATATGTGGTCAGGCCAAAGTTGAAAATTATGAGGTGGCAGATTTAGCCTCAATAATACATGCTGCATATGCGCATGTGATTCAATGAGATTGCGCTTAAAGTAGAACAAATGAACAAACCAAAGCATGAATAACCACTGATTACGGGAAGATAAATTTGGATAGGATACAACCATGTTATTAACACATTATTATACACTCCAATATATATTTTGGGAAAAAGAGGTAGCACCATAGTAAGTAAAGAGCAGGATTATTTGCCTCACAAATGATGTAGATCAAGAGTCAGGTCAAATACTTTTTCTAGCTGGTCAAGCATTCTCAGTTTCTCACATGAGTGTGACAGAGTAATAGTTCAGCCGTGTGTATATGGAAACAGTATATTGTAACACCAAGATGAAATCTGTGACCTTTCATAGGATGTCGGCATTACAGTGGCATCAACTCTAGCCATTAGCACATACATATCAAGGTGTTTGCATCGTGCATGATGAAGTAAAATTATTACAGTCAGAGAATTGCGTCACCCTCTATCTTTTGCTATCGCAGTATGCTCGTTACTCGTATGAATAAAACCAGCCGACCAAGCGAGCGCCCCTGCTTCACTACATCAGTAGCCATTAAACTAAGGATCAAGGTGCATAGTAAAAATTAATTAGTGAGACAGGACAAAAGAAGCATCTATGGAGTGCTACAGGATTTCAGTTAGGAATAAACGATCCCCTTACCATTGATACTCTGCTGTAAACACTACCATCAGCACAACATGAATACAAACTCAAAAGAATTAGTGAAGGTACCAATTCCCAATAGATAGAGCTGTACCTTGCACAACTGATTTTTCTTGGAGCACATTAATTAGAGGATTGTACATACAAAACCTGTACATGAATTGCCATTAGAAGGTTATATATGAAAGGTCTCTTGTTTTGATATAAGTACCAATGGTCTAAGAAGTGACACGCTTATACATATATATTGAATAATAATAAAAGCCATGTGAATCTAACCTCCCTTCATAAAAAATTGAGGTTGTTACCTTTAGTTTGTGTAGCAACAGGTAGTGAGGCGCATCTCCTTCACTTTTTTTGAGGAATCACCCGGTGGAATCCCCACCTGTATGTATATTGCTAAAAATGGCCCAACGACCAAGGTGTTACAGAGAGTTTACAGGGTCACAAAGATGCGTGAAGAGAGATAGTCATGCCAAGGCAGGCGGTTATTTTATCGCCAGTCTAGAGCTCAAAGTCCCTACATAAACTACTAATAACTACATAGGGGCTATGATTTTCGTTCCTTAATGCAGCTGCATTTTCTGCTTCCCAAAATTTCCAAAGTACAGGTAGTAGAATCTCAGGCAAGACTGAAGAATGAAGTTGTACCGGAGTGGGGATTGTCCACGGGTCTTGGAACCATGGTAAATGGGGAGATGTCGAGACGTTGCCAAATTGCAGCAGCTGCAGGGCAGCCAATTAAGAGGTGATGGGTGTCTTCAGAGAGGGCACTGCATCGTATACCAATGTATGGAAAGAGGTAAAACATTGTTTATAAATCCCAATGTTGCAGGCATCCTAACTGAAAGTTACTGAACTGATTATTCTCTTCACGTGCTACTTGTGACATATGTCACGTATCTGAAGGAAACTTAATGGATCGATACACTTCTGTAGATAGGTCAAAGGAATAATTTTATTGACCTTTTGGACTAACTTTTGCTGGTTAAAACAGCTACATCTGGAGACATTCAACAGTTATTGGCTTCATTCTTACCCTAATTCTTAGGACATACTTATGGTCAGAACAACATTCAGGTTAGGTAAACAAAGATTGATTACCATTTGTACGAATAAATAAATAGTTAAGAGATCAAAGGAAAGGTGTAAAAATAATGTAGTGTAAGGAAATAACAAAAATATTTTGCTAGAGAAAAGCCAGGTATGAGGATAAAATAATGCACTCCCACGGTTACATGCTTGAGGTGCTGCCATCAATCTATCAGTACAGTAGATAAAATCTTCCTATCCTCCTACAGTAGAGAACTTACTTTGCATGTAACTATTGTCTAACACAAACGCATCTTCAGACCCAACCAATAACTCAGCCGACTTCAATCTAGAGCCCAGCGGTACAATACAGGAATACATAGTTGACTGAAACAATACAAAAATAGAGGATTTCAGTCTAAACCGGGTGATGGAATACCATTTAGTTCCTGCGGCCAAACCGGATGCCATGGTGGAGAGGATGCTGAGCGTGAGGTGGCTAGCATGACAATGTTCCACGGAGGGTGCCGACGCTGACGGAGATCCGTTCTACTGTGGACGATGCTTCTGGAGATCAACAATGCTAGCAATGACAGTACGTCAGTACAACATAGAAACAAAATTGATTTCATGTCAAATTGAAATCCAAGAATGTCCCTAAAAAGGTCTGGGCGATCAATACACATGTAATTAAATTCCATCGATCATCAGTTCATCACTAAAAGAATTTATGATCTTGACTTTTCCAGATTGAATCAACACATGGAAATATCACGTTGCTTACCTGAGAATTAGTGCAACTGATTCAGAGTAGAGTACATGCATGGTTCCAGCCAACTCTACGGATGATGGCTGCATGAATCGGACATGGATGGCGCAAACACTACTTCGTTAGTGGATCCGCAGAGCTGCAAAGCCTAGATGACGCGGCCGAGACCCAAGTGGCCATGTGGAGGCAGAAGCGGCTCCTCCATCATGCACCGCCAGATTAAATCAGAGACTTGGTTGCCGGTTTCACCTTTGGTCGCCAAATCTAGGAGGCAATCATGCTCAGATTTTGCTCTCGAGGGAAAAAGAGAGAGACCAAGGGAGGACCTCCGTCTCAATATAGGAGATGTCGCTCAGATTTTTTCCCGTAGAGTAAGAGAGACCAAGGGGAGGACGATTCACATCCACGTGGGATAGGAGACCAGGACTCTTCCTTAACTGGAAAAATTATGTCGGTGGATCTGTACCGTAATAATTCAGATGAACGGCTAGTAAATTCTAATTAACATGATAATTACTTGGGAGTCTGTAATTAGTATAGGTAGGTATAGAAGATAGATGGCAAGTAAACCAAACGTATCTTTGCTTTTTTTAGGGGAAAACGAATCTTTGCTGAAATTAGGGCGCATGCATATACCTCGTGTCGGCAAAATTGCTTGTGGTACTTCTCCCCTCCCTCCTCCGGTGACGCTCCCGCGAGCGTCCAGGAGGCTAGTGCCACTGCCAGGGACCCTTTCTCCACTCCCTCCTCCCTCGCCGCCGCCAGGGGGCCCGAGCAGGCGAAGCCCGTTCGTCTCCGATGATGGCGGGGCTCCTCGTCTCCACGCGCGGGGGATTTGGCGCGGGTCGGATTGTTGGGGAACGTTGCAGAAAATTAAAATTTTCCTACGGTTTCACCAAGATCTATCTATGAGTTCATCTAAGCAACGAGTCAAGGGAGTGAGTTTGCATCTACATACCACTTGTAGATCGAGTACGGGCGTTCGAGGGAGTGGTGATGATGGAGTCGTTCCCAGCGTGATTCCGATCACCGATGACCAAGTCTTGAAAGAACAGCACCTCCGCGTTCAACACACGTGAGACGGACGATGGCGTCTCCTCCGTCTTGATCCAAAGCAAGGATGAAGGAGAGGTTGAGGAAGACAACTCCAATGGCAGCACGACGGCGTGGTGCAATTGGTCTTGCAGTTCTCCGGCGGGGCTTCGCCAAACTCGTGCGGAGAAAGAGAGGAGTTGGGAGGGGAGGGCTGCGCCTTCAATTGTGTGTTGCAGCCTCCCTCACCCTCTATATATAGGAGGAGAGGGCAGGGGGCCCGCCCATCTGGGAAACCCTAGATGGGGGCGGCGTGACAAAGGGGAGGAGGAAAGGGGTGGCTTGCCCCCAAGCTAGGCGCCCCTTTTCCCCTTTAGGGTTTCCCACCCAAACCCTAGCCGCATAGGCCTGGGTGAGGCGCACCCAGCCCACCGTGGGCTGGCTCCCTCCCACTTAGCCCATGTGGCCCCCCGGGAGGGTGGCCCTCCGGAACCCTCCCGGTGGCCCGGTACAATACCGGCATGCCCCCGAAACTTTCCGGAGTCCGTTTAACCACTTTCCATATATAAATCTTTACCTCCGGACCATTCCGGAACTCCTCGTGACGTCCGGGATCTCATCCGGGACTCCGAACAACATTCGGTAATTACATACTTGTCTTCCTAATAACCCTAGCGTCACCGAACCTTAAGTGTGTAGACCCTACGGGTTCGGGAGACATGCAGACATGACCGAGACGTCCTCAGGTCAATAACCAACAGCGGGATCTGGATACCCATGTTGGCTCCCACATGCTCCTCGATGTTGTCATCGGATGAACCCACGATGTCAAGGGTTCAAGCAACCCGTATTCTATTCCCTTTGTCGACGGTATGTTACTTGCCGAGACTTCGATCGTCGGTATCCCAATACCTCGTTCGGTCTAGATTCTGCGGCAAGTCACTTTACTCGTACTGTAATGCATGATCCGTGACCGGACACTTGGTCACTTTGAGCTCATTATGATGATGCACTACCGAGTGGGCCAGTGATACCTCTCCGTAACACGGAGTGACAAATCCGATCTCGATCCATGTCAACCCAACGTACACTTTCGGAGATACCTGTAATGCACCTTTATAGTCACCCGATTCACGTTGTGACGTTTGGTACACCAAAGCACTCCCTACGGTATCCGGGAGTTACACGATCTCATGGTCTAAGGAAGAGATACTTGACATTGGAAAAGCTCTAGCAAAACGAACTACGATCTAGTGCAATGCTTATGATGGGGTCTTGTCCATCAAGTCAAACTCCAAATCACTAGATCCCCATGTCAATGACATCTGATGACAAAAGTCATGAAACCATGACAATCTGTTGACCAACGAGCTACTTAACTAGAGGCATACTAGGGACGTATTGTAGTCTATGTATTCACACGTGTATTACGATTTCCGGATAATACAGGTTATAGCATGAATAAAAGACAATTATCATGAACAAGGAAATATAATAATAATGCTTTTATTATTGCCTCTAGGGCATATTTCCAACAGTCTCCCACTTGCACTAGAGTCAATAATCTAGTTACATTGTGATGAATCAAACACCCATAGAGTTACGGTGTTGATCATGTTTTGCCCATGAGAGAGGTTTAGTCAACGGATCTGCGACATTCAGATCCGTATGCACTTTACAAATTTCTATGTCTCCATCTTGAACATTTTCATGGATGGAGTTGAAGCGACGCTTGATGTGCCTGGTCTTCTTGTGAAACCTGGGCTCCTTGGCAAGGGCAATACAGAAGAGTTTGATCGGCCCCGACGCATTGGGTATGACTCCTAGATCGGTGATGAACTCCTTCACCCAAATTGCTTCATGCGCTGCCTCCGAGGCTGCCATGTACTCCGCTTCACATGTAGATCTCGCCACAACGCTTTGCTTGCAGCTGCACCAGCGTACTGCTCCACCATTCAACATATACCCGTATCCGGTTTGTGACTTAGAGTCATACAGATATGTGTCGAAGCTAAGCGTCGACGTAACCCTTCTGACGAGCTCTTCGTCACCTCCATAAACGAGAAACATGTCCTTTGTCCTTTTCGGTACTTTTAGGATATTCTTGACCGCTGTCCGGTGTTCCTTGCCGGGATTACTTTGGTACCTTCCTACCAAACTTACGGCAAGGTTTACATCAGTCTGGTACACAGCATGGCATACATAATAGATCCTATGGCTGAAGCATAGGGGATGACACTCATCTCTTCTTTATCTTTTGCCGTGGTGGGGCATTGAGCTGAGCTCAATTTCACACCTTGCAAGACAGGCAAGAACCCTTTCTTGGACCTGATCCATTTTGAACTTCTTCAAAATCTTATCAAGGTATGTGCTTTGTGAAAGACCTATGAGGCGTCTCGATCTATCTCTATAGATTTTGATGCCTAATATATAAGCAGCTTCTCCAAGATCCTTCATTGAAAAACTTTTATTCAAGTAGGCCTTAATGTTGTCCAAGAGTTCTATATCATTTCCCATCAAAAGTATGTCATCTACATATAATATGAGAAATGCTACAGAGCTCCCACTCACTTTCTTGTAAACGCAGGCTTCTCCATAAGTCTCTGCATAAACTAAACGCTTTGATCATCTCATCAAAGCGAATATTCCAACTCCGAGATGCTTGCACCAGCCCATAAATGGAGCAGCTGGAGCTTGCATACTTTGTCGACATTCTTAGGATCGACAAAACCTTCCGGCTGCATCATATACAGCTCTTCCTTAAGATATCCGTTAAGGAGCGCTGTTTTGGCGTCCATCTGCCATATCTCATAATCATAGTATCGGCAATCGCTAACATGATTCGGACGGACTTAAGCTTCACTACGGGTGAGAAAGTCTCATCGTAGTCAATCCCTTGAACTTGTCGATAACCCTTAGCGACAAGTCGAGCTTTATAGACGGTAACATTACCATCCGCGTCATCTTCTTCTTAAAGATCCATTTGTTTTCTATCGCTACGCCGATCATCGGGCAAGTCTGTCAAAGTCCATACTTTGTTTTCATACATGGATCCTATCTCGGATTTCATGGCTTCGAGCCATTTGTTGGAATCGGGCCCGCCATCGCTTCTTCATAGTTCGAAGGTTCATTGTTGTCCAACAACATGATTTCCGTGACAGGGTTGCCGTACCACTCAGTGCGGGCGTGTCCTTGTGGACCTACGGGTTCAGCAGTAACTTGATCCGAAGTACCTTGATCATCATCATTAATTTTCCTCTCGATCGGTGTAGGCACCACAGGAACATTTTCCTGAGCTGCACTACTTTCCGGTTCAAGAGGTAGTACTTCATCGAGTTCTACTTTCCTCCCACTTACTCCTTTCGAGAGAAACTCTTTTGCGAGAAAGGTTCCGTTCTTGGCAACAAAGATCTTGCCTTCGGATCTAAGGTAGAAGGTATACCCAAGGGTTTCCTTAGGGTATCCTATGAAGACGCATTTTTCCGACTTGGGTTCGAGCTTTTCAGGTTGAAGTTTCTTGACATAAGCATCGCATCCCCAAACTTTTAGAAAGCGACAAGCTTAGGTTTCTTCCCAAACCATAATTCATACGGTGTCGTCTCAACGGATTTAGACGGTGCCCTATTTAAAGTGAATGTAGCTGTCTCTAGAGCGTATCCCCAAAAATATAGCGGTAAATCGGTAAGAGACATCATAGACCGCACCATATCAAATAGAGTGCGATTACGATGTTCGGACACACCGTTACGCTGAGGTGTTCCAGGCGGTGTGAGTTGTGAAACGATTCCACATTTTCTTAAGTGTGTGCCAAATTCGTGACTTAAATATTCTCCTCCACGATCTGATCGTAAGAATTTTATCTTTCGGTCACGTTGATTCTCTACCTCATTCTGAAATTCCTTGAACTTTTCAAAGGTCTCAGACTTATGTTTCATCAAGTAGACATACCCATATCTACTTAAGTCATCTGTGAGAGTGAGAACATAACGATATCCTCCATGAGCCTCAACACTCATTGGACCGCACACATCGGTATGTATGATTTCCAATAAGTTGGTTGCTCGCTCCATTGTTACGGAGAACGGAGTCTTGGTCATCTTGCCCATGAGGCATGGTTCGCATGTGTCAAATGATTCATAATCTAGAGACTCCGAAGTCCATCGGCATGGAGCTTCTTCATGCGCTTGACACCAATGTGACCAAGGCGGCGGTGCCACAAGTATGTGGGACTATCGTTATCAACTTTACATCTTTTGGTATTCACACTATGAACATGTGTAACATTACGTTGAGATCCATTAAGAATAAACCATTGACTATCGGAGCATGACCATAAAACATTTCTCTCATATAAATAGAACAACCATTATTCTCGGATTTAAATGAGTAGCCATCTCGTATTAATCGAGATCCAGATACAATGTTCATGCTCAAACTTGGCACCAAATAGCAATTATTAAGGTTTATAACTAATACCGTAAGTAAATGTAGAGGTAGCGTGCCGTGGCGATCACATCGACTGGAACCATTCCCGACGCCAGCGCATCGTCACCTCGTCCTTCGCCAGTCTCGCTTATTCCGCAGCTCTGTTGTGAGTTACAAATATGAGCAACGACACGGTATCAAATACCCGGGAGTTACTACGATGCTTGGTAAGGTACACATCAATTACATGTATATCAAATATACCTTTAGTGTTGCCGGCCTTCTTATCCGCTAAGTATTTGGGGCAGTTCCGCTTCCGGTGACCCTTCCCCTTGCAATAAAAGCACTCAGTCTCAGGCTTGGGTCCATTCTTTGACTTCTTCTTCCGGCAACTTGCTTCTGCAGGGCGGCAACCCTCTTTGCCGTCCTTCTTGAAGTTCTTCTTGCCCTTGCCCTTCTTGAACTTAGTGGTCTTATTGACCATCAACACTTGATGTTCTTTCTTGATTTCAACCTCTGCTGACTTCAGCATTGAGAATACTTGGAATGGTCTTCACCATCCCCTGCATATTGTAGTTCATCACAAAGCTCTTGTAGCTTGGTGGGAGCGATCAAGGATTCTGTCAATGACCGCCTCGTCCGTGAGGTTTATGTCCAGCTGGGACAGGCTGTGATGCAACCCTGACATTTTGAGTATGTGCTCACTGACAGAACTGTTTTCCTCCATCTTACAACTAAATAACTTGTCGGAGACTTCATATCTCTCGACCGGGCATGAGCTTGAAAACTAGTTTCAGCTCCTCGAACATCTCATATGCTCCGTGTTGCTCAAAACGCTTTTGGAGCCCCGGTTCTAGGCTATAAAGCATGCCGCACTGAACGAGGGAGTAATCATCAGCACGAGACTGCCAAGCGTTCATAACATCTTGGTTCTCTGGGATGGGTGCTTCACCTAGCGGTGCTTCTAGGACATATTGTTTCTTGGCAGCTATGAGGATGATCCTCAGGTTCCGGACCCAGTCCGCATAGTTGCTGCCATCATCTTTCAGCTTGGTTTTCTCTAGGAACGCGTTGAAGTTCATGGTGACATGAGCGTTGGCCATTTGATCTACAAGACATATTGTAAAGATTTTAGACTATTGTTCATGATAATTAAGTTCATCTAATCAAATTAAAATGAACTCCCACTCAGATTAGACATCCCTCTAGTCATCTAAGTGTTACACGATCCGAGTCGACTAGGCCGTGTCCGATCATCACGTGAGACGGACTAGTCATCGTCGGTGAACATTCTCATGTTGATCGTATCTTCCATACGACTCGTGTTCGACCTTTCGGTCTCCGTGTTCCGAGGCCATGTCTGTACATGCTAGGCTCGTCAAGTTAACCCTAAGTGTTTACTGCGTGTGTAAATCTGTCTTACACCCGTTGTATGTGAACGTAAGAATCCATCACACCCGATCATCACGTGGTGCTTAGAAGCGACGAACTGTAGCAACGGTGCACGCTTAGGGAGAACACTTCTTGAAATTGTTGTAAGGGATCATCTTATTTACTACCGTCGTTCTAAGTAAACAAGATGTATAATCATAATAAACATCACATGCAATTATATAGTAGTGACGTGATATGGCCAATATCATATAGCTCCTTTGATCTCCATCTTGAGGCTCCATGATCATCCTGTCACCGGCATGACACCATGATCTCCATCATCATGATCTCCATCATCGTGTCTTCATGAAGTTGTCACGCCAGACTACTTCTACTTCTATGGCTAACGCGTTTAGCGATAAAGTAAAGTAAGTTACATGGCGTTCTTCAATGACACGCAGGTCATCTAAAATAAAGGCAACTCCTATGGCTCCTGCCGGTTGTCATACTCATCGACATGCAAGTCATGATTCCTATTACAAGAACATGATCTCATACATCACAATATATCATCATTCATCACAACTTGGCCATATCACTTCACATGACAATTGCTGCAAAAACAAGCTAGACGTCCTCTAATTGTTGTTGCATCTTTTACGTGGCTGCAATTGGGTTCTAGCAAGAACGTTTTCTTACCTACGAATAACCACAACGTGATTTTTGTCAACTTCTATTTACCCTTCATAAGGACCCTTTTCATCGAATCCACTTCAACTAAAGTGGGAGAGTCAGACACCCGCCAGCCACCTTATACAACTAGTGCATGTCCGTCGGTGGAACGGTCTCACGTAAGAGTACGTGTAAGGTTGGTCCGGGCCGCTTCATCCCACAATACCGCTGAAGCAAGATAAGACTAGTAGCGGCAAGCAAGTTGACAAGATCCACGCCCACAACAAAATTGTGTTCTACTCGTGCAAAGAGAACTACGCATAAACCTAGCTCATGATGCCACTTTGTTGAGAACGTTGCGGAAAATTAAAATTTTCCTACGGTTTCACCAAGATCTATCTATGAGTTCATCTAAGCAACGAGTCAAGGGAGTGAGTTTGCATCTACATACCACTTGTAGATCGAGTGCAGGCGTTCGAGGGAGTGGTGATGATGGAGTCGTTCTAACGTGATTCCGATCACCGATGACCAAGTCTTTGAAAGAACAGCACCTCCGCGTTCAACACACGTGCGGAGACGATGGCGTCTCCTCCGTCTTGATCCAGCAAGGATGAAGGAGAGGTTGAGGAAGACAACTCAATGGCAACCTGACGGCGTGGTGCAATTGGTCTTCAAGTTCTCCGGCGAGGCTTCGCCAAACTCGTGCGGAGAAAGAGAGGAGTTGGGGAGGGAGGGGTTGCGCCTTCAATTGTGTGTTGCAGCCCTCCCTCACCCCTCTATATAGGAGGAGAGAGGGCAAGGGGGCCGGCCATCTATGGGAAACCCTAGATGGGGCGGCCAAAGGGGAGGAGGAAAGGGTGGCTTGCCCCCAAGCTAGCGGGCGCCCCTTTTTCCCCTTGAGGGTTTCCCTCCCAAACCCTAGCCGCATGGGCCTGGGTGGGGGCGCACCCAGCCCACAGGGGCTGGCTCCCTCTCCCACTTAGCCCATGTGGCCCCCGGGGGGTGGCCCCTCCAGTGGACCCCGGAACCCTCCCGGTGGCCCCCGGTACAATACCAGCATGCCCCCCTCAAACTTTAGGAGTCCGTTTAACCACTTTCCATATATAAATCTTTACCTCCGGACCATTCCGAACTCCTCGTGACGTCCGGGATCTCATCAGGACCTCGAACAACATTCGGTAATTACATACTTGTCTTCCTAATAACCCTAGCGTCACCGAACCTTAAGTGTGTAGACCCTACGGTTCGGGAGACATGCAGACATGACCGAGATCGCTCTCCGGTCAATAACCAACAGCGGGATCTGGATACCCATGTTGGCTCCCACATGCTCCTCGATGTTGTCATCGGATGAACCCACGATGTCAAGGGTTCAAGCAACCCCGTATTCTATTCCCTTTGTCGACGGTATGTTACTTGCGAGAGACTCGATCGTCGGTATCCCAATACCTCGTTCAGTCTCGTTGCGGCAAGTCACTTTACTAAATCAGTAATGCATGATCCCGTGACCGGACACTTGGTCACTTTGAGCTCATTATGATGATGCACTACCGAAAGTGGGCCCAGTGATACCTCTCCGTAACACGGAGTGACAAATCCAGTCTCGATCCATGTCAACCCAATGCACACTTTCGGAGATACCTGTAATGCACCTTTATAGTCACCCGATTCGTTGTGGCGTTTGGTACACCCAAAGCACTCCTACGGTATCCGGGAGTTACACGATCTCATGGTCTAAGGAAGAGATACTTGACATTGGAAAAGCTCTAGCAAAAGCGAAACTACGATCTTGTGCTATGCTTAGGATTGGGTCTTGTCCATCACGTCATTCTCCTAATGGCGTGATCCCGTTGTCAATGACATCCGATGTCCATAGTCAGGAAACCATGACTATCTGTTGACCAACGAGCTAGTCAACTAGAGGCTTACTAGGGACGTATTGTAGTCTATGTATTAACACGTGTATTATGATTTCCGGATAATACAGTTATAGCATGAATAAAAGACAATTATCATGAACAAGGAAATATAATAATAATGCTTTTATTATTGCCTCTAGGGCATATTTCCAACACGGATGCCTCGGGCCGGATGCGTCGTTCGGTCCTGGGCACGACAGCTCGTCGGAGCTCCGGAGTGGGCCAACGACGGTGGCGTGACGGCGATGCGACGGGCGACACGGAAGTTGTGCGGGCTGGAGGCTGGTGCTAGCTGGTGGTGACTGCGTCGCGGTGGCGTGCCCAGATTTCCCTGCAGTGCAGCGGGACGCGGGCGGCCTCCTTGCCATGGCTCGTGGGCGCGTGCGGGAGGGGGGAGGTGAACAGCTGGTGGTTGCGTTCGCCGCTGGCCGGTCGGGCCCTTGCGCCTGGTCGGGGACGCATGGCGGACGACGACGGCGCTGCTCAACCCTCTTCGGCGATGGGCTGATGCCAATGGTCTCGTGCTGGTTCCGGTCAATGGCCTCGGTGGGGTGAAACATGGGTTTCCGGGGGGGGGGGGGAGGCTGGTCGGAGGGATGGGGGCTCCGTGTCGAGATGCTCGTCACCGGCACAGTTGTCGCCGGTCGTTGCCGTGGGCCGCTCCACCCCCCTCACCCCTTCCCCATCCTGGTTGCTCTATTCTCGGTTTTGGCGTTGCTCGAGGTGAGGTGGTTTGCCGGCGGTCCCGGTGGTGGTGGGGGTACGAATCTACTCAAAGTCGCGGCCTTTGGTGGTTCTCGGGGCGGTCTAGGTGCGAAGAGGCGGCTCTGGCGGTGGGAGGCGCGTTGGTCGTGGGCTGACGACACGGCTCGGGTGCGAGTGGGCAGCCATGGTTGCTTGGGCGGCATGGCTACGGGTGGTTGGCGGAGCAGGGATGCGACGAAGGGGTAGAAGCATCGGGGTACACCACTTGCCCAGTCCCTGTACTGGCCGACGGAGGCGGTGTCCGTGGATGTCGTTTTCCTCCTTGCAGGCTCCGTCGTGGTGCACCCACTCCTTTCGTGCCACTCAGAGTGAAAACTTGATCTTCGGGAACATACGATGGCAGCTACCTGTGGCCGTATCCTTCCTGAAGTGTGTTTGTATCTCGCCTTGGGTGTGAATGCTGAGTATGGTGGTGGAGTGTGTTTGTATCTTCGTCTCGAATGTTGTGGTGATGGTTGCTCTATATATAAAGCGGGGGAACCCTTTTTCGTCAAATGGATTTTGGTCTCTCTACACGGGCAACTTCACAATTTGATGCCTTCTCCCCGTTCTTTGTTGTTAATTAACTGGCAATCTCTCATCGAGCCAATTATTGCTCGACTGACATCATGAATTTGTTGGAAAGCAGTGCATTGTAACTTCATCCATGTCAGCTTATGTGGTGTCTATGTATTCCAGGGGTCAAGTTTAACTATCAATTTGATCAACAAACGTAGAATATGTGTCACAAAAGTTGTACTAAAGAATTCACAGAACAATGTTCTTAATAAAAGCAGTAATGACAACCACAATCACATAAAGATCAACCAGGAAAGCAAGCAGGGCATCAGTAAGCAAGATAACTGATTGACTGACTGGGTACATCGATCTTGATCGACTAGGTTCTTGTCTGTCATGATGATCTTGTTTATGTTCGGTTGTCTCTTGGTTGTTCTTCCCTCCTTCAGTCTCTTCATCGAAATAGTATCATGTTTCCTCATTTGCGTCCATTCGATGTCGGCATCCTACTCGTCCTCATCGTGCCTTGTCCGGCATGTATAACCAGGCAGGAAATCATGTTTGAGCAAGTGTGTCTTCACATTGCCAGTAAAAGCGTCGATCAAAACTTCGTTCTTGCACTTCTTGCAAAGACATAATATCTTTGTTTTACCCTTTCGATCCATATCTTTCAGCGCCACCTTAAAGAACCAATTTATAGTTCGGTCCATATGCATTAATCATTCGATCTATCAGGTTACCTACAAGAGTATATATAGGAAAAAAATGGATACAACTAATGAAGTCATGAAACATTTCAGCATGACCTTTTGCTAAAAAATGACATATATTGAGTGTCGGAAATTTGATGAAACCAAAATTTGGGCATGACCTAGATCATAGACGATGATGCCTGAGCAAAGGCCGGTTGTAGGTATGTAGGGATTTGTGGAGTGATCGGAGAGTGATATAGAGAGATGACTTAGAGTGGTAGCTATACATAGGTGAGGGTGAAACCTCTTTATATGATCTCATCAGAATTGGCGATGTTATTAATAGCGTGTCTTATTGGTGGCATGTCACTACCATGTGGCACTAAAACAGTGGACCCCCACAGAATATACTAGTGACGTGCCAAAAAAGTATCATGCCACCAGTAGGCACAATAGTGGTGGGGTGGGTTGTTTTACAATACCACCGTTAAGTTGCGCCTGACCACCAGAGTGGTTGGATGGTTAGGAAGTCCTAAACTTGACATTGGTGCTCGCATCTTTCTGAATTTATTTTAGGCTTTCTGCGTGATGTGCGTTCAATGAAGGAGACGGCCGCGTCGACTAAGAAGGCATCTGTGGCGACTTCGTCAATCTTAAGATGATGTGCCGGCTCAGTCTCTCGAACATGCTTATAGGAGTAGCGTGTGTATTCATAGGAGTAAGTGCATATGCATATGTATGAGCTTGCGTCTGTACTGTATTCAAAAAATAGTTGCGCCTGCCTAGACTTATAACGCCCACGCACTCATGGCGTGCTATTATTTAGTCATGCACTAGTAAAGGCATAGTGATCAGGCTTGATGGTGATAGCCATAAAATATGCCCATGCCATAGCTAGTTCAGAAAATACTGACGCGCTACTAATTAAGATTGTGTGTAATCATTTATGTAATAACAGTGCGCGTGCAACTTGGTACACCGCTCATACAACTCCAACATAGCATAGATCATCGTGGAATGGAATAAGGTTAGCATCCTGGCACATCACGACTATAGCTATCAGCGTGGGGCCAACAGCCGAACATGCTCCCAAGCAAGTGGGTCGATCACTTGTTTTATTATATAAGTGACGTGACGCAAAATCAATTGTTTATGGTCCGTGGACGCAGACGTTGACGGGGGAGGGAGCTCCACTCCCACTCCATCCCCTCCTCCTGTGCGCTCACGCTCACGCTCTCTCGTCTTCTCCCGTGCGCTGGTCGTCGTCCTCGTGCTGCGCGTCGCCGCCGTCTTCCTCTGGATCTCGGCCGCAGGCTGGAGAGGACCGCCGTCTCCGACGCCTTCTTCAAGGACCCCGGCTCGCTCAAGAAGGTGCGGATTTCTTATTCTACCTACTTGTGTTGTGGCCTGGTGTTTGCTCACTTGCTTGTGCTGCATCGTTTATCTCACACTGCTTAAGTGTCCACAGTCACACACACACACACACAAAATTATTGAGCGAGAGCTCCGAGCTAGCGGAAACCATGGAGGCGGTTCTGGTGAGTGCGGCGACGGGGGCGCTCAGATCCGTCCTGGAGAAGCTGGCCACTTTGCTGGGAGACAAATACAAGCGTTACAAGGGTGTGCATGGGGAGATCCAGTTCCTCACCGACGAGCTCGCTGCCATGCATGCCTTTCTCCTCAAGATGTCAGAGGAGGAGGAACCCGATGAACAAGACAAGGAATGGGTGAATGCGGTGCGGGAGCTCTCCTATGACATGGAGGATTCTATTGATGACTTCATGCAAGGTGTTGGCGACCAAGATAATAAGCCGGATGGTTTTCTGGAGAAGATTAAGCACTCACTCCGCAAGTTGGGGAAGATGAAGAGTCGTCAGCAGATCGGCAATGAGATCCAAGATCTGAAGAAACAGATCATCGAGGTGGGCAAGAGGAATCAAAGGTACAAGACTAGGCATGCTGTCTTTGGTACTGTCAACTTGTCCAACACCAAAAATGTGGTGGTTGACCCAAGAGCTCTTGCTATCTTTGAGCATGGCTCAAAACTCGTTGGAATTGATGAGCCCAAGGCCGAGATAATTAAATTGTTGGCTGAAGGTGAATCAAAACAAGAGCAAACAAAGTCTCTCTCCATCATAGGACCAGGAGGAATGGGAAAGACAACGCTTGCAAACCAAGTTTATCGAGACCTCAAAGCAAAATTCGAATGTCGAGCCTTCTTATCCATTTCACGAAATCCAGACATCATCAATATCCTAAGAACTATTCTTAGTGAAGTTACTAGCAAAGGTTACCCTGACACTGAAGCAGGAAGTATACAACAACTCATCAACAAGATCACCGACTTCCTAGCAGACAAAAGGTACATATTCTATTCCGTGTCTACTTGTCCTCTTTGAATATGTAACTAGAAAGCTATTTACATATTTAAAATGAAAATCATACTTGTAATTTGTTTCAAAAACTGGCCCATGCCATATTTAATTCCTATTTTCTCATCTATTGTTACAAAACGTAATGGTCAACTGTTTGTATTGAAAACCGTGTTAGCGTCTGGTACAGATTATATGAATGCATGTTTAAGGCATAGTATAACACCCTCGACGCGACTATATCTCCCACGTGTCGAGGCACGACTTAGAGGCATAATCGCATTGAAGGCATATGTCGCAAGTCGGGTAATCATCACAAACATCCCATGTAATATAGATAAATAGAAGGGATAACATATTTGGCTTACACTCGCCACGTCAATCAAGTACATAAATAACATACATCATCCAAACACTCATGGCCCGACTACAGCGCCAAAATAAAAGACAACCCAACAAGCGACACGGTCCCGATCACCCCAACTGGGCACCACTACTGATCATCAGGAAAAAAAACATAGTAACGCTGAGAATCCTCGTCGTACTCCCACTTGAGCTCAAACGCGCCATCTGGAGCTGTATCATCTGGCCCTGCATCTGGTGTAATAGTAATCTGTGAGCCACAGGGACTCAGCAATCTCGCACCATCGCGATCAAGACTATTTAAGCTTAATAGGTAGGGTAAGGTAAATATATGTGGAGCGGCAGCAAGCGACTAGCATATATGGTGGCTAACTTATTCGCAAAAGAGAGCGAGACGAGGAGGCAAAGCGCGAGCGAGAAACTAGAGAGCAATCTGCGCAAAACATTACTCCACACCTAACACACTCGGTTGATTCATTTTAATTAAATTAAGGTTCAAGTTATCTACAACCGGACATTAACAAATTCCCATCTGCCCATAACCGCGGGCACGGCTTTCGAAAGTTCAATCCCTGCAGGGGAGTCCCAACTTAGCCCATGACAAGCTCTCACGGTCAACGAAGGAATAGACCTCCACCCGAGACATTCCGATCAGACTCGGTATCCCGGTACAACAAGACATTTCGACAGGTTAAAACAAGACCAGCAACACCGCCCGAATGTGCCGACAAATCCCGATAGGAGCTGCACATATCTCGTTCTCAGGGCACACTCAGATGAGACTAGCTACGAGTAAAACCAACCCTCAAGTTTCCCCGAGGTGGCCCCGCAGGCAGCTCAGTTCGGACCAACACTCAGAGGAGCACTGGCCCGGGGGGGGGGGGTTTCAAAATAAGATGACCCTCGGGCTCCGGAAACCCAAGGGAAAAAAGAGGCTAGGTGGCAAATGGTAAGACCAATGTTGGGCATTGCTGGAAAAGCTTTAATCAAGGCGAACTATCAAGGGGTTCCCATTATAACCCAACCGCGTAAGGAACGCAAAATCCGGGAACATAACACCGATATGACGGAAACTAGGGTGGCAAGAGTGGAACAAAACACTAGGCGAGAGGCCGAGCCTTCCACCCTTTACCAAGTATATAGATGCATTAAGATAACATGGCAATATAATGATATCCCAACAAATAAATAAATGTTCCAACAAGGAACGGTCTCCAATCTTCACCTGCAACTAGCAACGCTATAAGAGGGGCTGAGCAAAGCGGTAACATAGCCAAACAACGGTTTGCTAGGACAATGGTGGGTTAGAGGCTGAACATGGCAATTTGGGAGGCTTGAAAGCAAGTGGTAGGCATCGTAGCATTGGCATAGCAAAAGAGCGAGCAAACTAGCATAGCAAAGATAGTAGTGATTTCGAGGGTATGATCATCTTGCCTGCAAAGTTGTCAGAGTTGACTGGATCCTCGAAAGCAAACTCAACGGGCTCCTCGTTAGCGAACTCGTCTCCCGGCTCTACCCAAACAAGACAAACAAGCAACAAGAACACAATCAACCACGTGCAAGGATCAAACAAGATGATGCAAACATGGTATGCTATGCGGGATGCAATGCGGGATGCATATGCAAGATATGACAGGAAAATGCATGAACCTGGCCTCAACTTGGAAAACCAAGAGTGCCACTGGAAAGATGGGATGAAATCTCTTGAAAACGATATAAAGATCACCGGAATCAGAGTTACGGTTTGGAAATGGCAAGCGATTCAAATATGACACCGGTCTGCGATTTACAGCAAGAAGGCATCTAAATGCAACGAGATGAACATGCTACAGCACTCAAACATGGCATCAAAATACATGGAAGGGATGCATTCAAGATGCTTAACAAAAGTCTAGCACTGAGCTACGGCCAAATCATCCATTAAGAGGTTCAAACAAGCATGGCAAAAACACAAACGGTAAACAGATCTCAGACTTACTGAAATTAACACTTGTCTGGAATTTCAGATCATAAAGCCCTCTTCGGAGTAACAAAACAACATGCTACAGGACCTGAACATGACAAAGAAAGACATGGCATGGAGATACTCAACAAGCTTAACAAAAGTCCCTTAGTGACCTTAAGCCAAAAGGGATCACAAAATATACTAACAAGCACACGATCATAGCAAAAACATAATCAGTTTTCAGACTTAGTGAAAACTGGGACATGCTGAAACATAACTCACGAAGGCATGTTTACGAGCTCGATGCACTCACTACGGAGCAAGTCATGGCAAGACAAGCATACATCCATAAACAAGGCACAAAAAGCAAGTCATACATGGCAAGAACAATGGCATAGCATGCACGGATCAACTACAATAACATCGGCAAAATCGCAAACAAGTTGACGATCTGCCCAGATTCACAACGAAGCAAAAGTAGAGCTCGATTGACTCAAGCTAATGTGCTCCATATATTCAAACAAAGACATTGATGGATAGAGCACTACAATATTAACAAATCTCCCTTACTGATTATCCTCAAAAGAGGCACGGATCACTAGGAAACAACATGAACATATGGCATCATGAACTAAACAATCCCAGGACTTAGTGAAAACACTAAGTCACTGAAAACAGATTTACCGGGTGCCTCACTTTGCAAGCTTGTACTAAGCACCACATACATCACAAAAAATACATGGGTTGCACCTCTGGAGAGATAACAAAACCCTTAACAAAACATATGTAGGACTCATGGGCATATCATGCACACAATAATCATGGCAAAAATGACAAAAGTCTAAGATGAACTAGCAGATCTGACAATTAACTCACGAAGCCCTCTTCTAACAGCATTTTGGGCATCAAGATGAACTCTAATAAAAATGATGCAATGGAATGAAATGATGTACTCTCTGAGGCGAACATTTTGATATGCTATATGCACAAATCGGAGCTACGGATGCGGAGATATCACAGGATGAACATAGCCAAAATAACTAGGGACTTAGGGAAAAAAACGGGGTCAACCCTAAAAAAAACAGATCCCAGATCTGGCCGATGCACTGTAGCTCCCACGTCGCCCGAGGATGGCCGGCCGGAGCTCTCGCCGAAGCAGGCGGCCGGAGAAGAGGGAGGCGCCGGGGACGGCGTGGAGGGCGAGGGGCGGCGCCGCGGCCGAACGCAGCGTCGAGGCGGCGGCGACTTCGCGGCCGGCGTCGAGCTTGCCTCGCTGGCGGCGAGCAGGCGGCGCCGGCGGACTTAAGCGGCGGGTGGCGGCCGGTCGCGGGAGATGAAGGCGGCGCGGCGGCGGTAGGCGAGGATGGCGGCGGCGAGCTTCGGGCAGGAGGGCGCGGATGGGCTCCGGGCATGGCGGCGGTTGGCGGCGGAGGGCGCCACGTGTCGGCCCTTCAGTGGTCGCGGGCGGCGGCGGACGAGGTGTCCGGCGCGGCGGACATGTCCGGTGTGCGGAGGAGACGATTTTAGGGTTTCGGGGGAGAGGGGATCCGGGAATTTGAGGAGGGGGTCTATTTATAGTGAGTCCAAATGAGGTGCGGTTTTCGGTCACGCAATCGTGATCGAACGCTCTAGGTGATGGAGCACAGTTTGGTGAGGTTTGAGCCAACTTGGAGGGGTGTTGGGCTGCAACACACACGAGGCCTTTTCGGTCCCTCGGTTAACCGTTGGAGTATCAAACGAAGTCCAAATGGTACGAAACTTGACAGGCGGTCTACCGGTAGTAAACCAAGGCCGCATGGCAAGTCTCGGTCCAATCCGGAAATGTTTAATCCCCATACACGAAAGAAAGCTAGAAATGACCACCGGAGAAGAACGAAGCGCCGGAATGCAAAACGGACAACGGGGAAAATGCTCGGATGCATGAGACGAACACGTATGCAATGCAATGCACATGATGACATGATATGAGATGCATGACAATGATAACAACACACGGAGACAAAAACCCGAACCCGAGAAAATAAATTAACTTAAAGCCGGAAACGGCAAGAGTTGGATTACAAATTGGGAAAGTTATATCCAGGGTGTTACACATAGCTACTCCCTAATCCATAGAGTATATAATTAATTGATATGACCATGTTGCTAACACTCCTCAGCATTTTGTATACGTGGATAAGTTCATATTTTTCCTACACTATGGAGTTGCTAAGTTTTATTCCTAATTATTTTGGGCCACCATGATACTCTAAGCCATTATTTTGGAGTACTTCCCCGTGGATGGTGGTCTACTAGTGTAGCATCTATGACACCTTTGTTTTCACACAAGGCAGACATATATGTCACCTTCTTCCTCCTCCACCTTCTCCTTCTATGTTTCTCTTCAACTTTCTTGGTTGCTTTTCACTATTTTGGTGTTTAATTGACTCGCTTTTGCCTATTTTTATGGCTAATTTTATATGGACAAATAGGCAGCACATGACACTGTTCAGCAACCAAAAATTGAGCCTTAGACCAGACCAACCCATTGCGCATCCATATGGTGTATTCTCCTTCTCCATCTTGTTTGTTATGCGGCTCACCCGACGCCACTATGCTGATTTCTAGAGAACAGCTGCCAAGAGATCGATCCAGAGGTCTCCGCAGATGTCGTCGGCCCACTTCTATTAGCTAGTTATCTCCTAGACCATCGAATAACAACCTACATGTGGTCATCACAATAAAAATATGTAATTGACATTTATTGTAAATTTCAGATCAGTATCTCACTTATTATGTCATCATTGCTGAAAATGATTTGTTAATGATACCTGCATCAGTAGTATCATACCGCATGATACTCAACATGTCATTATTAGGTCTCATGTCGTGTGGACAATCAAATTATCCTGAGCTGTTCACCATATGACCATTTACCATAAATATACACATACCTCATATGTCATTCCATCATCAATATGTGGTACAGCGCTCATGTCTATCAACACTCACATGCAAAGTTAGTTATCCCACTTAAGATTCTTACTCATTCTATAAGTGTCATTTAAGAGCTACTCCCACTGTTTCAAAATATAAGGCAAGTGTGACTTTTCAATATCACGAATGAACGAATTTGACTATAAATTTCACTTATAAAATGATTAAAGATTAGCAGAAAAACATGGCATAAAAGCATTTTCTGTCACAAATATATCAATACAGTTCTTACATGCTAAATCCATAAGCTTTCATAACTGTCAGTGGTCAAAATTTTGAAACTATGACTACAAGCAGACTGACGGGCCTTATACTATGAAACTCAAGGGTTTACTAGGCATCGCATGTAGTGCGTAGTAGAGAGAGAAGTGTACTAAAATTGAACAAAAAGAGAAAGATACAGCAAGACGCACTCCACAACACTAAGTGTTTCTAATTGATGTGCCCCAGACTCTAGGGACAAGTAGTAAAAAAAAACTCATGATCATATACATTAGGTTGTTGAAGCGAAATCTGGGAAACGGGGCCACATGTCATTGACTACATGGGTGGATCGACTCATTCTTGACTTAAGTCTCATTGTTGGGCTTGGTACGAGATGAGCTAGCTCACTTATTCCTTTTTAAAAGGTTGAAATTTCTTATCCAAAATTCCAAATTTGGATACAAAATCCATACTTTAAAAATTCGAGTAAATATTCCAATAATTCAATCTAGTTTCCCTGAATATTGTAGGAAAAATTGATATCATATTGTCCAGACATTCAAAGTTCAGGCTGCCTTTGCAACTTTGTCAACTTCAGGCCAAACATGGCATTGAGCTACTAGAGATCAACACCGTAGCCTTTTGCGTGACCATGGAATCTTCATTTTTCTTACAAGAACACCAAGTGTTTTCTAACTCCAAGCTATGTGGTTAAAGTTTTGATGAAGGGCCGTGTTGGCTGCACTTTAGAAAAAGGGTCAAATTTGTCAATTCTCACTCCACCATACTGAATAGAGTCATTTTAATTGGCCAGCTCATGGGACATATGAGTCTCCCAAAACTGCTAGATTGAACAGCAAGTGAGGGGTGTGTCCGTAAGACCATCCGCAGAGTGTTCTTTAAGTAGTTATTTTTGTATCTTGTTGTACAGTATATATGTATATACACTAATAGGACCCACAAACTGATGTGTAGGTATTTTGTTGTTGTTGATGATATATGGGATGTGGTCACATGGGATATTATTAAGCTTGCATTCCCCATGACTAGTCTTGGCAGTATCATTATCACCACTACTCGTAAAAACGATGTTGCAGAATCATGTCGTTCATCATTTAGTGGTGCCATTTATGGTATAAGACCACTTAATATGGTGCTTTCAAGACAACTATTTCACAGAAGACTATTCAAATCCAACGAAGACTGTCCTTCACATCTTGAGAGGCTTGCTTATCAAATGTTGAAAAAGTGTGCTGGCTTACCTTTGGCAATCATTGCTATATCTGGTTTGTTGGCTAATAGAGAAAGAACAGAGGATACATGGAATGCAGTGGAAAAATCAATTGGCCGTGCGCTTGAAAGGAATCCTACCATTGAAGGAATGATAAAGATATTATCACTTAGTTACTTTGATCTTCCTCCTCATCTCAAAACGTGTCTCTTGTATTTGAGTATATTTCCAGAAGATGCTATTATTCAGACAAAAAACCTGATATGGAGATGGATTGCAGAAGGGTTTGTTCACAAGGATGGCAAACATACGGCATTTGAGTTAGGAGAGAGGTATTTCAATGAGCTCATCAATAGAAATTTGATCCAGGTTGCACACACAAACAGATTTGGCAAGGTGAAGAGTTGTCGAGTTCATGACACAATTCTTGATTTCATCATATCCAAGTCCATCGAAGAGAACTTTGTTAGTTTAGTTGGTGTTCCTAGTCTAACTGTCGGGACACAAAGGAAAGTCCGTCGACTCTCTCTCCAAGTTGATGATCAAGGAAAGTCTGTAATACCAACATGTCTAGTGTTGTCTCATGTTCGGTCACTCAATGTGTTTGTTCAATCATTTGAAATCCCTTCTCTTGATGAGTTCAGGCGTTTACGTGTTTTGGACTTTGGAGGTTGCATGAAATTGGAAAACCATCATCTTTCAAATATTGGGAGGTTGTTTCAGCTAAGGTGCACGATCTTGAGAAATGAGAGATAACAGAGCTTCCAGAAGTAATTGGTCATTTATGTTGCTTAGAAGTATTGGACATAAGACGCACCAATGTCAAGGAACTACCAGCAACTATTGTCAATCTTGGAAATTTGGTGTGTCTCCTCATGCCGGATTGTGTCAAAATTCCCGATGGAATTGCAAAGATGCAAGCACTAGAGGTGTTCAATTGGGTTACAGTCTTCAAGCAGACATCCAACTTGCTGCATGAACTTGGGCAGCTAAAGAATCTGAGGGAGCTGGTCATCAGTCTTTGTATTTATTCTTCCCATGATGATGATACTATAAGAACTTTGGACGAGGTTATAAAAGTTATAGCCTCTGCAGTTCAAACCCTATCCAGACAGAACCTCCGTTCTCTAACTATCAATGATGGGAGGAACTTCATGCAGGGATTTTTGTGCTCTTCTACTCCGCTTTGCCTCCAATCACTTAAGATCAATGTTTCAGTTGGTTCACGGGTCCCGAATTGGGTGGGCTCCCTCGTCAACCTTCAGCGATTATGTCTTCAATTGAATGAAGTCGGGCATGATGATATCTGCATCCTTGGAGCCTTACCCGCTCTGGTTGATCTTATTCTGAAAAGAGGACCAGATGGACTCCATAGAATTAGTTACTATGGGCTCAGGTTCAACTACAGTAAGCTCAGAATCAATGGTGATGTCGGGTTCCGATGCTTGAGGCAGTTTTATTTTGATGCATACTATTACCCGCTGCATCTCATGTTTGAAGTAGGATCCATGCCCAGACTAGACAAACTTACCATGTCTTTCCGCTTAGATAAAGATATTGAGGATGGTATTTTTAATTTTGGAATCGACAATCTTCCCAATCTCTTAATTCTCACATGTATAATAGCATCAGGCCACATGTACAAGGCTGCAAAGGCTGCTGCAGAGAGAACAGCGAAGACACATCCCAACAAACCCACTCTATTCTGTTATTCTTCTTAAACTTGAGGTATTAGTTCTCTCTCCCGGACAAGACCATACATTGATTCCCAAGCTAGATTTTATTTTATCTTGCCTAATTCCGTTGCATCATGAAGGTTCACCACTTCATTTCTTCAGCGGTTGACTCACCAAATGTGTCCAAGAAGCTCTTGTCGGCAGCCATTTTCACTACCTGTTAATTCGTTGTACGAGGGATGCATACCCTACGTGTCTGCAGGTACTTACTTATACAACTCTGAACTGTTTATCTTGATCTTTCTTCGTCCATGGATAGCGTTTTTTTCAATCAGAGAATTCGCGCAAAGTGCATATACAATAAATGAATCCTGGCTAAAGCCATAGTGCCATTGCAATCAGAGTATTATTTGCTTGACTGGTCTAGCTTCGCTGATAAAGCGAGAGAGATACCACTGGGGCTGGCAAACTAACTGCACTTGTGTGTACATTGTTCCCAGGCTGATGTTGGACGCGCTCTCTCTTGTTGCTTTTGTTGGTGTTGCCTCCCTGATTCCCATCAACAATTCCAATAACTGGCATCACCAAGATGGAATCAAGTTGCTGCTGCTCCTTTCACCTCGTCCACTTCACAAGTTTCTAAGATTTTTTAGCTACATAATTGTCTTTCTTTATCATGTGCCAACTTGACGTTTTCACTCAATGTTTTCATGCCAATGTATTTGGTGACCAGTATTCATGTTGGCTATTACTGTCATGTATTTGTGGCTGATTATCATTTCATTCATGGAGTAGCTAGGACGTTTCTTGACCTCTCAACAGTATTTGGTAAATAAGCTCCACATATTCTTGACGATTTCACTGCTGTTATACACGTACATGCATGCTTATAGTATTTTTATTTTTTAAGAGTTCCCTACATCCTTGCTACATAATCACTGTTAACTATATTGATGTTAACAAGACGACACGTACATACGTGGCCGTGTGTTGCTTCACCAATCATCATCTAACTGTCATGTCTCGCCTCATCTATGAGATCGGTTCATCGTTCTCTTTGATGATTGTGTGTCCAAGTTCTTGTTGGACATGCTGTTCTGACTTGTTTTATATGAGGGATGAATCGTATGTGCCTGCAGGTATCTCCCTGTAACCTGCTACTCCAAATTTATCTTAATCTTGAATGTTGCTTGTTGCCATTTATTTCTCCCCGTTCAGGCATCCTTGCCTTATTTTTCTGAACCATTTCTCTGTATGTGATTGACATCAAGTGTCGTTGTTGAAGTTAAACTGAGCGTAGGGTAGAAATTGAACTTGTATTAAATTGAGGTTCAGAGAGTACAATATATATGGGTTGGTTGCAGGGCGGCAACTGAATACAGAGCACGGTTTTACTTGTTTGTAAAGGGGATGGGTCCGTCCTGATTGCACGCTCTTCAATACTATCTTAATCTTGGCTTTCACTTATTATTACTACTACTCCCTGCACCCTCGTACAATACCACTTCAGAAAATATGTTACTGAATTACTTATAGGTAATCCTACCTACATCTATTTAGACTCGCTAATGCCAATGCCTCTTTGCTTTTCCCGGCCTAGGTTTGATGATAGTGTGAGAGTGATGAAAGGTCGTTTATTGCGACCAAAAAGGGTTTTGCTGGTTTCCCATTTTAGAATGTTTATGGGTTGGTTTTTCCTGTCTTAGGAAGCTTCTAGAAGATTCTCTCTGTTTTTTACCGGTTTCCTTTTTGGTTTTTATTTCTAGTTTTTCTTATTATTATATTTTGTTTTCCTTTCTTATTTCCTCTTTTTATTTTATCTTTTTCACATTTAAGAAAAATGTTCATGTTTCTTGAAAACTGTTCATGTTTTTTAGAAACTCAGAAATTTTTATAAATTTTCAGAAAGTATCCCTTTTTTAAGAAACAAGATTTTTAAATTGTTTGACTTTTTTAAAATTAAATTAATGATTAAAAAAAGGAAATCTTAAATTTCAAATGAATTCACATTTTTAAAGATGTTTGGTTTCTTAAACTAACTAATTTTTTCGTGTTTTTTAGAAAACCAAATGAAAAAACTGACTGATAAACAATAGAAAAAACTACAAGTAAACCTGGAAGAAAAGTTCTCCATTCACTATGTTCGAGTCGGTACAGTCCCGGTTGCCAAGGCCGAGTCGCAAATTCATATAGTAAGCGTCCAATAGTGCGAGAGCTACACTCGAAAGATGCATCAAGAGTCCAATGCACGTTAATCATACAATAAATTCTCTAAGAACTAGTTAATTAAGACGAGAACTTAAAATCCAAAAATCTATCCCACATACTCTAATTAGTAAATACTAAGATATATATATATATATATATACATATATATATATATACATATATATATATATACATAGTTTAAAAAAGAGACATCTTTAAAAAAAGAGATCAGGTGACTTGCCTCTTGCAAGTCACGCTGTAACTGGCGCCTCTACATCAACCACCCAAACGAGATTCAATGGACAGGATTGAGCCAAACCAAAAATACCGTCAGGACTTGAGAGTTGGTTTTGCCTGCTTCCGCACGTTGTGCCCATGTACTAGCGCGTGTTCATCAACCCTTGAGAGCTGCACGCCTCTTCTGGTCCGGTGAGCCACCTCGGCCGCCCCCTGCGTCGCGACCACAACAGTCTTAGTTGTCTGTCCGTCAGTGCTGACCAGCATGTCGCTGATCGGCCCGTATGGTCCGTCACGAAAATGTGACCCAGACAAACGCCTCAAACGGGACTCAAACGTCCTAGCTGGTCAACAATCCTCATGTCCAGCTCAACATGGAGCGGATATGGGGGCGCCCGGTCGCACCCAGGCGCGTCCACCACTTAGGACTGACAATAGAGTCCCATGCGGAATCGCCCGGAAACCCGGTTGTCCGATGAAGGCCTCCTCCGTTGCCGCGGTGTGAATGTCGCGTGGCCACTAGTAGAAAAAGGGCCATTTGTCCCAGTTCATAAGGCCCATCTGTCCCGGTTGTGGATCCGGGACTAAAGGGTCGTTACTAAAGCCCTAGGTCTTTAGTCCCGGTTATTACATGAACCGGGACAGATGGGCCTTCACGTGGCCGCTGCGGCGAGCCCAGGCAGGAGGGCCTTTGGTCCTGGTTGGTGGCACCAACCGGGACCAAAAGGCATCCACGCGTCAACAGCTGGCAGGAGCTGAGGTTTTTGTTTTTTTTTGTTGAAAGGGGGTGGTTTAGGGGTTTGGGGGGTTAATTTAGGTTATTAGCTAGCTAATAGAGAGAAGTGTTCTCTCCTATCTCCGTGCTTGGTTTACCAACGCTACTGCTATGCCTAAACATGACTTAGATTGAAGTGAAGGCAACATGTGGTGCATGTCGAAAGTAATACTAATCCTAACTTGATCAAGTTTGGATTGTACTACTTTCGACATGCACCACATGCATGTTGCCTTCACTTCAATCCAATCCATATCCATTTCACCCAGTGATATATAATAACTCTTCATGCTCGCATCATGCATCATCATAATAACAAGTCCTACTAATCATCATCATACAACTTCTACTCGTTATTAATAATAAGTCATACGATCATCATCCTCATAGTCATCGAACCAACCCTACTTAATTGTTCTTAGCACATGATCATCAGTATTAGGTAGGACCTAAATACCCTCTTTAAGGTAGAATAGCATAAAACAATATAGACCCTGACTCTCCATTATGGAGAATGGAGATCATCTTGTCTCCAATTCTTGCGCTCCGCTTCCTTTTGCTTCCAAGAACCTCCTTACGACTGTCCATACATTTTTTCCATTCTTTGATTGTCATGTCTCCACTTTTTTTAGAAATCCGGTATGGACAGTTGAGATTCGTAGGATGACCTGGCTGTATGTTCAAAACATCAAGGCGACCATGCTGATACATCAGATGAGGCACACAATAATTCGGGATTATCTGTTGAAAAACATAGTAATAACTTCGTAGTTAGCAATGATGTACTAGTTTTAGAAGTATGCAAAATATGCACGGATGTCGTAACAGTAAAAAATCTTACCAGGGTTGAAGGAAATATGCCCTAGAGGCAATAATAAAGTTATTATTTATTTCCTTATATCATGATAAATGTTTATTATTCATGCTAGAATTGTATTAAACGAAAACATAATACTTGTGTGAATACATAAACAAACAGAGTGTCACTAGTATGCCTCTACTTGACTAGCTCGTTGATCAAAGATGGTTATGTTTCCTAGCCATAGACATGAGTTGTCATTTGATTAACGGGATCACATCATTAGGAGAATGATGTGATTGACTTGACCCATTCCGTTCTATTGCTTTCTTCATGACTTATACATGTTCCTATGACTATGAGATTATGCAACTCCCGTTTACCAGAGGAACACTTTGTGTGCTACCAAACGTCATAACATAATTGGGGTGATTATAAAGGTGCTCTACAGGTGTTTCCAAAGGTACTTGTTGGGTTGGCGTATTTCGAGATTAGGATTTGTCACTCCGATTGTCGGAGAGGTATCTCTGGGCCCACTCGGTAATGCACATCACTATAAGCTTTGCAAGCATTATAACTAATGAGTTAGTTGCAGGATGATGCGTTACGGAACGAGTAAAGAGACTTGCCGGTAACGAGATTGAACTAGGTATTGAGATACCGACGATCGAATCTCGGGCAAGTAACATACCGATGACAAAGGGAACAACGTATGTTGTTATGCGGTTTGACCGATAAAGATCTTCGTAGAATATGTAGGAGCCAATATGAGCATCCAGGTTCCGCTATTGGTTATTGACTGGAGACGTGTCTCGGTCATATCTACATAGTTCTCGAACCCGTAGGGTCCGCATGCTTAAAGTAAGATGACGATCGGTATTGTGAGTTTTGTGTTTTGATGTACCGAAGGTAGTTCGGAGTCCCGGATATGATCACGACATGACGAGGAGTCTCGAAATTGGCAAGACGTAAATATCGATATATTGGACGACTATGTTCGGACACCGGAATGGTTTCGGGGAGTTTCGGGCATATACCGGAGTACCGGGGGGTTACCGGAACCCCCCCGGGGAGTTTAATGGGCCAAGATGGGCCTTAGTGGAGAAGTGGAGGGGCGGCTAGGGCTGGCCGCGCGCCCCCTCCCCCTCTAGTCCGAATTGGACAAGGAAGGGGGGCCCTTTCCTTCCTCCTCTCTCCTTCCCTTCCTTTCCCCCTCCTACTCCAACTAGGAAAAGAGAGGGTCCTACTCCCGGTGGGAGTAGGACTCCTCCCTGGCGCGCCCTCCTCCTGGACGGCGGCCTCCTCCCCCTAATCCTTTATATACGGGGGCAGGGGGCACCTCTAGACAGACAAGTTGATCTATTGATCTATTCCAGCCATGTGCGGTGCCCCCTCCACCATATTCCACCTCGGTCATATCGTAGCGGTGCTTAGGCGAAGCCCTGCGTCGGTAGCAACATCATCACCGTCCTGCGCCGTCGTCTTGTGGAACTCTCCCGTGAAGCTCTCTGCTGGATCGGAGTTCGCGGGGCCTTGTCGAAGCTGAGCGTGTCTTTGAAGTCGGAGGTGCCGTACGTTCGGTACTTGGATCGGTCGGATCGTGAAGACGTACGACTACATCAACCGCGTTGTTCTAACGCTTCCGCTTTCGGTCTAAAAGGGTACGTGGACGACACTCTTCCCTCTCGTTGCTATGCATCACCATGATCCTGTGTGTGCGTAGGAATTTTTTTGAAATTACTATGTTCCACTACAAGGGTATCTCCATGGTAGTTACCGTAGTTCAACATGTGCACTAGTGGCACGTATTGACCATAATGTTGAGGAGTTTGATTGTAGATATTGTAATTCTCAAGATCATTACAAAATGCGATCAGATGATATTTCTCCTGATAAGTTAATTCGGAGCCATCGGTGTAGTGGGTTTTGTCTACCATCTTCCGTACATTCTTTGGAGAATGAAAATAAGCTGTCAATGGAAATAAGCGGTCAACTATTTTGAAATAAACAATATAAATTAGTTAATAACTATGTTTGTGAAACTCACATAGCGGTAGAATTGGAGGCGTATCAACAAGGACCCAAATGTCCATATTGTCTTTCTCGATTTCAGGATCACCAAGATCCATGGTGACAAGCATATCCTCATGAAAACCATACATCTTGCAAAGTGCTTCCCATTTTTTGCAACCAAAATGGGTTACACTCTCAGAATTGTACAGATTTACTTTGAAATACATACCATGATGGGTCCTTAGGTGAATTTTCTTTGTTTCCAAACTTTCATGGTCTTCAAAACCCATCCTCTCGAAGACATAGCGTCTTGCATAGCATGGGATAAGCTAGTCGAATTGTAAAAGATGAAAAGTACACATTGAAATAGTTGAAGTCATGCTTAATTACGAAAAAAACACTTGTCGTCGTTGCGTACCGTTTCAACATCGAAGGTCTCCTATAGCTTAATGTTGAAGCGCCGATCTTCGTCCAGCTGAACGAACCTGTCGCACAGACCTCAGTCGTCGTGGCATCAGTCGCACTCCCCCGGGAGACTTTCGTCGTCCGAGTACGACATTTCCTATGTTCATAATTCAAATATTAAACTTGTACAATTAAATATATGTACTAAAACCCTAAATTAGATCATTATTATTCATCACGGGTTGACTATCAGTCTGTCGAGTCTTTTCTTGAAAACTCTCAGCTCACGTGGTGTATATATTCGACCGTCGGTGATGGTAGCTCCTCCTTTCATTTCCGAGTGCATTACACCAAATTGTCTAGCACACGGGAATGAAGGAGAAGCTACCCCAACGACAATAGTCGGGATTCTTTGTCCTCTCATATATATATGATGGAGACTCTCCCTCACTGATTCCTCTCTGAAATTTGCGACCGTCGGTGATGTTAGCTCCTCCTTTCGTTCCCGAGTGCATTACACCAAATTGTCTAGCACACGGGAACGAAGGAGAAGCTACCCCCACGACAAAAGTCGGGATTCTTCGTCCTCTCATATATGGTGGAGACTCGATAGACTTAAAGTCAACCCGAAATATCGTTTAATTATCTTTCTAAAAAAGGACATATCGAGCGCCTGAACTGCTGGAACGGAAATATACATGTTTTTATCTACATCATATGAGCATTCAAACTTGATGGCCATTACATTTCAATGGTTGAAAATATGAGCAAAAACATTTCAAAATATCTTATAGGACTCATATTGACATGGAGATTTGGCTGGTCTCACCTCGAGGTCGGAGGGCGGTCGGTGACGGGGACGATGGCGGGGATGATGGAGGGGGCTCCTAGATTTCTTCAAAAACAAAAACCCTATAAGCTATCAACTAATCAAATGCATATGCCTTGCATAGTGCTCTCCAGTTTTAGCATTCAAAGTAGGAGTAGTTTTCCAATTTGAGCATTCAATAAGCAAAACCAAATCGTAAAATAAAGTAGTATTCAAATTAGCATGCATCCAATTATAAGCAAAACTACATCATTTCTTGCGTCCGTACATCGTCGAATATTATCACTAATACACCTCGAATACAATCATACATATAGCATCGCTAATACAGCTAGAACCGTAGCGTCCGACGGGTATTGGCGCGGGTGGTGGACACCAAAAGAGAAGGAACCATCACAGGATCATAGCTCCAATGAGATCCCTGAAGAACCTGCCAGGTATTGTAGAACCTGCCCTCCAACGCAACCATGTAGCGACGGACGTGCTCGTCCTCCTCGCTGACATGGTGACGTACCACCTCCACGGTGTCTGGAAGTCTCGGCACCGTCACTGGCCCATGCGACCGCCACCAAACAAGGTTCGGGTCAACGACGGGCTGGCTCCTCACCAACCTACGCCCCCCGAAAGGTAGCACCTCCCAATACCAGCCCGGCAGGCCAGTCCCGGACATGGCCCCTCTGATCAAGCAGGCCTCCTCTGCCGAGTCGACGACGAGGATGCGGGATAGGCATCGTCGACGTCGATGCGGGAATAATTGCTTCAACTAAAAAAAATAAACTAGTTCTATTAATTTTCTTGCTAAAAATAAACTACTTCTATAGTAAAATAAAGTAGTTTTATTAAATCAACTAGTTCAACTACTAAGTACTTACTATAAATAAAATAAAGTAGTACTTACTAAAAATAAACTACTTCTATATAAAATAAAGTAGTTTTATTAAATCAACTAGTTCAACTACTAAGCACTTACTATAAATAAAATAAAGTAGTACTTACTAAAAATAAACTACTTCTATAGTAAAATAAAGTAGTTTTATTAAAGCAACTAGTTCAACTACTAAGCACTTACTATAAATAAAATAAAGTAGTATTTACTAAAAATAAACTAGTTTAACTAGTTTTATTATTTATCGACCCCCCCCCCCCATCATGTCGAAGTTATCGGGGAGGGGGTATATCGACAACGACATACCCGATAAAAAATACGAAGAGGAAGAAGAATAAAAAAAGAGGATTAGAAGAAAGGAATAGAGGAGAAGATCGAAGAAAAAAAGAAGAGGAAAAATGAGGAGAAGAAGAAAAAATAGAATAACTCATTTTTCTTCTTCTTTTCTCCTCTTCTTATTTATTTCTCCACTTCTTCCTCTCCTCTTCTTCTCCTTCTTCTTCTCCTTCTTCCTCTTCTTATTTTCCTTTTTCCTCTCCTTCTTTTTCCTCTTCTTCCTTCTTCCTTCTTCCTCTTTTCTTCCTTTTAATTATTTTACTTTTTCCTCTCCGATCCACTAACCTAGAATCTACTATCCTAAAATGCACTAACAGTACAACTAATAACCTTAAATGCACTAAATCAACTAACCTTAAATGTAACTTTTGCAACACAATTTTTTTTCAAAATATGCACATATATATATGAACGTATACATAAATTGACAAAAAAATTCTATGAACAAAAAAAATATCATACATCAATGCATACATATCCATGGATCATACATACATCTGCATATATATACATATACATACAACATCCATATATACATACGTCAATGGATAAAAAAGTGTATGAAAAAAAAAGCACCAGAGAGCAGGCCGGGGCAGCGGCGGCGCGCGGCAAAGCAGAGCAGGCGGGCGTAGCGGCAAGCGGGCGGCAAGCAGCAGTGTGCGGCGGCGCTGGGGAAGGGAGGGCTCATCTGGCGGCGACGACGAGGCGCTGGCAGAGGGAAGCGACGGCGAGGTCGGGGCAGAGGGCGGCCACGTCGGGCAGGTGGCGCGGCGGCGACGGCGTGGGCGGGGCGTCGTCGGAGGCCGGGGTGAAGACGACGACGGCGAGGCAGAGGGGCAGCCTGGCGGCGTCGTTGGGGCGGGATCGAAGAATTGAACGAAAATTTTCACAAGTGTTGATTATATAGACAGAGCATTGGTCCCGGTTCGTGCCACCAACCGGGACCAATGCTCAAATGCAGGCTTACGGGCCTAAACACACTGTATGTGCATGTGGGCCTATTGGGCCTTCTATGGACCTGAATACTGGCCCATGGTGGGTTTTTGTCGTATTCACGCCGTGGTTGCCCAGTAGGTGGCATTTATTTTTCATTTTGTTGTTTTCTTTGTTGCTTTATTTTTTTATTTTGTTTCTGCTTACAATAAAATACTTACTGTTGCTATTTTTATTTATTTTATTAAGGTTTATTTATTTTATTTTATTATAGTTTATTTTATTTTATTTTATTTTGTTTCTACTTATTTATTTTATAAAAGTTTATTTTATTTTGTTTCTAATTATTTATTTTATTTTGTTTCTACTTATTTATAAAAGTTTATTTTGTTTATACTTATTTATTTTATTTTCTTTTTTGCTTTTTGTATTTATTTTATTAAAATTCTTTTTGCTTTTAATGTTTTGAACAGAAAATATTTTGGTAATTTTAGTTGCACAAATTCTATATAATTTTAGTTTTAATAATACTAGAGGTTTATAAAAGCTTTTTAGTTGATTCCTTTAGTACCGGTTCTAAGGCTGTTACAAAGGCATTTCATTTGGTACCGGTTCTAAGGCTGGGGCCCCACGAGCACCTTTAGTACCGGTTCGTGGCATGAACCGGTAAAAGAGTTTTTTAGTTGATTCTTTCTGCAGCTGTTTTTTAGTCCCACCTCGCAAACCGAGAGGCACTCGCAGCGGTTTATAAGCCCTGAGTGCAGAGATGATGAAGGAGAGGCGCAATGCTCACCTGCACGTTGCTTAGCTTCAGGCCTTGAGGAAGTGGTGTAGACTGCACGGAGCTATCAGGGTTTTGGACGAAAACTACACATAGCTCTGTGCAGTTTACACTATTCAATCCTTTCTGTCTTCATTTGTTATTTTTCATGCATTTACTGAATTTTTTGAGCTATAAAACTCTGAAATTGAAAAGCATTTTCAAATGAACTACGAAAAGGTTGAAAGTTGGCATGGTATCATTATTTCACATGTGCTGAAAAGTTGATAGGGTTACGGCAAAAACTGAAAGAACAAAGAGTTGCTCCTCAATCTATTGAACCCAGTAAAATGCAAGAGATTGAACTCTCGTTTCAAAAGTAAGAGATGGAGAGGCTGCCGTCATCAGTCAAGCCCGTCTAGTTGGGCTAGGCCCAACATGGGACGTAATGAAATGACTTCATGCTTTAGTTGTTTCTACTACTCTCTCTCTCTATATATATATTTATATTTTATATACATTTTCTTGTAGGTCGACCAAGAAAATTATACTTGCTTTGATGGTTTTATTTTGATCCTCAAGGAAATTCTTAGCACTTAAGTTATTTAGAATTGTGGTAGTAATTGAGACTAGAAGTGATATAACCTGACCGGCTTCTGATGAGCTCGTAGACCCAAGAAGCAATGAGCTGTTTAGTGCCCTGGTCTGGTGCATCGAAACTGCAAAGGGCGGAAGGATGGTATGACTCGACGCAATGGTAGGCGAAACAGATGTTTTTTCCACACAGGATACAACACAAAGGTTCACATAAAAGAATAATATGCATTTACCCCTGTAAATACATGCATGTTGTCGACAAGTACGTCACAAACCTCTAGAAAGAAATACCTTTAAATTTTGGAATAAATTAGAATCCTATGTCTAGGCAAGGATGAGCTACACTCAGTTCGTGTAAGATAGATGCTTTCAGTTACAGTGTGCTCTGATTTGTTTGTTTATTTTTTGCTCTCTTTAGTTACTGCACTTGATTTACATCCTTCACGAGCCATTGATCAACACATTGTATTCCCTTTGTCCTAAAACAAGTCAACTAATTTAGAGAAATTATAATTCAAGCTTTTTAAATTTGACTAAATTTATAGAAAAGAGTATTTTACAGTCGGTTTGTATCATTGGACACACTAAATATATTTTCATAATATATTTATTTGGTATCATAGATGTTGATATTATTCTCTTTAAAGTTAGTTCAATTCTAAATAGTTTGACTTACAACAACAAAAGACTTGTCATCATATATTGTTATTTGTGGAAAAAAGAGGCTAGAAATTCGGTGGTACTTGTGTGAAGCATGTGGAGAGGTACCTTGAGTGTTTTTCCCATTATCCGGTGAATTGGACACCATCAAAAGCAAAAAGTTCTATGCGTCAGCTTCTATATGCCCCTCTGTTCATGGGCATTGCTGGTCCATTCCCTTGTGAACAGCTTGAAAAATTCCTAGACCTAGCCGCAAGCATTGCCTGCTTTTGCTTTCATCACACAAACAAAACAGAGAGGGATCAATTCTGTGTAAAAGGAGGGAGCTACTGGTCCATGAGATCTTGTGCTTTAGCTAACGTGTGATGCCACAAGAAGTGTCTTGAATGCTTAAGGTGATCACAGCCTGGAAATGCTAAATGGTATTCATCCTTATAGGCAAAGCATGTGGGCGCAGAACCTTAAAGAGCTGTGGTCCTTCATCCTTTGCACTCCTTAAAGTAATACTCACATACAAGCAAGCATAACTTGATATATTCTCCTTGCGCCACACAAAATTGCACAAAAATAGATTCTTTATAAAAAAGATGAGGCAGCCGAAACTTTGTCTATAGTTAGATTAGGAACAAATACCTTATGTTAGGTTTAGTTCCACATCGATCGAAAACTGATGCTGAGAGAGCATACCATATAAGGTGGAGCAGGCATGAGGCATCACCCATTAGACTAGTCTTTTGGGTTGATCTAGGTCCAAGGGCTGCGATGGATCTAGGCCTAATGTGGCACATGCTTATGGTTATAACAAACTGACAGCCGGATCCATTGTGCACTCTCATAACTGCAAAGCACATGGTCCTAGAACCTAGAACATCTCGGTGTCATATGGTGATGGAGGGGGTCGAGTGTCTTCGCGGACGGTCACACGAGTTGTGCCTGACATGGAGAGAGTTGGAATCGAGGCCTTGTATAACTTCTTTTGGTTAGTTTTTTATTAGAGAGAGCAGCCGTGCAATAATAAGTAATTTTGAATAGTTTCTAAACACGGACTTCTATACTTATCAAAATTATAGGTCGTGCATAAGAGACTAGTAGTCAAAATTAAACAAAGAAACTAGCATCAAAATTGAAAAAATTTCCCCTCCTACTGGAAGGACAGAAGGGCGCCCTTGAAAATTTTACACAGTGAAAATCATACATCCATGCTAGCCACTCAGCACTGTCTGTTGCTCCATGGCTGGTGCCACCCTACTTCATCTCCTTTGTCTCCAGCCGTGTCACTGCACTTTCCGTCAATTAATTGCCTCCGTGTGGAAGGTCGTCGGGCAAAGTAAATCGTCCTTGCTTTTGTCGGTGCGATTGGAATCAATATTTTTATAGGCCATACAATTGAAAATTGTTGGCCGAAATTACTTATGTGGCGTGATAAGGGAACAGTTTTTGGACTGCAAGATTATTTAGAGGGGATTTTCATCACTTGACCCCTATATGAAAACTTGTGAACCCTCAGCATATTCGGTTTCCTATGATGGAAATTGTATAGATGGCTTCATGCCCTCTATTTAATGCGGGTACATGTAGGGCTGCAAACAAAAATGGAAGATCCATTTTACCAGGAATCATTTTCGAAAAATTGATAGCATTTATGATCATTTTTAGACAACTAACCTATTAATAAAATTTATTTTCTAAGTTATCTATGTCCCATAATGATGTTGACACTGAATACTTTATTTTAAAATGTTGTGAGTTTCCGGCCGACCAGGTATCATTTTCGTGTAAAAGATATCTTCCCCGATCATTTTTCAGCCATACTCGCATTGTTTTGGATTTATTTTAGGATTTAGTTGCAGTGTTCTTAAAGCGGTATGAGACATATACCCGTCAACAGTAAAACACTTGTAGTGACTTTGTCAATCTCGAGATCTACAGACTTAAGTTAAAAAAAAACGATCTACAGACTTCGTTTTTCGGAGGTGCTCATGAGGGTAGTACGTGTTTGCATGTGTCCATAAGGTTAATTGTGCATGTATGATGTATGTAAGCATATGCATTTGTACTGTGACAAAAAAAAAGGAAGAACCTTTAAAAAAATATATAACAGGAGGGGTGCGCGCCCCTACTGCGTTAAAATTAGAGAATGTAAAAGTTAAATTAAAGAGGGCCAGAGCCGGAAGGGGGGAGCATTCGAGAAACAAAAAAGAAAAGGAAAAAAAGAAGGAAAACAAGCGGAGAGAGAAAATCTAAGCTAAATTCTGTAGCCATTTCTGAATTTGATCGAGTGAAGTAGCTTTTCTTGGCTCGCTAGAGGAGTAAAGAGAATTCGTACCTGAACAAACTCTTGCATCCTTGAACAGTCGCTGCTATATTATTGAAGATCTTGTTGGTCTGGCACTTCCAGATACCGTTCTTCTTGGAAAAAGGAAGAACCGTAGGGGTGTAGTAAAAAATTAGGAATTTTTTTCTCCACTTGTCATGGTTTGCTGCGGGTCCGGACTGATTGAGCTAAGATAAAAGCCGGGTCTCATTTATAGATTCTCTTCCTGCCATCTCTATAAATATATATGACCCATGCAACAGACCAGGAGCGGCAAGCCACTGCGAACCTCATACCTAGCTAGCTTAGTTTGATCTCATCAATCGAGAGCTTCCTTGGTCATCCTAGTCCGTCCTAGCCAACCCAAGCTAGCCAACAAGCCATGGCGACCAATGATTTGTGGGCCGGGATTGGATCAGCTCTGGCGTTTTTAATTACCCTCACCACCATGGCAATGAACCAATCCAGGATCAAATTGTTGATCAACAAGATCAGCGCCTACCTCAACCCATACATACAAATCACCATCCCTGAGTACGGCGCCGAGAGTTTCAAACGCAGCGACTTCTTCGTTGCGATCGAGGCCTACCTCTCCGACTTGTGTCATCAAGATGGTCGGGTGCGCAAGCTGAAGGCCGAGCTCGAGAGCGACATGCAGAAGCCCCAAGTTTCAGTTGACGACGATCAAGAGATCGTTGATACCTTCAAAGGTGCCACGCTCTGGTGGTACGCCGACACAGAGCTCCCGAAGACCACTGTCATCACCTACCGCGCTGGTGATGAGAAGCGCCGCTTCTACCGAGTTGCCTTCCATAAAAGGTTCCACAAACACATCGTGAATGACTACCTGCCCTATATCATAAAAAATGGCCGTGACGTCATCGCCAAGAACCGCCAGCACCGCCTCTTCACCAACAACGCAAGCAGCCAATGGAGCTCCTACGACAGAGAAAAGAGCCTCTGGAGCCACGTGGAGTTCCGGCACCCGGCGAAGTTTGACATGCTCGCTATGGACCCCGCCAAAAAGGAGGAGATCAAGGATGATCTCAATGCCTTCAAGATGGGAAAGGATTACTATGCCAAGGTCGGCAAGGCATGGAAGCGTGGATACCTGCTGTTTGGGCCCCCAGGCACCGGTAAGTCCATGATGATCGCCGCCATGGCCAACTTCATGGACTACGACATCTACGACATGGAGCTCACGGTGGTGAAGAACAACACGGAGCTGCGGAAGCTCTTCATCGAGACCAAGGGAAAGTCCATCATCGTCATCGAGGACATTGACTGCTCCGTCGACCTCACCGGCAAGCGCAGGGACAAGAAGAAGGCCCGTAAGAAGTCCGGCGACCAGAACGACATGGCGACCATGCTACAGAAAGAGGATGAGAAGAAGGACGACGAAGACAGCAA
The DNA here is from genome assembly GCA_021605145.1 of Aegilops bicornis. Lineage (NCBI taxonomy): Eukaryota > Viridiplantae > Streptophyta > Magnoliopsida > Poales > Poaceae > Aegilops > Aegilops bicornis. The sequence goes on from CM038674.1 coordinate 693,855,866, forward strand.
GCTGACCCTTTCTGGGGTGCTCAACTTCATTGATGGGCTATGGTCGGCGTGCGGTGAAGAGCGCATCATCATCTTCACCACCAACTACAAGGACAAGCTGGACCAAGCGCTGATCCGGCCAGGCAGGATGGACATGCACATCCAGATGTCCTACTGTCGCTACGAGGCATTCAAGGTGCTGGCCCATAACTACTTGGACATTAGCGAGAATCAGTTTTTCGAGGTGTTCGGTGAGATAGACCGGCTGCTGGATCAGGTTGACATGTCCCCGGCGGACGTTGCCGAGCACCTGATACAAACGGAGAAGAAGGATGCCGGCGCGTGCTTGCAGGCTCTCATCCGAGATCTGGAAAATTTAAAAGCCAAGAAGAACTCAGCAGCAGATTGTCATCCACAGGATCCAACTTCGATAGTGGTACCAGATTTAAACCCTACGGTGATGCCGGATTTAGACCCGACAGTGATCAATATATTTGAGGTAGCAAGGGACAGTACATTGGAATCATAAAATGCCCCCATTTGTATAAGTAGCTAAGCTATGCTTGCCCCCATTTGTTTAATTAATTTTGCAATCTCTCTATTTTCCGTTTTTGTACTTGTTCTCTTCTTAATAAATTCACATTAGGGGCTTTGCCCCTCGTGTTTCCTTCAAAATTAAGTACCTAAGCTATGCTTAGTTTGCACGAAACGTTGTGCTTTCAACTACTGCTATCACAAGTCATGGCAATAAATTATACTTCCACGGTCCCAAAGTAAATATATTTTTAGAATTGCTCTAATTAAGTTAAACATTTTTTAAAGTTAACCAAATTTATATAAAAGAGCACTCAATATCAAACTTATACAAGTGGATACACTGAATATATTTTCATACTCCCTCCATTCCACAATGTAGTGCCTATAGATTTTTGTGAAAGTCAAATTTTGCCAACTTTGACCAAGTGTATAGAGAAAACTGTCTAAATGTACAATACCAAACATGTACATTCTGAAAATACAACTCACGATGTATCCAATTATGTGCATTTGATATTCTAGATGTACCTACTTTTCCTATAAACATGATCAAAGTTTGTAATGTTTGACTTTTGTAAAAATCTATAGACACTACATTATGGAACGGAGGGAGTAGTATATTTACTTGGTACCATATATATGTTTGTATTCTTCCCTTTAAAGTTGGTTAAAATTATTTGACTTAGGAGAACCATAGAAATCGATATATTATGGGACCGGGAGAGTATATAGTTTAAATGACCACAATTAAAATAGAAGCAACTATTCTCTTCAAAGTCTAACAAAAGACTTGTCATCATATTGTTATTTGCCGAAAGACGAGGCCGCAGATTCCGTGCTACTCGGTCGTGTGTGAAGCATGTGGAGGGGTACCTTGAGTGCTTATCCCGTTATCTGGCCACTTGGACACCATTAAAGGCAAAACGTTCTTTGCTTCAGCCTTCATGTGCTCCTCTGTTCGTGAGCTTTGTTGGTCCGTTTCCTTGTGCACACCTTCAAAAATTCCTAGACTTTGGTGCAAACATTGGCCGCCTTTGCTTTCGCTTCCTTCAGCTTGAAAAATTCCTAAACCTAGCCGCAAGCATTGCCTGCTTTTTCTTTCATCACACAAACAAAACACAGAGGGGATCAATTCTATGTGAAAGGAGGAAGCTGCAGGTCCCTGAGATCTTTTGCTTTAGCTAACGTGTGCTGCCACAAATAATATGTCGAATACTTACAAGGTGATTTGCACACCCTGAAAATGCTAAATGTTATTCATCCTCATAGACAAAGCATGTGAGCGGAGCACCTTAAAGAACTGTCGTCCTTCATCCTTTGCACACCTTAAAGAATTACTAACATTACAAGCAAGCATCACTTGATATATTCTCTTGTGCCTCACAAAAATGCTCAAAGAGAGATTCTTTAAGAAAAGATGAGGTAGCAGAAAATATACATATGTTTTATATTATCCATAGTCAAGAACAAATACCTTGTGTTAAGTTTAGCCCCATATCGAAAATTGATTGTGGGACAGCACAGTTAGGCCCAAAATCCTATTTGGTTGTGGGCTCAAATGGACCTAAGTCTGATGTGGCGCTGGCTCTCACTACTATAAAAATGTTTTTTGGATACATCGTTTTATTTAAAAAGGTGGTCAAACAAGGCGGCGGTAAAAGTTAACTGTCATCTGGTTTGGTTTGAAAACTATATTTTGAAAAAATGAATAAACTAAATGTTAAAAAAAATCTATGCATGAGAGCACAGGTTAATAGACTAGTAAACCTAAATAACTGCCATGAAGCCCGTGCCAATTATCTATGCAGCCTGCTTGCACAACTTCCTTTTTAGAAAACACCTTTTCTCTGTCGTGGACCCGTGGCACTCAAACTTTCGCCATTTTTTATTTGAGGACTAGCTATGTCTTTGAAGTCAGCAAGGAGTTTCAAAATGTCTCGATTTTGTTCATTTTATAAGCGTGATTACATTTACAAGCCCAGTTTTGATGGTCACTGTACAATGTTGGCAAGTTGGTGTATGACTTGTGTAGAGATTGATATGTGGGAGCGGTCCTACTCCTTAGAGGAGCCGCGGGTGTAGGGCAGGAAGAACCCCTGCCTTGGTTTACAAGAAGCTACCGGTCGCTGGGATACGGTAGAGTACATATAGAGATCGATGGAGGGATAGGAAGATAAAGAGAGAGGTAGTTAGGATTACAATGACGCAATATCTCTATGTCTAACACCCTCCCTTAATCTGAACTGCCTATCCAAGATTGAGATTGTTCTTGAATGCTTCGAATGGTTTGAGTGGCAAAGCCTTGGTGAACCCATCAGCAACTTGATCCTTGGAGGGTATAAAGCGTATCTCTAGTTTTTTGTCTGCAACCCTTTCTCGTACAAAATGAAAGTCTATCTCAATATGCTTGGTTCTAGCATGAAACACAGGCTTAGCACTTAGGTAGGTAGCACCTAAGTTGTCACACCACAAACATGAAACACGTTGTTGCTTTATGCCCAATTCCTCAAGAGGATTCCACCCAGATGATCTCAACAGTAGCATTAACAAGTGACTTGTATTCTGCTTCTGTACTTGACCTTGATATTGTTGCTTGTTTTCTGGCACTCCATGAGATGAGGTTAGAACCAAAGAAAACTATAAAACCTCCAGTTGATTTTCTGTCATCACTACAGCCTGCCCAATCAGCATCAGAAAAAGCACTGACCAGTGTAGAGTTAGAACGTTTGAACTGAAGTCCCAAATCTACAATGTGCTTGACATACTGTATGATTCTTTTAACAGTTGTCCAATGAGTGGAGGTAGGAGCATGTAAATATTGACACACCTTGTTAACAGCAAACGAAATATCTGGTCATGTCAGGGTTAGATACTGAAGTGCTCCAACAGCACTCCTATACCTAGTACTTTCTTCTTCCTTAAGAGGTTCCCCTTCATGTGCTGAGAGTTGTTCTGAAGAGGATAACGGTGTGGGTAAAGGCTTGGAATCCTTCATTCCCATCCGAGCAATAAGTTCAGTGACATATTTTTCTTGTTTCAACACAATGCCATCTTGAATCTTCGTAACTTCAATCCCTAGGAAGAAGTGTAAATCACCAAGGTTTTTCAACGCAAACTCTGAGCTCAAATCATGCAGAAGGGCATTAGTAGCACTTTGTCAAGAGCTTGCAACTATGATATCATCAACATATATGAGCACAAAGATGACAGTGTTTGCTTTATTGAAAATGAAGAGACATGTGTCAGCCTTTGATGCAATGAAGGCAAGGTGTTTTAACTGCAAACTTAACCTGGAGTACCATGCCCTGGGTGCTTGTTTCAGACCATAGAGGGCCTTATCAAGTTTGCACACATGATGAGGTTTACGCTTATCCTCATAGCCTGGTGGCTGTCTCATGTAGACCTCCTCTTTCAGAACACCATGCAAAAACGCGTTATGTACATCTAGCTGTCTTAGGCTCCATCCTCTGGACACAACAATAGCTAGGACAAGTCTTATAGTTGCAGCCCTTACAACAGGACTAAAAGTGTCCTCATAATCAATCCATAACATTGTTTGAATCCTTTGGCAACAAGACGTGCCTTATACCTGTCAACAGAGCCATATGCCTTTTTCTTGATTCTATACACCCACTTACAGTCAATAATATCTTTACCTTTATGATTTGGTACCAAGTGCCATGTTTTATTCTTCATCAATGCATTGTACTCTTCATCCATGGCTTTCTTCCCCTTTTGATCCCCGAGTGCATCGTCCAACTTTGTTGGTTCACCTGAAACACATAGCATGCCATATGGTATAGTGCCATCAGTTCTCACTTTTGGTTTTCTAATACTTTTTGTAGACGGGTCATGACACATGACGTGGCTGGTTGTGGTGGCATGGGGTGTTGTACACGAGAGCGTGCAGGTCTGCTGGTTGTAGAAGATCCCGAGGAAGAAACAGGAGTTGCCCCAGAAGATGCAGTGGCCTCTGGTGTGATTAATTCGTCTGCGGCTGTGGCCACGGAAGATCCCGCGCCAGCCAGGACGGTTCTCCCTACATGAGCGCCGCGGCCCGCAGCGGTTGGCTGCATGCGCAATCCGTGCGCGTCCCGAGATGAATCTTCCCCGCGTGGGGACGCGTCAGCGGAGGAGTGCGCCTGGCCCTCCTGACTGGCTGCACGATCCGAGGCGGACCCCCGTGCCCGATCCAAGGCAGATCGCGTGGCAGGCATTGCAGGCGCCGCCAAATCTTCCTCGTACGCCGCGCTAGCCTCGTCTTCTTCTTGTACATGAAATACTACATCATTTTGAGCTAGATTTTGATCAATTTGATCACTTTGAGCGCCGTTTTCTTCAGGTACTTGCACACACTGAAGGGAAGGACTGGCTCCAGCAGAAATATTAGCACAATTGTTTCCCCAGTGATCAAAATTTCGAAGTGTGGATGGGAGAAGAAGAATCTCTTGACGCAGGAGTGCGCCGGCATTGGGATGAAGGGATTCGAACGGAAAAACCGAGTTGTCAAACACAACATCACGAGATATATAAACTCTGCCTGTGGGAACATCTAGGCATTTGACCCCTATGTGCATAGGACTATAACCCATAAACACACATCTCTTTGAACGAAATGCAAGTTTGCGTGTGTTGTATGGCCTTAGATTCGGCCAACATGCACAACCAAAGACTCGAAGAGATTTGTAGTCTGGTTTGGTACCAAAAAGACGTGTGATGGGATTTTCAAAGTTGATGACTTTGCTAGGACGAACATTTATGAGATATGTGGTCATGAGGAAAGCTTCGTCCTAGAACTTTAGGGGCATGGAGGCATTGGCTAGCAATGCCAGTCCTACCTCAACAACATGACGGTGTTTGCGTTCAGCAGATCCGTTCTGTTCACTGGTAGAAAAAGGGCCTGTTGTCCCGGTTCGTAAGGGCCTTTTGTCCCGGTTCCTGAACCGGGACTAAAGGGTCGGTACTAATGCCCTGTCCCTTTAGTCTCGGTTCAATCCAGAACCGGGACTGATGGGCCTCCACGTGGCCTGTGCACGAAGCCCAGGCAGGAGACCCTTTGGTCCCGGTTAGTGGAACCAACCGAGACCAATAGGCATCCACGCGTCAGCATTTCTGTGGCTGGGGTTTTTGTTTTTTTTTGAAAGGGGGGGGGGGGTTTGGGGCTTTTGGGGGGTTAATTTAGGTGTTTCATATATTGTGTTAGCTAGCTATAATTAATAGAGAGAAGTGTCCTCTCTTATGTCCGTGCTTGGTCGACGCTACGTACTATACATACGTATAGAGAGGACTAGACACGCTAGCTAGCTAGTAAGCAAACGAAGGAAACAGAAGATTGTCATGAACATATATGCATACAGAGAGAAGTGATATCGGCCACCTCTCCTTCTCCGAGAGATTGGTCGAACAACAAGTTCTCGTATATCTATTCGACACTACCGGCTACATATATACAATAATTATCTCTTACAAATATAATCATACGGACTCATGGTCCACATAGTATTCTCCGTGTTCAGCGATCACGTGGTCAAGAAAGAATGCCGCCAATTCCTCTTGAATTGCTCGCATGCGAGCTGGTGCTAGGAGTTCATCCCGCTTCCGAAACATCTAATTTGAAGAAGGGGGTCAATACATATATATATATATATATATATATATATATATATATATATATATATATATATATATATATATATATATATATATATATGAATGAATGAAACTCAACACAAATGATGGTAATAAAATAAAATTGTGAATGTTGTTATTTACGTACTTCATATTGTTCGTCAGTGTAGCCCCGCTCACAGGTCGTGTGGCGGATGGACTCGCAAACGTAGTATCCACAGAAATCATTCCATTGTTCCTGCCACAACCACTTTACAAGAAATAGAGGTCAATCAAACTGATAAGCAAGAATGCCAAATCAATAGGAGATGCGCGGAACATGCTACTATAGTACTTACTTTCGGGTGTCTAAATTGCAGCTTCTTCGGGAGTCCTGGAGCTTTTTTGGAGAATTTTTTCCAAACCCTGCCAGACAAAGAAAACAATTACTTGATATATCAGGAAATGAACAAAGTTGTTGATATGGTGGATAATGATCGATTTAACTTACTTCTCGAGCATTTGAGTCATGTCCGCATAGTCCTGGGGATCTTTTCGTTTTGAGTCTAATACAGTTACTAGTCCCTGCTCAAGCTTAATCTCTAGGAGAATATAGTGGTAACTGCACACACATGCATAACTCATCAATTACATTACTATAACCTTGACTAATATATAAGGGAAACTGAATACGCACAAGACAGTAACACTCACTTGAAGTTGTAAGGAAAGAGTATTATATCTTTGTTTTCATTTATTACCAACGATCGTAGCAAGTTGTCCTCGGTAGCTGCGGCATGAAATTTAACCTGAGTTGCATCTATGAGATATGTGTTAATGAACCCAATATCACCGACTTGTCTTTTCTTCAATTCAGCGATCTTCAATCTGCATAATATAGTGAGGATGATTATAAATACATGCAATGAAAGAGCTGAGCTATATAGAGAGACTTAATGATAGAAGTAGTACTACTTACAGACAGTAGAAGGTGACCGTTGTTTTATCGAGGGCCAATTGATTGAAAAACTGAAAGAACTCCTCAAATGGAACAGGCAACAGTTCAATTCCAACGAGGTCATGCTCCTTTTTAACTTTCACATACAAAGTACTCCTCCCCGTAGTCTCTCAGATTTTCAGAAAGTACCAATCATGCAATCTTCGCATCATCGTTGATAGAGATCTTTCATCTTTGACGAGAGGCTTCCCGTACTCGTATCTTTGTATCTGCACCTCCATGGGTTCATAATGTACATCGTCGGGCAGGTAATCGCCAAGATTGCTATAACCGGGCACCATCCTCGGATCATTAGCAACATTGTCGCTAGGCACCTTGAGCGGGGGGCACGATTGCTTCGCTTGTTCGCCGAGTTGGGCAATTTGTTTCCCAGCTCGTCGTTCTTTCAGCCTTTGATCATCGGCAAGATTTCCCGACCGCCTCCGCTTGGCAAATTCCTTTCCAATAATGCGCTCATAGTTTCCTTTCGCGGAGACTTGGGTGGTTTTGTCGAGGCAGCCAGAGTGCGCTTCGCTTTCACCGGATCTACCTTCTCCTTCGGAGGTGGATGTTTCTTTGCTTTCACCCCTTCAAAGAAGTTCCTCACTTCTTCTCGTGCGATCTCGGCGTTCTCCTCCGGGGTCCTCTCGTATGGTAACTTCTGTGGAGTCTTCAGAGAAGGACCAAATCTGTATTTCCTCCCGCCTCGGCTGTCTTGCTAGACGCCGGCGAGGCAGAGCCAGGAGCGGTTGTCTTCTTTACTTGCTTACGAGGCGGAGGAGAAGGACTACGACAGCCGGAGCAGCCGGGCGGCCAGTCTCTTCCGCCCTTGCCGACGAGGCAGAGAAGGAGGAGGCTGGCTGCTCGGGCGTCGGGCGCAGGTGGAGAAGGAGGCGGAGTGCCGCCACGCCTGGAGAAGGAGCCGGTCGAGTGCCCTGATCGTCACTCGGCCGGAGGAGGAGGCGGTGGAGGAGGCGGAGTGCCCCGACTTCGCCGGGAGGAGGAGGCGGTGGAGGAGGCGGAGTGCCTGACTTGCCGGGAGGAGGAGGAGGAGGCGGAGGCGTCCAGTCGGAAGGTTGATGAGCTCCTTCCGCCATAGGCATGGAGTCTTCAGAGCAGAACCCAGCCTAGTCTCCCCTTCACCGGTAGGGTGGTCAAGCTGGAGGTCCTCAAATCCCTCCGTTATTTCATCCACCATCACCCTAGCATATCCTTCTAGAATCGCCCGGCAGTGAAAAGTTGCACGGGTTCGATGGGATAAGCAGAGCCAACAGCCGCCTTGACCTTCAAATTCATCCATTGCGTCATAAGGTGGCAATTTTGAGCCTCCGTGATAGCATCCACGGATAGCTGGCGAGGCCGTCAAGGCATGCTCCGGTGAAGCAGCTCGGTGGAAGCCACGCTGCTTCTCCACCGAGATGGCGGGGTAACCGGGGAAGCTTCGGCAAGATCGCTTGCTGCGATTTGCTTCTCGTTCCTCTATCGCTTGTACCCTTGCTTGCAGCGCCTGCATTTGGGTCTGCTGCAATTTTTTCCTCCTCTCCTGGGATTTGTAACCGCCTGCGTCCGGAAACCCAACCTTCCACGGAATGGAGCCTGGCGTGCCTCGTCTCCGTCCAGGGTGCTCAGGATTCCCGAGGGCCATTGTGAGCTCGTCGTTCTCTCTATCTGGAAAGAACGTCCCTTGCTGCGCTGCTTCGATATACTGCTGAAGCTTCCTGAATGGTATATCCATTTGATCATTCATCCAAATGCACTTCCCTGTTACAGGGTCCAAGGTTCCGCCAGCCCCGAAGAACCAAGTCCGGCAACGGTCTGGCCAGTTAATTGTCTCTGGTTCGATCCCTTTATCAACCAGATCATTCTCAGTCTTGGCCCACTTAGGCCGGACTGCGAGGTAGCCACCTGACCCCGTGCGATGGTGATGCTTCTTCTTCACAGCATTTTGCTTGTTTGTCACCGACATCTTCTTACTCTTTTCCGATGTCTTGTGGGCCACAAATGCGGGCCAGTGATCTCTGATCTTCTCATATCTGCCCTTGAATTCTGGTGTCTCTTTATTTTCGACAAACTTATTCAGCTCTTTCTTCCACCTCCTGAATAGTTCTGCCATCCTCTTAAGAGCAAAAGACTTGATTAATTGCTCTTTAACTGGCTTCTCTGGATCATCTTCTGGCGGCGGGGTGAAATTTTGTTGGGGATCGTAGCAGAATTTAAAATTTTCTACGCATCACCAAGATCAATCTATGGAGTCATCTAGCAATGAGGGAGAGAGGAGTGCATCTACATACCCTTGTAGATCACGACCGGAAGCGTTCAAGAGAACGGGGTTGATGGAGTCGTACTCGACGTGATTCAAATCACCGATGACCAAGTGCCGAACGGACAGCACCTCCGTGTTCAACACACGTACGGTTGGGAAGACGTCTCCTCCAACTTGATCCGGCAAGGGGAAGGAGAGGTTGATGAAGATCCAGCAGCACGACGGGCGTGGTGGTGGAAGCAACGGTGATCTCGGCAGGGCTTCGCCAAGCGCAGGGGAGATGGAGGAGTGTCACGGGAGGGAGAGGGAGAGGCCAGGGGCTTGGGTGCGCAGCCCTCCCTCCCCCACTATATATAGGGTGCCTAGGGGGGCGCCGGCCCTAGGAGATCCAATCTCCTAGGGGGGCGGCGGCCAAGGGGGGTGCCTTGCCCCCCAAGGTAGGGGTGGCGCCGCCACCCCTAGGGTTTCTAACCCTAGGCGCAGGGGAGGCCCAAGGGGAGGCGCACCAGCCCACTAGAGGCTGGTTCCCCTCCCACTTCAGCCCATGGGGCCCTCCGGGATAGGTGGCCCCACCCGATGGACCCCCGGGACCCTTCCGGTGGTCCCGGTACAATACCGGTGACCCCCGAAACTTTCCCGATGGCCGAAACTGGACTTCCTATATATAAATCTTTACCTCCGGACCATTCCGGAACTCCTCGTGACGTCCGGGATCTCATCCGGGACTCCGAACAACTTTCGGGTTACCGTGTGCTAATATCTCTACAACCCTAGCGTCATTGAACCTTAAGTGTGTAGACCCTACGGGTTCGGGAGACATGCAGACATGACCGAGAAGCTTCTCCGGTCAATAACCAACAGCGGGATCTGGATACCCATGTTGGCTCCCACATGCTCCACGATGATCTCATCCGATGAACCACGATGTCGAGGATTCAATCAATCCGTATACAATTCCCTTTGTCAATCGGTACGTTACTTGCCCGAGACTCGATCGTCGGTATCCCAATACCTTGTTCAGTCTCGTTACTGCAAGTCACTTTACTCATCTTGTAATGCATGATCCCGTGATCAACCACTTGATCACATTGAGCTCATTATGATGATGCATTACCGAGTGGGCCCAGAGATACCTCTCCGTCATGCGGAGTGACAAATCCGATCTCGATTCGGTACAACCCAATGCACACTTTCGGAGATACCTGTAATGTACCTTTATAGTCACCCGATTCGTTGTGACGTTTGGCACACCCAAAGCACTCCTACGGTATCCGGGAGTTTCACAATCTCATGGTCTAAGGAAATGATACTTGACATTCAGAAAAGCTACAGCAAACGAACTACATGATCTTTGAGCTAAGCTTAGGATTGGGTCTAAGGAAACCATGACTATCTGTTGATCAACGAGCTAGTCAACTAGAGGCTCACTGGGGACACATTGTGGTCTATGTATTCACACATGTATTACGATTTCCGGATAATACAATTATAGCATGAATAATAGACAATTATCATGAACAAGGAAATATAATAATCATTTTATTATTGCCTCTAGGCATATTTCCAACAGTCTCCCACTTGCACTAGAGTCAATCATCTAGTTACATTGTGATGAATCGAACACCCATGGAATTCTCGGGTGTTGATCATGTTTTGCTCTAGGGAGAGGTTTAGTCAACGGATCTGCTACATTCAGGTCCGTATGTACTTCTACAAATCTCTATGTCTCCATTTTGAACACTTTCACGAATGGAGTTGAAGCGAGCTTGATATGCACGGTCTTCCTGTGAAACCTGGGCTCCTTGGCAAGGGCAATAGCTCGGTGTTATCCTGAGAAGAGAGTCATCGGCCCGGCGCATTGGGTATGACTCCTAGGTCGGTAATGAACTCCTTCACCCAGGGCTGCTTCTTGTCTTGCCTCACGAGGCTGCCATGTACTCAACTTCACATGTAGATCCATACAACGCTTTGCTTGCAATCGCACTACCATCGCTTCACCCACCATTCAAAATATACACGTATCCGGTTTGTGACTTAGAGTCATCGGATGCATGTCGAAGCTAACATCGGCGTAACCCTTACGCCAGAGCTCTTACGTCACCTCCATAAAGAGAAACATTTCCTTGGTCCTTTTCGGTACTTCAGGGATATTCTTGACCCGTGTCCAAGTGTTCCATGCGGGATTACTTTGGTATCTTCCTACCAAAGCGGCAAGGTTTACATCAGGTGCGGTACACGGCATAGCATACATGATAGACCCTATGGCTGAGGCATAGGGGGCGACACTCATCTTTTCTCTATCTTACGCCGTGGTCGGGCTTTGAGCCATGCTCAATCTCGTACCTTACAATACAGGCAAGAACCCTTCTTTGACTCGATCCATTTTGAACTTCTTCAATATCTTGTCAAGATGCATTACTACTGTGAAAGACCAATGAGGCGTCTCGATCTATCTCTATAGATCTTGATGCCTAATATATAAGCAGCTTCTCCAAGGTCCTTCATTGAAAAACACTTGTTCAAGTAGGCCTTTATGCTTTCCAAGAATTCTATATCATTTCCACTTCAACAGTATGTCATCCACATACAATATGAGAAATGCTCTGAGCTCCCACTCACCTTCTTGTAAATCACGAGGCTTCTCCATAAGTGCGCATAAACCCAAACACATTGATCATCTCATCAAAGTGAATGTTCCAACTCCGAGATGCTTGCACCAGCCCATAAATTGAGCGTTGGAGCTTGCACACCTTGTCAGCATTCTTAGGATCGACAAAACCTTCCGGCTGCATCATATACAATTCTTCCTTAAGGAAACCATTAAGGAATGCCGTTTTGACGTCCATTTGCCATATCTCATAATCATAGAATGCGGCAATTGCTAACATGATTCGGATGGACATCAGCTTCGCTACAGGTGAGAAAGTCTCATCGTAGTCAACCCCTTGAACTTGTCGATAACCCTTAGCGACAAGACGAGCTTTATAGATGGTCACATTACCATCCGCGTCTGTCTTCTTCTTAAAGATCCATTTATTTTCTATGGCTCGCCGATCATCGGGCAAGTCAGTCAAAGTCCATACTTCGTTTTCATGGATTCCAGCCATTTGCCGGAATCCGGGCCCTCCATCGCTTCTTCATAGTTCGAAGGTTCACCGTTGTCTAACAACATGATTTCCAAGACAGGGTTGCCGTACAACTCTGGTGCAGAACGTGTCCTTGTGGACCTACGAAGTTCAGTAGAAACTTGATCTGAAGTTTCATGATCATCATCATTAACTTCCTCTCTAGTCGGTGCAGGCACCTCAGGAACATTTTCATGTGTTGCGCCACTTTCCGGTTCAAGAGGTAATACTTCATCGAGTTCTACTTTCCTCCCACTTACTTCCTTCGAGAGAAACTCTTTCTCTAGAAAGGATCCATTCTTGGCAACAAAGATCTTTCCTTCGGATCTAAGGTAGAAGGTATACCCAATAGTTTCTTTAGGGTATCCTATGAAGACGCATTTTTCCGACTTGGGTTCGAGCTTTTCAGGTTGAAGTTTCTTAACATAAGCATCGCATCCCCAAACTTTTAGAAACGACAGCTTAGGTTTCTTCCCAAACCATAATTCATACGGTGTCGTCTCAACGGATTTCGACGGAGCCCTATTTAAAGTGAATCTGGCGGTCTCTAAAGCATAGCCCCAAAATGATAGCGGTAAATCGGTAAGAGACATCATAGATCGCACCATATCTAATAGAGTGCGATTACTGACGTTCGGACACACCATTACACCGAGGTGTTCCGGTACGTGAGTTGTGAAACTATTCCACATTTTCTTAAGTGTGTGCCAAATTAAGTGATTCAAGTATTCTCCCCACGATCGATCGCAGAACTTGATTTTCCTGTCACATTGATTCTCAACCTCACTCTGAAATTCCTTGAACTTTTCAAAGGTCTCAGACTTGTGTTTCATTAAGTAGACACACCCATATCTACTCAAGTCATCAGTGAGAGTGAGAACATAACGATAGCCACCGCGAGCCTCAACACTCATTGGACCACACACATCAGTATGTATGATTTCCAATAAGTTGGTTGCTCGCTCCATTGTTCCACGAGAACGTAGTCTTGGTCATTTTACCCATGAGGCATGGTTACATGCGTGTCAAATGATTCGTAATCAAGAGACTCTAAAAGTCCATCTGCATGGAGCTTCTTCATCGTTTGACACCCTATGTGACCAAAGGCGGCAGTGCCACAAGTATGTGGGACTATCATTATCAACCTTACATCTTTTGGTATTCACACTATGAATATGTGTAGCATTACGCTCGAGATTCATTAAGAATAAACCATTCACCATCGGAGCATGACCATAAAACATATCTCTCATATAAATAGAACAACCATTATTCTCGGATTTAAATGAGTAGCCATCTCGTATTAAACGAGATCCTGATACAATGTTCATGCTCAAAGCTGGCACTAAATAACAATTATTGAGGTTTAAAACTAATCCCGTAGGTAAATGTAGAGGTAGCGTGCCGGCCAGCGATCACATCGACCTTGGAACCATTCGGCAGCGCGCATCGTCACCTCGTCGCCGCCGATCTCCGCTTATTCCGCAGCTCCTGCTTTGAGTTACAAATGTGAGCAACCGCACCGGTATCAAATACCCAGGAGGTACTACGAGTACTGGTAAGGTACACATCAATTACATGTATATCACATATACCTTTCGTGATCCGGCCTTCTTGTCCGCTAAGTATTTGGGGCAGTTCTGCTTCCAGTGACCACTTCCCTTGCAATAAAAGCACTCAGTCTCGGGCTTGGGTCCATTCTTTGGCTTCTTCCTGGCAGCTTGCTTACCGGGCGCGGCAACTCCCTTGCCGTCCTTCTTGAAGTTCCTCTTACCCTTGCCTTTCTTGAACTTAGTGGTTTTATTCACCATCAACACTTGATGTTCCTTTTTGACTTCTACCTCTGCTGATTTGAGCATTGCAAATACTTCAGGAATGGTCTTTTCCACCCCCTGCATATTGAAGTTCATCACAAAGCTCTTGTAGCTTGGTGGAAGCGACTGAAGGATTCTGTCAATGACCGCATCATCCGGGAGATTAACTCCCAGCTGAGTCAAGCGGTTATGCAACCCAGACATTGTGAGTATGTGCTCAGCTTGTGAACTATTTTCCTCCATCTTACATTGAAGAACTTGTCGGAGACTTCATATCTCTCGACGGGCATAAGCTTGCAAAACCATTTTCAGCTCTTGAACATCTCATATGCTCCGTGTCGCTCAAAATGCTTTTTGGAGCCTCGGTTCTAAGCTGTAAAGCATGCCGCCTTGAATGAGGAGTAATCATCGGCCGTATGCATAGCGTTCATAACGTCTTGGTTCTGTGGGACGGGTGTGATACGTCTCCAACGTATCTATAATTTTTGATTGCTCCATGCTATATTATCTACTGTTTTGGATGTTTATGGGCTTTATTATTCACTTTTATATCATTTTTGGGACTAACCTAATAACCCAGAGCCCAGTGCCAGTTTCTATTTTTACCCTGTTTAAGGGTTTCGAAGAAAAGGAAAATCAAACGGAGTCCAATTGACCTGAAACTTCACGGAACTCATTTTTGGAAGGAAAGAAGCCCACAAGACTTGGAGTGCACGTCGGGGGATCTGCGAGGAGGTCATGAGGCAGGGGGGCGCGCCCATCCCCCCTGGGCGCGCCCTCCACCCTCGTGAGCCCCTCGTGGCCCCCCTGGCGTACTTCTTCCGCCTATATATCTCCATATACCCTAAAAACATCCGTGAGCACAATAGATCGGGAGTTCCGCCGCCAGAAGCCTCCGTAGCCACCGAAAACCAATCTAGACCCGTTCGGCACCTGCTTGGGAGAAATCCTTCTCCGGTGGCCATCTTCATCATCCCGGTGCTCTCCATGACGAGGAGGGAGTAGTTCTCCCTCGAGGCTGAGGGTATGTACCAGTAGCTCTGTGTTTGATCTCTCTCTCTCTCGTGTTCTTGATTTGGCACGATCTTGATGTATCGCGAGCTTTTCTATTATAGTTGGATCTTATGTTTCTCCTCCCCCTATTCTCTCTTGTAATGAATTGAGTTTCCCCTTTGAAGTAATCTTATCGGATTGAGTCTTTAAAGATTTGAGAACACTTGATGTATGTCTTGCCGTGAGTATCTGTGGTGACAATGGGATATCACGTGATTCACTTGATGTATGTTTTGGTGATCAACTTGCGGGTTCCGCCCATGAACCTATGCATAGGGGTTGGCACACGTTTTCGTCGTGATTCTCGGGTAGAACTTTGGGGCACTCTTTGAGGTCCTTTGTGTTGGTTGAATAGATGAATATGAGATTGTGTGATGCATATCGTATAATCATACCCATGGATACTTGAGGTGACATTGGAGTATCTAGGTGACATTAGGGTTTTGATTGATTTGTGTCTTAAGGTGTTATTCTAGTACGAACTCTAGGGCTGTTTGTGACACTTATAGGAATAGCCCAACGGATTGATTGGAAAGAATAACTTTGAGGTGGTTTCGTACCCTACCATAATCTCTTCGTTCGTTCTCCACTATTAGTGACTTTGGAGTGACTCTTTGTTGCATGTTGAGGGATATTTATGTGATCCAATTATGTTAGTATTGTTGAGGGAACTTGCACTAGCGAAATTATGAACCCTAGGCCTTGTTTCCTAGCATTGCAATACCGTTTACGCTCACTTTTATCATTAGTTTCCTTGCTGTTTTTATATTTTCAGATTACAAAAACCTTTATCTACTATCCATATACCACTTGTATCACCATCTCTTCATTAACTAGTGCACCTATACAATTTACCATTGTATCGGATTGTGTTGGGGACACAAGAGACTCTTTGTTATTTGGTTGCAGGGTTGCTTGAGAGAGACCATCTTCATCCTCGCCTCCCTCTTAATTGATAAACCATAGGTCATCCATTTGAGGGAAATTTGCTACTGTCCTACAAACCTCTGCACTTGGGGGCCCAACAACGTCTACAAGAAGAAGGTTGTGTAGTAGACGTCAAGCTCTTTTCTGGTGCCGTTGCCGGGGAGGTGAGTGCTTGAAGGTATATCTTTAGATCTTGCAATCGAGTCTTTTAGTTTCTTGTTTTATCACTAGTTTAGTTTGTAAAAGATAACTATAAAAAATGGAATTGAGTTTGTCTCATACGCTTCATCTTTTTAATATCTTTCGTGAGTATGATGGAAAGGATAATTGTGCTCAAGTGCTGGAAGAAGAGATCTCTAAAATGTTTGGCACTAAATATTTGAATGATGAGCATGATTGCAATGTTGTTAGTACGAATTCTTTGAATATCCATGACGCTAATGATGATTGCACTAGTTATGATGAAAATGCCTCCTATAAACATGTCAATTTTTGTGGAGTAGACTGGGTTTGCAAGTACACACCAAATAGGGAAGATAGATATTGCAAGAGGCATAAGTACTTAGAAACCAAATTGTTGCAAGAAGAGCTAGATGAATGTGCTGAAAATTTATCTTTTCTTAGCCCTACCTGTGAACTTTGCAATGAACGTGATCATTTTAGTACCCAATGCAAATTGTTTCATGAGCGTATCGTGTCCAAAAATTGTGATGACTTGATTTCCCTTGCACATCATAATGAACTTAGTTTGCTCTTGGGTTATGAAGAAATTAAACGTAGAACTAAGGATATTCCAAAATTTGCCCTTGATAAAGTTCTTCATTTTGATCTAGAGGAAATTTATATGTATTGCACGGTGAATTGCATTGAAAATCCTTATATTGCCAATTACATAAAGAAAATAAAATAAATAGAAGATGAAGAGAATGCTAACGAAAGGGAAGAGACTTCCCAATATTCTCCTATTATTTCTTATGATGAATCAGGTAACGAAGAGGAGCCCTCTACTCAACCAATCTCATTAATAAGGAGCTCCGAAAAGAGGATTGAACACACACATGATGTGATGAAGAAGAAGAAAAGAAAAAGGAAGAGAGGTAAAAAGGTATCTCTCCCAAATAAAGTTGCTCCTATTATTGCTGTGCCTCATGAAAATGATACACTTGATGATGATCTCGTTATGCCTATTGCTTGTTGTGATGATTATGATTGGGAAGATAATGACACTTCTTATGATCTTGAAAATCTTTTTGGCACTTGCTTGGAAGAATATTATAATTGCTATACTATTGGTGCTATCTATACTATTAATGATGAGAGTGATTATGCTTATGATATGAAAAGGCCTAAGCTTGGGGAAGCTATGTTTGATGAGGATGACATATTTGAGAATATATTTGCTGCAATTAATGTTTGTCCCAAGCTTGGGGATGCTATGTTTAATAATGATGATATTTTTAGCCTCTCAAGTTTTGATATGCAAAGTTGTTATGATGATAGCATGCCTTCTACTTACGATGATTATATTGATGAAAGTGGGTTTGGAAGAGTGTCAACTTTAGGAAGTAATGATCCCACTATTTTGGAGTATGTTGAATCTTATAATATTTATGAAAGTGGATTTGGAGAGGTCATGACTTTATTTAGTGATGTATCCACTATCTTGGAAGAGGTTTCAATCGATTATGATGAGAACAAAGTTGCTACTTATGATGATTATTGTGATAAAACTTATGCTATAAAGAGTAG
This sequence comes from Aegilops bicornis, assembly GCA_021605145.1. Classification (NCBI taxonomy): domain Eukaryota; kingdom Viridiplantae; phylum Streptophyta; class Magnoliopsida; order Poales; family Poaceae; genus Aegilops; species Aegilops bicornis. The sequence continues at coordinate 693,873,917 of CM038674.1, forward strand.
TGATGATTATATTTATAAAACTTGTCATGATTATGAGTACCCTTTCTCTGAACATTACTCCTTTAACATGGAAACAATTTATAGTACTCAAGTCTCTTATGATACTCCCACTATTCCGAATGAGAAGAATTTTGCTTATGTGGAGAGTAGTAAATTTTCTATGCAAGTAGATCATGAAAAGAATTATTTAGGTGCTGGTTATATTGTTGAATTCATTCATGATGCTACTGAAAATTATTATGAGGGAGGAATATATGCTTGTAGGAATTGCAATAATATCAAATTTCCTCTCTATGTGCTTAAAATCTTGAAGTTATGCTTGTTTTGCCTCCCTATGCTAGTTGATTATTGTTCCCATAAGTTGTTTTCTTACAAAATCCCTATGCATAGGAAGTGGGTTATACTTAAATGTGCTAGTCATATTCTTCATGATGCTCTCTTTATGTTTCAATTCTTATCTTTTATGTGAGCATCATTGACATCATCATGCCTAGCTAGGGGCGTTAAACGATAGCGCTTGTTGGGAGGCAACCCAATCTTATTTTTATTCCTTGATTTTTATTCCTGCTTAGTAATAAATAATTCATCTAGCCTCTGTTTAGATGTTGTTTTATGCTTTTAATTAGTGTTTGTGCCAAGTAGAACCTTTGGGAAGACTTTGGGAAAGTCTTGTTGATCATGCTGTCAAAAACAGAAACTTTAGCGCTCACGAGAATTGCTTCCATTTTTATTTGGAGAGTTATATTTAGTTAATTCTTTTTGCAGATGATTAATAGATAAATTCCTCAGGTCCATAAATTTATTTTAGAATTTTATGAGTTCCAGAAGTATACGTTTGATCCAGATTACTACAGACTGTTCTGTTTTTGACAGATTCTGCTTTTCGTGTGTTGTTTGCTTATTTTGATGAATCTATGGCTAGCAAAATAGTTTATAAACCATAGAGAAGTTGGAATACAGTAGGTATATCACCAATATAAATAAAGAATGAGTTCATTACAGTAAATTGAAGTGGTGATTTATTTTCTTATACTAATGGAGCTTACGAGTTTTCTGTTAAGTTTTGTGTTGTGAAGTTTTCAAGTTTTGGGTAAGGATTCGATGGACTATGGAATAAGGAGTGGAAAGAGCCTAAGCTTGGGGATGCCCAAGGCAACCCAAGGTAATATTCAAGGATAGCCAAGAGCCTAAGCTTGGGTATGCCCCGGAAGGCATCCCCTCTTTCGTCCTCGTTCATCGGTAACTTTACTTGGAGCTATATTTTTATTTCTTACCACATGATATGTGTTTTGCTTGGAAGCGTCAATTTATTTTTATTAGGATTTGCTTGCTGTTATTTAGAACAATGTTTTGCATCTTTTACTTCAATAAAAGTGGCATTGATAGCCTTTACTATGCCTATTTTAGAAGTCCACATGTTGCTGTTTGAAAACAGAAAGTTTACCGCTGTTGCAATAATTCCCTAGAAAAGTCAGAATGTGATAAAATGTTGAAACCTTTTGCATATTAAGCTCTGATAAATTTAATACAGTGGGAATTTTCTTTCATAATTTTTGTAGCTAGAGAAGTATGGATGTTGCTGCATTCTTTACAGACTGTCCTGTTTAGGCAGATTGCTGTTATGTATGCATTGTTTGCATATGTTTGCTTCTTTAATGATTCTATTTGACGATAGGACTATTAAATATGCAGAGGCATTTAGTATGCAATGTTGAATAATAATTTTAGTGATTTTCTACAGTAGAGTATGGTAAGGTTTTTGCAATGGTTTATACTAACTTATCTCACGAGTCATTGTTGAGTTTTGTGTGGATGAAGCTTTTGAGATTTAGGGAGCCCGTGATATGAGAGGAATTAAGGAGACACAAAATATCAAGCTTGGGGATGCCCAAGGCACCCCAAGATAATATTTCAAGAAGTCTCAAGCGTCTAAGCTTGGGGATGCCCTGGTTGGCATCCCACCTTTCTTATTCAACAACTATCAGTTAGTATCGGTTGATCCTAAGTTTTTGCTTCTTCACATGATGTTTGCTATTCTTAGATGTCATTTTATTTTGCTTTGCTTGCTGTTTGAATAAAATACCAAGATCTGAAATTATTAAATGTTAGAGAGTCTTCACATAGTTGCATAATTATTCGACTACTCACTGATCTTCACTTATATCTCTCGGAGTAGTTTGTCATTTGCTCTAGTGCTTCACTTAGATTATTTTGAGAGTCTTAAATAGCATGGTAAGTTGCTTTAAAAATCCTAATATGCTAGGTATACAAAAAGAATAATAAAATTCTCTTATGAGTGTGTTGAATGCTATGAGAAGTTTGATACTTGATAATTGTTTTGAGATATGGAGGTGGTGATATTAGAGTCATGATAGTGAGTAGTTGTGAATTTGAGAAATACTTGTGTTGAAGTTTGTGATTCCCATAGCATGCACGTATGGTGAACCGTTATGTGATGAAGTTGGAGCATGATTTATTTATTGATTGTCTTCCTTATGAGTGGCGGTCGGGGACGAGCGATGGTCTTTTCCTACCAATCTATCCCCCTAGGAGCATGCGCGTAATACTTTGTTTCGATAACTAATAGATTTTTGCAATAAGTATGTGAGTTCTTCATGACTAATGTTGAGTCCATGGATTATACGCACTCTCACCCTTCCACCATTGCTAGCCTCTCTAGTACCGCGCAACTTTCGCCGGTACCATAAACCCACCATTTACCTTCCTCAAAACAGCCACCATACCTACCTATTATGGCATTTCCATAGCCATTCCGAGATATATTGCCATGCAACTTTTCACCGTTCTGTTTATTATGACACGCTCCATCATTGTCATATTGCTTTGCATGATCATGTAGTTGACATCGTATTTGTGGCAAAGCCACCGTTCATAATTCTTTCATACATGTCACTCATGAGTCATTGCACATCCCGGTACACCGCCGGAGGCATTCATATAGAGTCACATCTTGTTCTAAGTATCGAGTTGTAATTCTTGAGTTGTAAGTAAATAAAAGTGTGATGATCATCATTACTAGAGCATTGTCCCAGTAAGGAAAGGATGATGGAGACTATGATTCCCCCACAAGTCGGGATGAGACTCCGCACAAAAATAAAAAAAATAAAAGAGGCCAAAGAAGCCAAAATAAAAAAAGAAGAGAAAAGAGGCCATAAAAAAGAGAAGGCCCGAATAAAAAAATAAAAAATGAGAGAAAAAGAGAGAAGGCGCAATGCTACTATCCTTTTACCACACTTGTGCTTCAAAGTAGCACCATGATCTTCATGATAGAGAGTCTGCTATGTTGTCACTTTCATATACTAGTGGAAATATTTCATTATATAACTTGGCTTGTATATTCCAATGATGGGCTTCCTCAAAATGCCCTAGGTCTTCATGAGCAAGCAAGTTGGATGCACACCCACTAGTTTCTTTTGTTGAGCTTTCATACATTTATAGCTCTAGTGCATCCGTTGCATGACAATCCCTACTCACTCACATTGATATCTATTGATGGGCATCTCCATAGCCCGTTGATACGCTTAGTTGATGTGAGACTATCTTCTCCTTTTTGTCTTCTCCACAACCACCACTCTATTCCACCTATAGTGCTGTATCCATGGCTCATGCTCATGTATTGCGTGAAGATTGAAAAAGTTTGAGAACATCAAAAGTATGAAACAAATGCTTGGCTTGTCATCGGGGTTGTGCATGATTTAAATATGTTGTGTGGTGAAGATGGAGCATAGCCAGACTATATGATTTTGTAGGGATAACTTTCTTTGGCCATGTTATTTTGAGCATAACCTTAGGTCATCCACTTGAAGGAAATTTGCTACTGTCCTACAAACCTCTGCACTTGGAGGCCCAACAACGTCTACAAGAAGAAGGTTGTATAGTAGACATCAGGGTGCGTCACCTAGCGGTGCTTGTAGGACATAATCTTTCTTGGCAGCTATGAGGATGATCCTCAGGTTCCGGACCCAGTCCGTATAGTTTCTGCCATCATCTTTCAGCTTGGTTTTCTCTAGGAACGCGTTGAAGTTGAGGACAACGTTGGCCATTTGATCTACAAGACATATTGTAAAGATTTTAGACTAAGTTCATGATAATTAAGTTCATCTAATCAAATTATTCAATGAACTCCCACTCAAATAGACATCCCTCCAGTCATCTAAGTATAACATGATCCGAGTTTAACTATGTCGTGTCCGATCATCACGTGAGACGGACTAGTCAACATCGGTGAACATCTTCATGTTGATCGTATCTTCTATACGACTCATGCTCGACCTTTCGGTTTTCTGTGTTCCGAGGCCATGTCTGTACATGCTAGGCTCGTCAAGTCAACCTAAGTGTATCGCGTGTGTAAATCTGGCTTACACCCGTTGTATTCGAACGTTAGAATCTATCACACCCGATCATCACGTGGTGCTTCGAAACAACGAACCTTCCCAACGGTGCACAGTTAGGGGGAACACTTTCTTGAAATTATTTCGAGGGATCGTCTTATTTAAGCTACCGTCGTTCTAAGCAAATAAGATGTAAAACATGATAAACATCACATGAAATCAAATAGTGACATGATATGGCCAGTATCATTTGCTCCTTTGATCTCCATCTTCGAGGCTCCATGATCATCGTTGTCACCGGCATGACACCATGATCTCCATCATCGTGTCTTCTTGAAGTTGTCTCGTCATCTATTACTTCTACTACTATGGCTAACGCTTTAGCAATAAAGTAAAGTAATTACATGACGTTTATGTTGACACGCAGGTCATAAATAAATAAAGACAACTCCTATGGCTCCTGCCGGTTGTCATACTCATCGACATGCAAGTCGTGATTCCTATTACAAGAACATGATCAATCTCATACATCACATATATCATTCATCATTCATCACAACCTTTGGCCATATCACATCACAAAACACTTGCTGCAAAAACAAGTTAGACGTCCTCTAATTGTTGTTGCAAGTTTTTTTACGTGGCTGCTATAGGTTTCTAGCAAGAACGTTTCTTACCTACGCCAAAACCACAACGTGAATTGCCAATTTCTATTTACCCTTCATAAGGACCCTGTTCATCGAATCCGATCCGACTAAAGTGGGAGAGACAGACACCCGCCAGCCACCTTATGCAACTAGTGCATGTCAGTCGGTGGAACCGGTCTCACGTAAGCGTACGTGTAAGGTTGGTCCGGGCCGCTTCATCCCACGATGCCGCCGAATCAAGATAAGACTAGTAACTACGCATAGACCTAGCTCATGATGCCACTGTTGGGGACCGTAGCAGAATTTAAAATTTTCTACGCATCACCAAGATCAATATATGGAGTCATCTAGCAACGAGGGAGAGAGGAGTGCATCTACATACCCTTGTAGATCACGAGCGGAAGCGTTCAAGAGAACGGGGTTGATGGAGTCGTACTCGACGTGATTCAAATCACCGATGACCAAGTGCCGAACGGACAGCACCTCCGTGTTCAACACACGTACGGTTGGGAAGACGTCTCCTCCAACTTGATCCAGCAAGGGGGAAGGAGAGGTTGATGAAGATCCAGCAGCACGACGGCGTGGTGGTGGAAGCAACGGTGATCTCAGCAGGGCTTCGCCAAGCGCAGGGGAGATGGAGGAGTGTCACGGGAGGGAGAGGGAGAAGCCAGGGGCTTGGGTGTGCAGCCCTCCCTCCCCCCACTATATATAGGGTGCCTAGGGGGGGCGCCGGCCCTAGGAGATCCAATCTCCTAGGGGAGGGGGGCGGCGGCCAAGGGGGGTGCCTTGCCCCCCAAGGCAAGGGTGGCGCCCCCACCCCTAGGGTTTCTAACGCTAGGCGCAGGGGAGCCCAAGGGGGGGGGCGCACCAGCCCACTAGGGGCTGGTTCCCCTCCCACTTCAGCCCATGGGGCCCTCCAGGATAGGTGGCCCCACCCGATGGACCCCCGGGACCCTTCCGGTGGTCCCAGACAATCTTAGTGACCCCAAAAACCTTCCGATGGCGGCTAAACTGGACTTCCTATATATAAATCTTTACCTCCGAACCATTCCGGAACTCCTCGTGACGTCCGGGATCTCATCCTGGACTCCGAACAACTTTCGGGTTACCGTGTGCTAATATCTCTACAACCCTAGCGTCACCGAACCTTAAGTGTGTAGACCCTACGGGTTCGGGAGACATGCAGACATGACCGAGCAGCTTCTCCGGTCAATAACCAACAGCGGGATCTGGATACCCATGTTGGCTCCCACATGCTCCACGATGATCTCATCCGATGAACCATGACGTCGAGGATTCGATCTATCCGTATACAATTCCCTTTGTCAATCAGTACGTTACTTGCCCGAGACTCGATCGTCGGTATCCCAATACCTTGTTCAGTCTCGTTACTGGCAAGTCACTTTACTCGTACCGTAATGCATGATCCCGTGATCAACCACTTGATCACATTGAGCTCATTATGATGATGCATTACCGAGTGGGCCCAGAGATACCTCTCCGTCATACGGAGTGACAAATCCCAGTCTCGATTCGTGCCAACCCAACAGACATTTTCGGAGATACTTGTAATGTACCTTTACTGTCACCCAGTTACGTTGTGATGTTTGGCACACCCAAAGCACTCCTACGGTATCCGGGAGTTTCACAATCTCATGGTCTAAGGAAATGATACTTGACATTCAGAAAATCTACAGCAAACGAACTACACGATATTTGAGCTAAGCTTTGGATTGGGTCTTATCCATCACATCATTCTCCTAATGATGTGATCCCGTTATCAATGACATCCCCATGTCCATAGCCAGGAAACCATGACTATCTGTTGATCAACGAGCTAGTCAACTAGAGGCTCACTAGGGACACATTGTGGTCTATGTATTCACACATGTATTACGATTTCCGGATAATACAATTATAGCATGAATAATAGACAATTATCATGAACAAGGAAATATAATAATCATTTTATTATTGCCTCTAGGGCATATTTCCAACAAATTTGACTTTCAGCTCAGTCCAAAGATCATTTTTCTGCATATCATTGACATAAGACACCTCAGGGTCTTACAGAAATGGCTTTAACCATTGGCTGGATGCTGATCGATCTTGTCCCTAACCAAAACCCCCAAGACTGGGCAACAAATGCTCTTTGTCCGGAGGGGTTCAATAGGTTGGCCATCGGGCGCGATTGCTATGATCTCAAACTTTTCATCCGAGCTCAACTTTTTCTTCGGGCCTCGTCTCTTTACCGAAGTTGTGCTCGATCCGGAGGGCTAGAAAAAAGAACAAAGACTTAATTAATATGTGTACATACCAAAACAATGAATGCATCAATTAGCTAGTTAGCAGAAGCTTAACTAATATATATACCTGGCCGGACTCGGTTCGGTCACCGGAGACGTCATCACGGTCTCCTTCTTGCACCGGCATTGGGTCACTGGAGCCGTCCTCACGGTCTCCTTCTTGCACCGGCATTAGGTCACCGGAGCCATCAAAATCATAGCCAGCTGCTTCCAGACCATCGCTGTCGTTGAGAAACAACGAGACGACGGCATCACTTCCTCGTGCGATTATGTCCCCCAACAACTCTTCTTGTACTTCGTCTCGGGCGGTGTCCATAGTTTCTACAAATAATGACAACATGGCAATTATTATTCAAACATGACAGATGGATATATTAGTGGCAAACGTAGAACTAATATTAATTAGTGGCCTCGACGCTGCTTCTTTAGGGTTTGGGGTGGCCTCGACGCTGCTTCTCTAGGGTTTGGGGTGGCCTCGACAATGCTTCAAGGATAAAAAAGAAGAGGAAGAAGAAAAAAAAAAGAGGAGAAGAAAGAATATAGGAGTAAGAACTCCTCTCCTCTATTCTTTCTTCTCCTCTTTCTTCTTCTTCCTCTTTTTATCGAGGAGCGAGGTCGTCGAGGTCATCGGCGTGAAGGAAACCTAAATAGCAAGTATCGTGGGTGTGAGATACATGTGGCCGTCGGTGTCGGACACTACATCCACGTCCACAAGTGACGTGGGCGTCAAGCCCGCGCCACTTGTGGGACGTGGATGTAGTGTCCGACACCGATGGCCACATGTATCTCACAATCGACGATACATTCTATTTAGGGTTTCTCTCACTGCTCAGCATTCTGACCCTCGACGACCCTCGTTCCTCGATAAAATAAAGAGGAAGAAGAAGAAAAAGAGATTTTTCTTCTTCTTCCTCTTTATTTTATCGAGGAGCGAGGGTCGGTCGAGAATTAAGCCGAGCGGTAGAGAAACCTAAATAGAAAGTATCGTCGATTGTGAGATACATGTGGCCGTCGGTGTCGGACACTACATCCACGCCCCACAAGTGACGTGGGCGCCGAAGCCCGCGCCACTTGTGGGATGTCGATGTAGTGTCCGGCACCGACCAACATGTATCTCACAATCACGATACTTTCTATTTAGGGTTTCTCTTCACCTGCCGGGCACCTCTGACGACTCGCTCCTCGAGCAAAATAAAGAGGAAGAACAAGAAAAAAAAGAGAAGAAGAAATCTTCCTTCTCCTCTTTTTTTCTTCTTCTTCTCTTCTTCTCTTTTTTTTTCTTCTTCTTGCTCTTTATTTTATCGAGCTTGAGGGTCGTCGAGGTCGAGAATTGTGAGCAGTAGAGAACCCTAAATAGCAAGTATCGTGGGTGTGAGATACATGTGGCCGTCGGTGTGGGACACTACATCCACGTCCCACAAGTGGCGTGGGCGTCGAAGCCCGCGCCACTTGTGGGACGTGGATGTAGTGTCCACACCGACGGTACATGTATCTCACACCGACGATACTTTCTATTTAGGGTTTCTCCTTCACCGCCTCACCTCGACTCTGCTCCTGATAAAATAAAGAGGAAGAAGAAGAAAAAAAGAGGAGAAGAAATAATAGAGGAGAACTCCTCTATTCTTTGTTCTCCTCTTTTTTTTTCTTCTTCCTCTTCTTTTTTTATCCTCTTCTTCCTCTCATGTTCGACGACCCTCGACCCCTCGGCGACCCTAGACCCCCTCTCGACCCCCTCATGTCGAAGTTATCGGGTAGGGGGTATATCGACAACGACATACCTGATACATACATACATACATACATATCACATGCATCCATACATATATGAACAAAATTAATATCTACTAATTAACAACCTAAATAAAAAAACTAATACATATAGGAAGAAGAAGAAAAAAGAAGAGAAGAAAGAATAGAGGAGAAGACTTCCTCTTCTTCCTCTCCTCTTCTTCTCCCTCTTTTCCCCTTCTTCCTCGCCTCTCTCATGAATGTCCCGACGTTCGACGCCTTGCGATGTCAAGAAAAAAAGAAGAAGAAAAAGAGGAGAAGAAGAAAGGAATAGAGGAGAAAAGAGAAAATAGAATATATATTCTATTTTTCTCTTCTCCTCTATTCCTTCTTCTTCTCTCTTCTTCTTCTTTTTCTTCTTCTCATTTATTTCTCCTCGTCTTCCTCTCCCCTCTCGGCGAATTCTAGACCCCCTCTCGACCCTCGACCCCTGGGCAATCGTCGACCCCTCTCGACTGGACCCTCGGCCCTCGGCACCCTGTTCCCGATAAAAAAAGAGGAAGAAGAAGAAAAAAGAGGAGAAGAAAGAATAGAGGAGAAGAACTCTCTTTTTTTTCTTCCTCTTCTTTTTTATCCTCTTTTTCCTCTACCGCTCGGCGACCCTCGACGACCCTCATTCCCGATAAAAAAAAGAGGAAGAAGAAGAAAAAAAAGACGAGAAGAAAGAATAGAGGAGAAGCTCCTCTATTCTTTCTTCTCCTCTTTTTCTTCTTCCTCTTCTTTTATCCTCTTCTTCCTCCCATGTTCAACGACCTAACCCTCGATAACATTTTTTTTTCCCCGATAACATTTTTTTCTCTCCGAGAGAGTTAGTGTTCCCGAGTGAACCGGGAGGGACATTGGTCATATCGGATTCGTCATATTTTCTCTGAATGTTCTATATACATACATCCATCGATATCATTCCATACATACATAGACATCTACATTATATATGAACAAAAAAATATCAAAATTCATCATACATACATCTACAGTATATATGAACAAAAATTATAAACTTTCTCACCAACTCATACATAATACATACATCTACATCATGCATATCAATATTTTGCAAATTAAGGAGCGGGGAAGGAAGGAAGGGGGGAGGATAGGGCGGTAGCTACCTCTCCCGGAGGGATCGGGGAGGAGACGCGGGCGGCCGGTGTCGGGGGCGACGGCGACGAGGACGGCCTGGGTCGGCAAGGGAGAGGGCGACGGGGGCGCTGAAGCGGCAGACGGGCTCGGCGCAGGGGTGCTCGGGCGGCGGACGGGCGGCCGGCGAACGGCGCAGGTAGGGCGCTTCGAAGCGGCGGGCAGGCAACGACGGCGACGGGCGAGGCGCAGAGGGTGCTTCGAAGGCGGACGGGCTCAGGCGCAGGGGTGCTCGGGGCGGCGGACGGCAAGCAATGACGGGCGAGGCAGGGCGCGGGCGAAGGGGGCAACGGCGGCGGCAGGCGAAAGCGAAGGCGACTGGCGTCGTCGGGGCGGGAGGGCGGCGTCGTCGGGGCGGGATTGAAGAACTGAACCAAAATTTTCACAAGTGCTGTATATATAGACGGAGCATTGGTCACGGTTCGTGGCACCAACCGTGACCAATGCCCCCTTTAGTCCCCGTTGGTGCCACCAACCAGGACCAAAGGCCTTCAGCGGCCTTTGAGTCGGTTAGGCACCAACCGACTAAAGGGGGCATTGGTCACGGTTGGTGCCATTTAACCGTGACTAATGCCCTTTAGTCCCGGTTGGTGGCACCAACCGGGACTAAAGGCCTTGTGCGGCTGCGGCGTCGAAAGTTTAGTCCCACCTCGCTAGTTGAGAGGGGTGCGCAGTGGTTTATAAGCCCCACTGCCGCACCCCTCTTGAGTTTCTCTCCATTGGAGGCTTACGGGCCTAATTGTCACTGTTATGCCTGTGGACCTACTAGGCCTCCTGCCCTTTGATGGGTTTCTAGTCGTATTCAGGCTGTGGGGGCCCAGTAGGTGGCATTTTTTTGTTTTTTGTTGCTTTATTTATTTTATTTTCTTTTTGTTTTTGCTTTATTTTTTAATTCTTTATGCTTATAGTTTTAGAAAAATTATAAACTTTTTTGTTAATGCCATTAGTTTTCAAATTTGAAAACATTTTTTTGTTTTTTGTTTTCTTTGTTGCTTTATTTATTTTATTTTGTTTCTACTTACAACAAACTACTTATTGTTGCTATTTTTTTCCAGTTTTTTTGCTTTGTTTTCTGCATTATTTATTTTCTTTTGTTTTCTGCTTTATTATTTTATTCTTTTTGCTTTTAGTTTTAGAAAAATTATAAACTTTCTGTTAGTGCCATTTTATTTTGTGATTAACTTTACTATAAAATAGTTTTTTTTCCTGTTTTTTGATTTGTTTTTGCATTATTTATTTTCTTTTGTTTTTTGCTTTAAATTTTAATTCTGTTTGCTTTTAGGTTAGCAAAATTATAAACTTTCTGTTAGTGCCATTAGTTTTAGAAAAATTATAAACTTTCTGTTAGTGCCATTAGTTTTCAAATTTGAATAGTTGAAATTTGAATTCTTTGAAAATTGTTTGAATCACAAGTTTGTGATTAACTTACTAAAAATGAGAATAGATGCGCTTATAGAGAAAATTCAACCTAAATTCATAGTAAATTTCTATGAATTTCAGAGAAATTCACTATGAATTTAGGTTAAACTTTCTCTATTAGGGCATCTATTTTCACTTTGAGAGGAGCTCAACAAAGGCGAGAGAGGGAAGGGCTTATAAACCGTGTGAGCCCCTTCGGTTGGCGAGGTGGGACTAAACTCTGCCCGCAATGAGGACCAACCCTTTAGTCCCGGTTTGTGGCACAAACCGGGACTAATTGTCATGAGCCAGGGGCGAGGAGCAAAATTATAAACTTTCTGTTAGTGCCATTAGTTTTAGAAAGTTGAAAGTTGAAAGTTGGCATGGGCCAGGGACTAATGGTCATGGTATTACAAGGGCCGAACCATAAGACATGAAAGCATTTCAAATGAACTCTGAAAAAGTTGAAAGTTGGCATGGTATCATAATTTCACCCACATAGCATGTGCATGTACAAAGCGGACAATGGTAGCATGTTCGTGGTGTTACAAAGTTGGCATGGTATCATCATATAATAGTTATGGAGAAAGTCTTCACTTTTTCTTCGCTTGTGTCATTTGCTTATTGCGCCGTAACCATGGATAATCTTCATTGTTTATCAGGATGCTTGGGTCAGCCTTGACATTGAAGGGAGGAATTTCATGAAACTTTTCATAATCTTTAGACATGTCTGTCTTGTCAGTCACTCCTGTGGATGTCCCTTTTTCACCTAAAGAACTATGTGGCGCTTTGGCTCATCGTATGATGTATTCGCTTCCTTATCTTTTCTTTTTCTCGGTTTGGTAGACATGACCTTCACATAGATAACATGTGCCACATCATTGGCTGGCTAGAGACGCAACCGTCGGTGTACCCAAGATTTTTCAGATCCACCGTTGTCATTCCGTCTTGTGGGTCTACACCGCACCCGCCACCTTTGTGATTGACCCATTTGCACTTAAACAAAGGGACCTTAAAATCAGGTCCGTAGTCAAGTTCCCATATGTCCACTATGTAACCATAATATGTGTCCTTTTCGCTCTCGGTTGCTGCATCAAAGCGGACACCGCTGTTTTGGTTGGTGCTCTTTTGATCTTTAGGCGATCATGTAAAATGCATTCCCATTTATCTCGTATCCTTTGTAAGTCAATACAGGTCAAAGATGGTCCCCTGGACAACAAGTACAACTCATCACAAAGCAGTGTTGTCACCTCTCGAGACGTGTTTCCAACCAACTACTTGAAAGTCCTGATGTGTTCACATGTAATGCAATCGTCGCCTTGCTCCGGGTGTTTGGAGCGCGGTGTTCTTGTGTTCATCGACATCTGGGTCACCAAGGTAGAGTTCTGTAGAACTATGTAGTGTGCTTGAGACCAAGAATATCATCCTGCATATTATTGAGTCACTTCCAAGAGTGCCTTTTCGGTCAGTCTCCCCTCATACCGCGATTTAGGAGACCTATCTTCTTAAGGCCAGGAATGAAGTCAACACAAAACCCGATAACATCCTCTCATTTGATGGCCCATGGAGATGCTTCCTTCCGGCCTAAGCGCTGATTCTGGACATATTTCTTTAGGACTCCCATGAACCTCTCAAAGGGGAACATATTGTGTAGAAATACGGGCCCCGGGATGACAATCTCGTCGACTAGATGAACTAGGACGTGCGTCATGATATTGAAGAAGGATGGTGGGAACACTAGCTCGAAACTGAAAAGACATTGCGCCACATCACTCCTTAGCCTTGGTACGATTTCTGGATCGATCACCTTCTAAGAGATTGCATTGAGGAATGCACATAGCTTCACAATGGCTAATCGGACGCTTTTCGTAGAAGCCCCCTCAATGCAACCGGAAGCAGTTGCGTCCATAATCACGTGGCGATCATGAGACTTTAGGTTCTGAAACTTTTTATCCGGCATATTTATTATTCCCTTTATATTCGACGAGAAGCCAGTCGTGACCTTCATACTTGGCAGGCATTCAAAGAAGATTTCTTTCTCTTCTTTCATAAGAGCGTAGTGGTGGCGGACCTTTATATCGCTTTTGGAGGCATGCCGCCTTTTTCGTGCAAACGCGTTGCCGGTCCTCCCGTGCCTCGTGTGTATCTTTTGTCTTCCCATCCACGCCCAATAAGCCTAGCAGGTTCACGCAAAGGTTCTTCGTCACGTGCATCACGTTGATTGAAGAGCGGACCTCTAGGTCTTTCCAGTAGGGTAGGTCCCAAAATATAGATTTCTTCTTCCACATGGGTGCGTGTCCCTCAGCGTCATTCGGAACAGCTAGTCCACCGGGACCCTTTCCAAAGATTACGTAGTGTAAATCATTGACCATAACAAAATGCGTGATCACCGGTATGCATGGTGGGCTTCTTCCGGTGATCTGCCTCGCCTTTGAAATGCTTGCCTTTCTTTCGACATTGATGGTTGGTCGGAAGAAATCAACGATGGACCAGGTACACATTCTTCCTGCATTTGTCCAGGTACATACTTTCAGTGTCATCTAAACAGTGCGTGCAGGCATGGTATCCTTTGTTTGTCTGTCTTGAAATGTTACTGAGAGCGGGCCAATCGTTGATGGTCACGAACAGCAACGCCTTAAGGTTAAATTCCTCATGTCTGTGCTCATTCCACGCATCGCATAACCGCTTCCATTCCACAGCTGTAAAAGTTCTTCAACTAATGGCCTTAGGTACACATCAATTTCATTGCCTTGGTTGCTTAGGGCCTTGGATGAGAACTGGCATCATAATGAACTTCCGCTTCATGCACATCCAAGGAGGAAGGTTATACATACATAGAGTCACGGGCGAGTGCTGTGATTGCAGCTCTGCTCCCGAAAGGATTAATGCCATCCGCGCTTAGAGCAAAACCGGACATTCCTTGGGTCCTTTGCAAACTCATCCCAGTACTTTCTCTCGATTTTTCTCCACTGCGACCCGTCAGCGGGTGCTCTCAACTTCCCATCTTTCTTTCAGTTCTCACTGTGCCATCGCATCAACTTGGCATGCTCTTCATTTCTGAACAGACGTTTCAACCGTGGTAGTATAGGAGCATACCACATCACCTTCGCAGGAACCCTCTTCCTAGGGGGCTCGCCATCAACATCACCAGGGTCATCTCGTCTGATCTTATACCGCAATGCACCGCATACCGGGCATGCTTCAGATCCTTGTATGCACCGCGGTAGAGGATGCAGTCATTAGGGCATGCATGTATCTTCTCCACCTCCAATCCTAGAGGGCATACGACCTTCTTTGCTGCGTATGTACTATCGGGCAATTCGTTATCCTTCGGAAGCTTCTTCTTCCAATATTTTCAGTAGCTTCTCAAATCCTTTGTCACCACAGATTCTCGCCTTCCACCGCAGCAATTCCAAAGACGGGTAATCGAGCTTTGTGTTGCCATCTTCGCAATTGGGGTATAACCCTTTTTGTGATCCTCTAACATGCGATCGAACTTCAGCTTCTCCTTTTCACTTTTCGCATTAGCGTCCTTGCATCGACAATGACCCGGCGGAGATCATCATCATCGGGCACATCGTCTGGTTCCTCTTGATATTCAATAGCTTCACCCGTTGTAGCATCATTGGGCACATCGTCCGGTTCCTCTTGATCTTCACCAGCTCCCCCCGTTGCAGCATCACCGTATTCAGGGGGCACATAGTTGTCATCGTACTCTTCTTCTTCGCCGTCTTCCATCATAACCCCTATTTCTCCGTGCCTCGTCCAAACATTATAGTGTGGCATGAAACCCTTGTAAAGCAGGTGGGAGTGAAGGATTTTCTGGTTAGAGTAAGACCTCGTATTCCCACATTCAGTGCATGGACAACACATAAAACCATTCTCGCTTGTTTGCCTTAGCGCATCGAGAAACTCATGCACGCCCTTAATGTACTCAAGAAGTGTGTCTCACCGTACATCCATTGCCGTTCATCTCAAGTAAGTGCATTATATATAATTAAGTGTCCAAATTAATAGAAGTTCATCATCACATTAAAACCAAAGTGCATACATAGTTCTCATCTAACAACATATAGCTCTCCAGAGCATCTAATTAATTAAACCATACATTGAAACTATGTAAAACATTTCAATGCGAAAACAAATGCGATCATAATCGCAACCAAGGTAACAATTGATCCAACGGCATAATGATACCAAGCCTCGGTATGAATGGCATATTTTCTAATCTTTCTAATCTTCAAGCGCATTGCATCCATCTTGATCTTGTGATCATCGACGACATCCGCAACATGCAACTCCAATATCATCTTCTCCTCCTCAATTTTTTTTTATTTTTTCCTTCAACAAATTGTTTTCTTCTTCAACTAAATTTAACCTCTCGACAATAGGGTCGGTTGGCATTTCCGATTCACATACATCCTACCTAAATAAAATCTATGTCACGTTGGTCGGCATAATTTTCATAAACAATAAATGAACCAATAGTTATAAAGATAATATATATACCACATCCGAATCATAGACAGGACGAGGGCCGACGGGGGCGGATACCAAAACCATCGCACTATATAAGATGCAATAATAAAAGTAAGAAAATAATACAAGTATCTATGTAAACATACAAGTAAGAATATTTTTTCCTTTCAGAAAGAAGATAAGAACAAGAGGCTCACCACGGTGGTGCCGGCGATGAGCTCGGCGCGGGTGATCGACGGCGGTGAAGACGGGGACGGGGCGTGACGGACCGCTAAACCTAGACAAATATTATGGAAAATGGAGCTTGGAGGTCGAGCTTGGAGAGGAGAAAGCTTAAGTAGTGTGGCTCGGGCATTCCATCGAACACCTTGTGTGCATAGGAGGTGAGCTAGAGCACCACCAAGCCCTCTCCCCCCCGGCCAGAGAAAAACAAAGCACTGGGGTGCTCTGCTTGCGAGCGAGGGGTATATATAGGCACCTCATTGGTCCCGGTTGGTGACATGAACCGGGACTAAAGAGAACCTTTGGTCCAATTCAAGCCACCAACCGGGACCAATGGTGGTGGGCGAGGCGAGGCCCATTGGTCCCGGTTCATCCCACCAACCGGGACCAAAGGTCCAGATGAACAGGACCAATGGCCCACGTGGCCCGGCCGACCCCCTGGGCTCACGAACCGGGACCAATGCCCACATTGGTCCCGGTTCTGGACTGAACCGGGACTAATGGGCTGACCCGGCCTGGACCAAAGCCCTGTTTTCTACTAGTGGTTGGTGAGCATGGGGACAAGAAACATGGTGAGAGATTCCAATCTTTTGGAAGAATGAGTTTAGTTTCTCATACTCACCACCCCAGTCGGTTTGCATAGCAAGAATTTTTTTAGTTTAGTTGTCGTTCAACAAGGTTTTGGAAGTTGGTGAATACTTGGAAAACATCAGACCTTTTATTTAGCAAATAAATCCATGTGAACTTGCTATAGTCATCAATGAAGCTAACATAATATGAAACTCTACCAACAGATGTGGGAGCTGGTCCCCATACATCTGAAAAAATAAGTTGCAAAGGTGCAGTGGATACACTTGTAGATATAGGATAGGGAAGTTGATGACTTTTGGCTTGTTGACAAGCATCACAAATTGACTCAACACTAGACTCATAGGGAAGTTTATTCTTGCTAAGGACATGCTGAACTATAACTGAAGAGGGGTGACCCAAACGACTATGCCACTTTGCTGAAGAAGATTTGGTGACACTCCATGCATGCTTGCTTATTTGACCATGATGAAGATGAAGATGATATGAGTGAATATAGGCCTCCCTCACATTTTCCTCTAAGGATGACTCTCCTCGTTGCCAAGTCCTTGATCACAAAAGAATAAGGATAAAATATGATGAGAACATTGTTGTCAAGGGCAAAACGATGAACATAGACAAGATTCTTTGAGGCATGGGGAACATGTAAGGCATTGTTTAGATGTAAGTCTTTTACGGGAGTTTTAAAAATTGATTTACCAACATGAGTAATATCCATACCAGTTCCGCTTGCCGTGTGTATTTGATTAGCGCCGTGGTGCCTCTCCCGCATCGTCAGCTTGTCAAGCTCTCCTGTGATGTGCTCAGTGGCACTGGAATCTGCATACCAGTTGGTATCAATTCCGTAGTTGTTGGTGAAGAGGTTAGCTACTTTCTTTTCTTCATGATCTTCCTCATACCGAAACCAGCAGGCTCTCGCCCCACTGATACGTCTCCAACGTATCTATAATTTATCAAGTATTCATGCGAATATATTATCATTCTTGGATGTTTTACAATCATTTTATAGCAACTTTATATCATTTTTTGGGACTAATCTATTGACCCAGCCCAAGCGCTTGGTCGCTTTTTTTGCTTGTTCTTTTACATCGCAGGAAATCAATATCAAATGGAGTCCAAACACCACGAAACTTTTTGGAGATTTTTTTGGACCAGAAGGAACCCAATGGGCCAGAGCTACACCTGGGGGTGCCCCGAGGGGGGCACAACCCACCAGGGCGTGCCAGGCCCCACTGGCACGCCTAGCTGGGTTGTCCCGAGGGGGGCACAACCCACCAGGGTGTGCCAGGCCCCCCTGGCACGCCCAGGTGGGTTGTGCCCACCTCGGTGGCCTCCACACCCCTCTTTTGCTCTATAAATTCCCAAATATTCCAAAACCCTTCGGGTTAACCTAGATCAAGTTCTCACGCCGCAAGGCTCAGAGCCATCAAAACCAATCTAGACCCGTTTCGGCACCACAGCCGGAAGGGGGAATCATCTCCGGTGGCCATCTTCATCATCCCGACGGCCACCATGATGAGGAGGGAGTAGTCCACCCTCGGGGCTGAGGGTTTGTACCAGTAGCTATGTGTTTAATGTCTCTCTCTCCTGGTCTATATCATGGGCTTTGTTAATATAGTCGGATCATATGATGTTTCTCCCCATTATACTCTTGTTGTTATGAATTGAGTCTTTACCCTTTGAAGTTTTGTATTGTCGGATTGAATATTCAGAGATGAGATAACATGATGAATGTCTTGCAATATGAATACTTGAGGTAAAGAATGGGGTATCTTATTGATTCACTTGATATGTGTTATGGCATTCAACTCGCGAATTCCCGCAGTGATATTGGGGTAATCTATGCATCGGAGTTGATGCACGTTTTTATTATCTTTTCCGATAGAAACTTTGGGGTCTCCTTGTAGTTCTTTGTGTGGACTGAGTATTATGAATATGAATTTGCTTTGGTGTTATTCTACGAACTCTTGATTAGATCGATCGGGAAGAATAGCTTGCATTATTCTAGTACGAACTCTAGGATAGATTGATCGGAAAGAATAGCTTTGAGGTGGTCTTTTACCCTACAAACAATTTCGATCTTTTGTTCTCCGCTAATAGGAACTCGGGAGTGATTCTTTGCTACACTTTGAGGGATAATCGTATGATCCAACTATGTTAGCATTGTTGAGAGATTGCACTAGCGAAAGTACGGACCCTAGGCCTCCTTTTTAAGCATTGCAATACCGTTTTCGTACCCGTTTACTAATTGCTACCTTGCTGTTTTATTTATTCAGATTATAAAAATATATTTCTACCATCCATATTACACTTTTATCACCATCTCTTCGCCGAATTAGTGCACCTATACAATTTGCCATTGTATTGGGTGTGTTGGGGACACAAGAGATTTCTTGTATTTGGTTGCGTGGTCGCTTGAGAGAGACCATCTTCCTCCTACACCTCCCACGCATTGATAAACCTTAGGTCATCCACTTGAGGGAAAATTGCTACTGTCCTACAAAACTCTGCGCTTGGAGGCCCAACACGTGTCTACAAGAATAAAGTTGCGTAGTAGACATCAAGCTCTTTTCTAGCGCCGTTGCCGGGGAGGTGAGTGCTTGAAGGTATATCTTTAGATCTTGCAATTAAATATTTTAGTTTCTTGTTTTATCACTAGTTTGGTTCATAAAACAAAACTACATAAAAAATGGAATTTAGGTTGCATCATATTATTGATCATCTTTATAATATCTTTCTTGAAAATGATGCATCGGAAAATTGTGCTCAGTTGTTAGAAGAAGAAGTCAATAAAATGCTTGGCACAAAATATTTGAATGATGAGCATGATTGCAATATTGTTAGTATGTATTCTTTGACTATCCAAAATGCTAATGATGATCGCACAAGTCATGACAAAAATGTTTCTTATAAGCATGTCACTTTTTGCTGAGTAAATTAGGAGTGCCTTTGCACACCAAGAAGGGAAGATAGATTTTGTAAGAGGCATAAATATTTAGAAACAAAAAGCTTGCAAGAGAGGCTAGATGATTATGCTGAAAGATGTAATTTTTCCGCCATCCTTGTGAACTTTGCAATAACATGGTCATTTAAATCTTCAATGTAGATTCTTTCATGATCAAATAGTGTCCAAAAATTGTGATAACTTGATTACCCTTGAGCATCATAACAAGCTTAGTATTCTTTTGGGGTATGAAGAAATGAAACGTATAACTAAGGATTTTCCAAATCCTGAGAGATTTCTTGGTTTTGATCTAGAAGAAATTTATATGTTTTGTGCGGAAATTGCATTGAGAATCCTTATATTGCCAACTATCTAAAGACAAGAAAACAAATAGAATATGAAGAGAGCACTAATGAAAGGGAAAATATTTCCCAATACCCTCCTAGTGTTTACTATGAATCATGTAACGAGGAGGAACTTCCTATCCAATCAATCTCTTCAACAAGGAGCTCGAAAAAATTAATTGGACCCACACATGATGTGGTGAAGAAGAAGAAAATAAGAAAGAAGAGAGGTAAAAAGGTATCTCTCCGAAATAATGTTGCTCCTATTATTGTTGTGCCTCATGAAAAAGAATCAAAAATAATTGTGGAAGATGATGCACTTGATGATGATATTGCTTCTATGTCTTATGGCACAATGTCTGAGATTACTATTGATGATGATTTTGCTATGCCTATTGCTTGTTGTGATGATTATGATTGGGAATATAATTATACTTCTTATACTCTTGGAAATCTTTTTGGCACTTGCTTGGAAGAATATGATAATAATGTTTGCTATACTATTGGTGCTATTCATGCTATTGATAAGAATGATTGTGATGATACGCAAAACCACAAGCTTGGGGATATTATGTTTGATGAGTATGATATGTTTGAATATTTATTTTCTAGAAATAATGCTTGTCCTAAGCTTGGGGATGCTTTGCTTAATGAATATGATCCTTTGATTCCTTCTACTTTCAATAAGAAAATTTATTATGATGATAACATGCCTCCTATTTATGATGATTACATTGATAAAAGTGGGTTTGGAAGAGTGTCAACTCTAGGTAGTAGTGATCCCACTATTTTGGAGGGTGTTGAATCTTATTACAATATTGATGAAAGTGGATTTGGAGAGGTCATGACTTTATTTAGTGATACATCCACTATTTTGGAAGTGGTTTCAATTGATTATGACAATGAAGTTGCTATCTATGATGATTATTATGATGACATGTATGCCATAAAGAGTGATAAATCTTCTATGCTTGTGCATCATGAAAAGAGTGATGTATGTGATAGTTATATTGTTGTATCCATTCATGATGTCTCTGAAAATTATTATGAGAGAGGAACTTATGCTCTTACATATCTCAATAATATCAAGTTTCTTCTCTATGTGTTGATTGTTTTGGAGTTGCACTTGTTTTTCCTTCCTATGCTAGTTGATTCTTGTTCCCATAAGTTGTTTGCTCACAAAATCCCTATGCATGGGAAGTGGGTTTTCGATGGAATAGAGCTTGTCACAAAAGATAACCACAAGTTCTAAAACCTCACAAAGATAAAAGCCAAACAAGAACCAATAAATATGAGAGAAAAAATGCAAAGATTTGAGCTCTCTACGAACGATACGAATAAGCTACTCGCTCGAGAGCCCCCCCCCCCTTGATAGTACGGCTATGGATCCTATAATCCGGTCTCCCAACTAACCCCATGAGCCCGGTAAAATAGAAAACCTATCAAGGACAAACCTTTGCCTTGCGCATAATCCATTTGAGCTAGATGATAAAGATCTTGACCTCCTCAAGTTGGACCACCTTTCTTAATTGCGTTGGCTTGATGAAGAAAATTAGATTGCTCCCCCATACTCCACTATGGGTGAGCCACTCTTCGGCACATCTTCACAAGTCCATTGTCACCACAATGGATGGCAAGCTTCAAGCATGATCTCTTCGTGATGCTTGACTTGAACTTGCACACCGCAATATTGATGACGATCACCACTTGATGTCATCCTCCATGGGTTATATGATATCTTCCTTTTGATGCACGACCATGGAAACATACCTAACCCCACAGACAACTCTCACATAGACCACGGGTTAGTACACAAAGTGCAATGGACAATGCTTATCATACCATGAGATCACTTGATCCCACTTGGTACATTTTCTACGCTTTGTGTGAAGATCAACTTGAATCACTCTTTGTACTTAGTCTTGATCAACCTTGTATCTTTCAACTCTCTTCATTAGGATGATGTCAAAGGTAAACATAAATGTTCGCGCAATCTTCTTCTTCTTCAAGACATGCTTGCAAAAGGCTCAACTCTCACATGACCAATGTTTGGATAAATCCTTGAATAACACCTTGGTCAACACATATTCTTCTCCTAATAACCTTGAAACCAACAAATGGTCTTCAAGGAATACCTATGGACAAACCCTTCAAATATAGCTCAACGCAATCATTAGTCCATAGAGTTTGTCATCAATTACCAAAACCAAACATGGGGGCACCACATATTCTTTTACACAGTTTTGCTTTCGTGAGAGGCACGACCAAGCATCTCGAAAACGGGGATAAACGTGTTTTCTCTTATTTCTTTCTTTCGTGAGAATTACGGTTTTGCTTCCGTGAGAGGCACGACCGTGCCTCTCGGAAACAAAAAAAGCATGATTTCTCTTTTCCTTTTATTTTGCGAGAGACATGGTTTTGCTTCCGCGGGGGGCACGGATTTGCTTCCGCGAGAGGCACGGTCGTGCCTCTCGGAAACGGCTTCTGGAAAGCGAAAAAAATCGTGCTCCTGGTTCGCGTCTGGGTTTTTTTGAGAAATAAAAAGTTTGTCAACACCTATCAACATGGGATCTAGTTTTGCAGATCTTGACGCGAGGAATCCAACGATGAAAACTATTCGAGATTTGGACGCATGGTTTAGAGATAAAATATTTTGAATAAACAGATCTACGGAAAAAGGGGAGTGTCGCAAGGTGGGAGTGATATTTGGAAGGAGTACTTCTTAATTAGTTATTTCGCCTTAAGTGTCCCTTAGGGTAGGCCTAGAGGGCACCACTTAGCGCGCTGTCAGCTGCCGCCACGTGTCGCGCTCTGGGCGCTTGCTCTATTTTGTTCACGCGTTTTTTGATTTAGATGATTTTTTTTGTTTTTTCAGCTTTTCAGTTTTTCCTCGCCTTTTTTTAGGTTTTGGAACAAAAAATTTCAAAAAAATTTGACACGAAAAAACGTGTTTTCTTTTTTTTTTTCCTTCCACGAGGTGCATGGATTTACTTCTCGTGGAGGCGCGGATTTGCTTCGCGAGAGGTACGGTCGTGCCTCTCACAAAAGGGAAAAAATGAGCTTTCTTTTTTCCCTACGACGAGAGGCACGGATTTAGTTCTCGTAAAGGCACATATTTGCTTCTGCGAGAGGCATGACCATGCCTCTAAGAAAGGACAAAAACACGTTTTTTTTCATGAGAGGCACGAATTTACTTCTCGTGGAGGCACGGATTTCCTTCGCGAGAGGCACGGCCGCGCCTCTCGCAAAAGGAGAAAAGACGCGTTTTTTCCTACAACAAGAGGCACGGATTTACTTCTCGTAAAGCAAGAATTTGCTTGTGCCAAAGGCACGACCGTGCCTATCGGAAAGAAAAAAACACATTTTTTTTCTTCTTCCGCCGGAGGCACAAATTTACTTCTTCTGGAGGAACGGATTTGCTTTCGTGAGGTGCACTGTGGTGCCTCTCGGAAAGGGAAAAACATGCCCCCAGTTTGGTTTTTTCGTGAATAAAAAGTTCGTCAAAACCTATCAACATGAGATCTAATTTTCAAGATCTCGGCGCGAGGAATCCAACAGTGAAACAATTTAAAATTTGGACGCACTGTGTGTCACACTTGTCAATTTTCAAGATCTTATTTTGGTTTATTCGTTTTGCCTTGTGTTTTTGTTTTCGTTTCTCGGAAGTACTTGGAATCTTTAAATAGAAAAAATGAACACATGTTTCTTTTAGAAACCTTTATATTTTTAGAAAAAACAGGGTTTATTAAAAGTTTCCTGCATTAAATAAAGTTTATTGTGTATTAAAAATGCTCCTCGTGTTTAATAAAAATGTCCATTGTGTATTTAACAAATTTTCAACAGGTGTTAAAATAATATTCAGCATGTATTTGTGACTTTTCACATGTATCTAGAAAATATTTAACTTGTATTAAAAAAATCTTCTACATGAATCTAAAAACAATTTAACATGTATATGAAAATCTTTGACATGTATTTGTAAAAATGTCTACATATGTTTAAAAAAATAGAAAGGAGAAAAAAGAAGAAAAGGGAAAGAAACATACATAAAAAATAATAAGGAAAAACAAAAAAACTCTAAAAGAAAACCAAAAACCACTACAAAAAACAGAGAAAAGGAAAGTAACGGAATGGACTCTTCCCAAGGTCACTGAGTTCTACTGGGCCACAAACCATAATTGATCACGCTGAGGCGAGACATGGCTTTTGTGTACGCGTGAAACCTCACATTTGACGCTTTTCACGACAAATAGTTGAGACTACGCACTGGTTTCTTCAACTTGGCCGGCCCGGTCCGTGTGCGGTTGGGTTCAGTAGCGAAGGACGTGCTTGTAGTGATTCTTTGTTTATTCGTTTTGCTTTGTGTTTTTCTTTTTCTTTTCGTAAATATTTGGAATTTTAAATACAAAAAATGAACATGTATTTTTTTAAAAATCGCTGTGTATTTTCTAAAAAATTCACCGTGTATTGAAAGTTTGCCGCATTAAAAAAAGTTTATTGTGTATTGAAAAATGCTCATCATGTTTAATAAAAATGTTCACTGTGCATTTAAGAAAATGTTCAACTGTTTACTAAATTGTTCATCATGTATTTAGAAAGGAAAAATAAAATAAACAATTGAAAATAAGTATTAAGGTAAACCTAACCATAGCATGAAACATATTGATCCAAATCAGCCCCTTATGAAGCAACGCATAAACTAGGGTTTAAGCTTCTGTCACTCTAGCAACCCATCATCTACTTATTACTTTCCAATGCCTTCCTCTAGGCCCAAATAATGGTGAAGTGTTATGTAGTCGACGTTCACATGACACCACTAGAGGAGAGACAACATACATCTCATCGAAATATCCAACGAATACCAAATTCACATGACTACTAATAGCAAGACTTCTCCCATGTCCTCAGGAACAAACGTAACTACTCACAAATCATATTCATGTTCATAATCAGAGGGGTATTAATATGCATATAGGATCTGAACATATAATCTTCCACCAAGTAAACCAACTAGCATCAACTACAAGGAGTAATCAACACTACTAGCAACCTACAGGTACCAATCTCAGACTTAGAGACAAGAATTGGATACAAGAGATGAACTAGGGTTTGAGAGGAGGTGGTGCTGGTGAAGATGTTGATGAATATTGACCCCCTCCCGATGAGAGGATCGTTGGTGATGGCGATGGTGATGATTTCCTTCCTTAGGAGGGAAGTGTCCCCGGCAGAACAGCTCCGCCAGAGCCCTAGATTGGTTCCGCCAAGGTTCCGCCTCGTGGCGGCGGAGTCTCGTCCCGAAAGCTTGCTTCTGATTTTTCTTCGGACGAAAGACTTCATATAGCAGAAGATGGGCACCGGAGGGCCACCAGGGGGCCCACGAGGCAGGGGGCGCGCCCAGGGGGGTAGGGCGCGCCCCCCACCCTCGTGGCCAGGGTCTGAGCCCCCTATGATATTTTCTTCGCTCAGTATTTTTTATATTTTCCAAAAATAACTTCCGTGGAGTTTTAGGACTTTTGGAGTTGCGCAAAATAGGTCTCTAATATTTGCTCCTTTTCCAGCCCAGAATTCCAGCTGTCAGCATTTTCCCTCTTCATAAAACCTTATAAAATAAGAGAGAAAAGGCATAAGTATTGTGACATAATGTGTAATAACAGCCCATAATGCGATAAATATCAATATCAAAGCATGATGCAAAATGGACCTATCAACTCCCCCAAGCTTAGACCTCGTTTGTCCTTAAGAGAAAGCCGAAATCGATAAATATGTCCACAAGTTTAGAGATAGAGGTGTCGATAAAAATAAAATAAGGACATGAGGGCATCATGATCATTCTTATAACAGCAACATATATGAGTATTGTCATATGAATTTCTTATGATAAAGTAACAATCTATTCACAATGTCAAGTAGGAATCATAAACTTTATTGAGAACTAACAAACTACAATCTCAGCCATTGAAGCAATTGCAATTTATCATAACATCGGAAAGAGTCCATGTAAGAGCTTTTCAGCAAGTTAACATACTCAACTATCATTTAGTCTTTCACAATTGCTAACACTCACGTGATACTTGTGGTTAAGGAGTTTTAATCAGACACAGACAAAGATAGGGGCTTATGGTAATGCCTCCCAACTTCTTACCTCAAGGGTAAATGTCAACAATAATAGTTCATGCTAACTCACATCCAATTAGATATATATATCAGGATCGTTCCAACACAATGTGCTTGCCAAAGGATAAAAAGTAAAAAAGGAAAGGTGAAGATCACCATGACTCTTGCATAGGGTAAAAGATAAAAGTAAAAGATAGGCCCTTCGCAGAGGGAACCAGAGGTTGTCATGTGCTTAAGGGTTGGATGCACAAAGTCTTAATGCAAAAGAACGTCACTTTATATTGCCACTTGTGATATAGACCTTTATTATGCAGTCAGTCACTTTTATTTCTTCTACATCACAAGATCGTATAAAGCTTATTTTCTCCCTCACTAATAAATCATACATATTTAGATAGCAATTTTTATTGCTTTCACCATGAAAACTTACTTGAGGGATCTTACTCAATCCATAGGTAGATATGGTGGACTCTCAAGGCAAAACTGGGTTTAAGGGTAACTGGAAGCACAAGTAGTATCTCTACTTGGTGGGAATTGGCTAGCATGAGGGGGAAAGGCAAGCTCAACATGTTGGATGATCCATGACAATATACTTTATCTCAGATATAAGAAAACATAACTCATTACGTTGTCTTCCTTGTCCAATATCAACTCTTTAGCAGGTCATATTTTAATGAGTGCTCACAATCATAAAAGATGTCCAAGATAGTGTATTTATATGTGAACCTCTCTTTCTTTATTACTTCCTATTAATTGCAACGGTGACCAAAACTATGTTTGTCAACTCTCAACAACTTTTAATCATCATACGCTTTACTTGTGAAGTCATTATTACTATCCATAAGATCCATATAATCTCTTTATTTCTTTTTACTCTTTCTTTTTCTTATTATCTACTCAAAATCATAGCAAGAAAATCAAACCCTTGACTCAACGCTAATCTTTATTATATTGCTCACGGACTTGATTACATAGAGATCATAAAGCAAAACTCACGACTAGATCATACTAAAACTTTATTCTACTAGATCAAGATATTACCAAAAGGATCGAACTAAGAAAAACGGTAAAGATAGGAGTGTGATGGTGATACGATACCGGGGCACCTCCCCCAAGCTTCGCAGTTGCCAAGGGGAGTGCCCATACCCATGTGATTATATCTCCTTCTTCGAGGATGGAGAAGACGGTGGTGATGGTGGGTAGTCGCACATCAAGCGTAAGAGATCCTCCAACTTGCGAATAATGCGCTTGAGTGCGACGACATGCTCCTTCAACAAAATATTTTCACTTGTACTTGTTTTGTATATGAGCTAACTCAATCATCTTGAAAGCTTCAATCTCAGTCGGGGTGAAAAGAGGTGGAAGGGTGTCTTCTGCTGCAGGAACTTGCTCCCCCATGGCCTTCTTGATCCCATCATCCTTGTTGATCTCCCCGGGTTCTTCTCTCTTTAGCTCTATCTTCATTAGCCAAGCATCGTTGTCACCATTGTTGGAGGAGGGGGACGACCTGATGCTTGGCCTTGAAAATCTGGCAGAAAACAGCTCGAAAGGAAAATAGAGGATAATTGCGTGATATGGTGGTCAAAACCTTCGGAAGATTATATAATGAATTTTTACCGACCGAAAGAAGTATCGTGCAAGAAAACGGAGTCCGGAGAGCGCACGAGGTGCCCACGAGGCAGGGGGGCGCGCCCTCCACCCTCGTGGAGGCCTCGTGTCCTTCCCAGACTGCTTCTTATTTTTCTATTTTTCTAAATATTCCAAAACGGAGAAAAATTTCCATTAGAGCTGTCTTGGAGTTGGTTTACTTACCATACCACGTACCTATTCCTTTTCGGAGTCTGAAACGTTCTGGAAAGTGTCCCTTATGTATTCCTCCAGGGTTATGGTTTCAATAAGATTGGTTTCAACATTTATGGGGTTACCTGAGATATAATGTTTAATTCTTTGACCATTCACCACCTTCGGATTTGTGCCTTCGAAGTTGTTGATCTTTACGGCACCAGAACGATAGACCTCCTCTATAACATATGGTCCTTCCCATTTAGAGAGAAGCTTTCCTGCAAAAAATATTAAACGGGAGTTGTATAGAAAAACATAATCACCTACATTGAACTCATGCTTTTGTATCCTTTTGTCATGCCATCTTTTAATTTTTTCTTTAAATAGTTTGGCATTTTCATAAGCCTGGGTTCTCCATTCATCAAGTGAACTAATGTCAAATAACCTCTTCTCATCGGCAAGTTTAAAATCATAATTGAGCTCTTTAATAGCCCAATATGCCCTATGTTCAAGTTCGAGAGGTAAATGACATGCTTTTCCATAAACCATTTTATACGGAGACATACCCATAGGATTTGTATATGCAGTTCTATAAGCCCATAATGCATCATCAAGTTTCTTAGACCAATTCTTTCTAGATCTATTAACAGTCTCTTGCAAAATTAATTTGAGCTCTCTTTTACTCAATTCTACTTGACCACTAGACTGTGGGTGATATGGGGATGCAATTCTATGATTATAATCATACTTAGCAAGCATTTTACGGAAAGCACCATGAATAAAGTGTGAACCACCATCAGTCATTAAGTATTTAGGGACATCAAACCTCGGAAAAATAACTTTCTTAAGCATCTTAATAGAGGTGTTAGATCAGCACTACTAGTTGGAATAGCTTCTACCCACTTAGTAACGTAATCAACAACAACTAAAATATGTGTATATCCATTAGAGGCAGGAAACGGTCCCATATAATCGAAGCCCCAAACATCAAATGGTTTAATAACAAGTGAGTAATTCATAGGCATTTCTTGACGTCTACTAATATTACCAATTCTTTGACATTTATCACAAGAAAGACAAACTTACGAGCATCCTTGAAGAGAGTAGGCCAATAAAAACCGGATTGCAATACCTTATGTGCAGTTCTATCTCCAGCGTGGTGTCCTCCATAAGCCTCGGAGTGACACTTTCGTAGGATCTGTTCCTGTTCATGCTCAGGTATACAACGTCTAATAACACCATCTACCCCTTCTTTATAAAGATGTGGATCATCCCAGAAGTAATGTCTTAAATCATAGAAGAACTTTTTCTTTTGCTGGTATGTGAAACTAGGTGGTATGAATTTAGCAACGAT
Organism: Aegilops bicornis; assembly: GCA_021605145.1. NCBI lineage: Eukaryota > Viridiplantae > Streptophyta > Magnoliopsida > Poales > Poaceae > Aegilops > Aegilops bicornis. The sequence continues at coordinate 693,903,372 of CM038674.1, forward strand.
ATAGTTAGCATAATCAGCATACCATGGAGCAGTTCGAGAAGCATTTACGATATTTAATTGTTCATCAGGAAAGCTATCATCAATAGGTAGTGGGTCATCAAGAACATTCTCTAACCTAGACAAATTATCTGCAACGGGGTTCTCAGCTCCTTTTCTATCAATAATATGCAAATCAAATTCTTATAGCAAGAGAACCCATCTAATAAGTCTAGGTTTAGCATCTTTCTTTTCCATAAAATATTTAATAGCAGCATGATCAGTGTGAATAGTTACTTTAGAATCAATAATGTAGGATCTGAACTTATCACATGCAAATACAACTGCTAAAAATTCTTTTTCAGTAGTAGCATAATTATGTAGTGAAATGCTATGGTGTATGGATTTCCCTTCCTTGATCATCCAATTTGCTGCTCAAAAACATGTGGCGTCTTTCTCAGTGGTACCAGCAATAAGTTTTAACATTTCCAGTGGTGAGTGGACGCATGCTGGAGTTGTTGTTTGGGTATTGATCGTCAATTCGTCATTGCAATCATAATCTCTTGAGAATTCTCTCCATTCTCAATCGTTTGGCCATGCGTGCCTTCCACTCGTTTTCTGCACAATGACGATAGGTTACACAAGCTGCACTCCAGAGGATTACCATCCACAACCCACGTGTGGTCAGGAAGACAAGTCAAGTCAAGTGTAGCGTTAGGTACACACGTTTTGCTGGCTAATAAACCCGCACACGTCTCGCTGCTGCTGCTGCTTGCTTCACGCGTCGCCGGAGTCCAGTAAGTACCGACCTCATCCATCTCCCCTGCCATGCTGTTTTCTCCTCTAGTAGTCTAGTACGATGCCACCGCCACGGGATCGACGGAGTTGTTGTTTCCTGAATTTAGGCTTACTTGCGTTATGAAAAACCAAAAAAAATTATATCGTGATTTGTGAAAGTTTTTCTAAGACAAATACGTACATATGATTTTAAAATCTAATAAAATATTGTGTTGATAATGATACTCGTAATGAAAAATTGTCTCTCCTTGTCTAATAAGGCTCTGTTTGGTGCCATTGAGGTGGATTATGAGTTGTCCAACATTTTCAACCAGCTTTTGCCTAAAACCAACTCAATTTTGTCTGTTTTGTTGGCTATTTCTCCACGGTAGATTATAAGTTGAGCACAAAAAAATCAGGAACCGCAAACTAGCCCATGGACGTACGACAACTTTCAGAGGACCAAAGGGAGTGATTCACGTTATATAAAATAACTGAGGCTGAAGCTTTTTCTACAGGCATTTCTTTTATCATATATTTTTTCTGTCTGTTTTTATATCTAGACTCTGGAGACTATTCTACCGGTAACTGTAATCTTAAGAATTTTCTTCGTTTGTTTTGGCCCATGCATGCCTCTCACCTGCGAGCTCCATTGCCGCAAATTAACGAGCTAGCACGTCCTGCGACCCATGGAGGTGGCTCTTGTGAGTGTGGCCACAGGGGCCCTTAACTCCGTCCTGGAGAAGCTAGGCACTCTGCTGGTCGACGAGTACAATCGTCTCAAAGGGGTGTACGGTGAGATTAAGTTTCTAACTGATGAGCTTACTGCCATGCATACCTTTCTCCTTAAGATGTCGGAGAAGGAGGATCCAGGGCCGGACCACAGATTTAGGAGGCCCTGGGGCAAGACATCAACAAGCGGCCCTTTTTGACTCGAAATCTTAAAATATTTTCTATTTGAAAAGCAAAGTAAATATCTAGTGCATAGCATAGACGATGATCTTTGGACCTTAAAATTGAGAGTACAATTTATTTATTGATAAGGTGAACTACACCATGATAGTAATGAAACAATGTAGTTCCACATTAACTCGCTTTCCTTAATTTGAACAACGGAGACTTTATTTTGTTCTACAAAACATATAACCTCGTCCAAACTGGTTGATACTTAAAAAAAATTGTGCTACCATCAGATAAGAAGTTAACACATGTACGTACATTTGTTTCTGAATCTTTCCCAATCCGCCATGTTCTTCACTCCCAAGAAATTTACGCAGATAATAACTCAATTCTTCCAACTTCGTTGTTGTGGATTTGAAAAACTTACTCAACTTTCTGGAATTATAAATTTATGAAAAATGTCTAGAATTAATATCTGAGGGACCACAATATCATTATGTCTAAAATTACTGTCTCAACTAAAAAAACCTAGCCTTATCATTCAGATTGTCGTAATTTGGCGGATCAAAACATTAACAGTGCATCATTGCTGTTCATCGACACTCGGTGGCCTTTTACCAGATAAACACTTTCTAGATGACATGACAGTAAACAAGAACATTTAGCACAAAATAATTAATACAGGAACAAACACACCTAAATATGTATTGATGTGGATGTAGATTGCCAGATCCGCAGGTTGCCGTAGTCAGCACAAACGAGAAGACCACACCAAGAACTGAATAATTTCCCCCATTCTGCAGTTCTTCTAATCTCTTGACTCCCGAGGACTCTCTCACACTTAGATCCAGTTAATATCCGAAGAACACCTATGCAGGTAGATGCGGATTCGTCAGAGCAGGAGGGCAGAGCGATTTAATTGAGGAACGGGATTATGGAAAGGAAGAAAAGAAGAACACCTACCGTCTCTACATCTCCAACATCTAGTTGATGGGGAACGAGAAGGACACTGAGAAAGGAAGGAGAGCCGATTTGGGAATGGATTTTCGCCTTGCATCTCCATTAATGGCCGACGGCAACCTTGGAATCGGTAAGGCACGGGAGCGGCGGCGCTATTATGGGAGTCAGGACCTTGCGAAGTGGAGGGGTCGAGGAGAAAGATTGAGGATGGGTTTTGCCCCACGGTTGAATCGGCCCTCTCCTTTCTAGATATATTTCTTGGGCTTCTTACAGGTATGAAGGAATACTACCTCTCGGACTGGGGCCCCTGCCTTCCGGGGGCCCAGGGCGGGCGCCCCGTTTGCCCGGCCTATGGGCCGGGCCTGGGAGGATCCTGACGTGCAGGACAAGGTATGGATGACCATGGTGCGGGAGCTCTCCTATGATATAGAGGACTCCATTGACGACTTCATGCTAGGTCTTGACGACAAAGATGCTAAGCCAGATGGCTTCATAAAGAAGATCAAACACATTCTGGAGACGTTGGGGAAGAGGAAGGCTCACCATCGGACATTCCAGGATTTGAAGAATCAAGTCACTGCGGTAGGCGAGAGAAATCAAAGGCGCAAAGTTTCTTCATAGGACAAGCTCCACGGTACCTTCTATCTGAACCGTTGGTGCGCTTTGGGATTTATGCAGTGGGAGCAACACGAGCCATGCATCAATTCATTGTGCAGTGTAATCAGCAGGAGCTGTCATGTCTCGGTAAAATGAAAACAAAGTAGGTAGGAGTATAGGTCTGCACGCTAGTCAAGTGGGGTGCAGCTGTTTCTGGCGACCGAGCTGCCTCGTGAGTGGAGTATAGTTTATTTAAAATATGCATGCAGGTCTCCTCACTTTCTCTGTTCAAGCTCTCTCACATGCATGCACAGGACACCTTCTTTTGTGTGGAGACACTGCAAATGCTCTCTCTCACACCGCTCCCATTTCTAATAGTACTACGCTTTTTTCCTGGGACTTAGTAAAAGAGAGAAAGTTTATTTATTTATGAGAGAGAGGTGCTGTGGGAGAGAGGACATGGGTAAGAGCTCAGTTTTTCTCTCTCACATGCATGGAACTTGTAATAAATATTTGTCCAGAAAAACTTCCGAAGAAACTTTGCACCCGGCAGCTCTTCCTCTCTATATATAAATCTTGCATGCGGCAGATTCCCTATTTCTTTAATGGAGACGGAGTAGAGGTGGGCTGGGATGGACGACAAGGAGGTGTCACGGGCCTGCATGCGGTGGATGCCGACAAAATGGTCAACTCCAGATTTGGGTAACAAATCACTATGACACTCTGCCAAACTAGTCAGGTTTCGCACAAATCTCTAGGAACAGGACATTCAACGAGTGGTGTAGATAGGAGGTACCACATAGCTCGGCCTACAAAAAACCATGCTCAAAGGTTCAAGACATCTCAGGCCTTCCCCAACACAAAAAATGGAACCGTTGACTCTAGGGCTCTTGCTATCTTTGAGGATGCCTCAAAACTTGTCGGTATTGACAAACCCAAGGCTGAGATAATCAGATTGTTGACAGAAGGGAATGTATATGCACCAGTGCAATAACAACAACAACCAAAAATAGTCTCCATCGTTGGATCAGGAGGAATGGGCAAGACAACTCTTGCAAACAAAGTGTATCAAGACCTTAAAGGAAAATTCGAGTGTCGGGCTTTCGTATCAGTGTCACGAAACCCGAACATGAAGAAAATCTTGAGAACTATTCTCAGTGAAGTGGCAAATAAAGATTATGCCCACACCAAAGCTAGGGATGAACAACAACTTATCTCCAAGATCTCTAATTTCCTTGTTGACAAAAGGTACTATCTCCACTCAAACACATATATGTTTGTCATCCTTGAATGTGTAAAAAACATTATTTAGATATGCCACATGAAAATTCCACATGTAAATCTATCACCAAAATAGTTCAATCAATTTTTTAATATGTTATGAGAAAAGATAATCATAAAATTTGTATTGTTTTTAAAATTCGCGGAAGCTAAGAGCTGGCGAGCTACCGAACAGGCTCTAAGTCACAACCTATCCTAATTAAGAGCTAACGTTCACTGTTTATGTGCTTCTTTCCTGTCTTTACATTAGTTAAGCCTGTTATATCCACTCATCCATTGGAATCACCCGATCATTTGATCAGCATGCAGCATGCATGCACCTATATTTATTCTTGGTCCGGATTAATCATGCGTGTGTGCGCACACACACACATTGACGCACACGTGCGGACATGATTATTCGATCCATGCATCTATTATTTGAGCTTCTGCATTCATGCTTCTCTAACATATATGGAGTTTACACCAAATAAAAGTGGCCATGACATGCATCATGTTCAAACCACTGTCATTCATCACTCTCCTCTCTGTTGCTCATGTTTGAACCACTGTCATTGATTGCTCTCCTCTCCATTGTTACTGTACCAAATTAGATTATGTTGTGCTGGTTGAGTCTATACTTAATCGATGTCATTTAAGCATTCATGTTCATGTTTGTCGGCGATTAATGCAACTCCTATTCTACAATCTACTAGGAGGTCGTGGAAGACAGTAGAGATAAGGGTGGTGCCCGAAGGGATCTCGTTAGCAATGATGGTGCACAGTGGTTTTACCCAAGTTCAGACTCCCAGATGGGTAAAAGCCTTACGTCCTGCTTATAGTGTATACTTACTAATGGAAGAATTACAAGGGTGTAGGTCAAATCTATGGATAAATAGGTTGCGGGTGTCTTGGAACGGTCATTAAAAGAGACATCCTACCCGAGCTCCACATAGCTCTTTATTTTTTTTCAGCGAAAATACTATTTTCACACATTGAAAAAATCTGAAAAAAAGTCTATACATACATGTGTATTTGTATTATACACGTATGAAATTTCATGAACATATATGTTTTCATGTAGTGTATATGAAAAAGATAAATACACAGATTAATATAGGCTATATCTTTGTTGTTTTTATGTCAGATATTTATCTTTTTTGTGTAGCACGCAAATGACTGAATTACATGATGACACTTTTTACCTACTTGACAAACATGCATATGTATTTGTATAAAAAAATTTGATATTTTTTGAAACTTTTAAGCATATTTTGAATTTTTTTTTTGGCAAAACGGGCTCAATGGAGCCCGGCCTCTGCAATGCCGCATCCTACCCCTTATATAGGTTGACATGTGCTAGTAATTAGGTAGCTATCTTCTAGGAGATACGATACGATCTGGTGATCCCGTGGTTATCCGAACATATCTCCTGTAACAACAAGATCCGGGCTTAGCACACACATTCTTATTCCCTTATGAGTTCATTTTTTTAGAAAAGAAGGATGACCCACGGCATCTGCATCTGGGCGATGCATACGGCCACTTTATTAATTATTCTCACAAGATCGTACAAAGTCATACAACAGTATGGCTAAAGCCGCCGTCTAAGCAACAAACTATCGCTACACCTATTCAGTTGATGAAGGGGCGCAGATAGCCTGGGCCTAATACCAAACAGACATCGCAGCCTAGCCAAACATCTAAGACCTGAGACCCCAACCTAGCCACTTGCCGGTGCTGGGCACACATCGTCCGGCGTGTTTCCGGAGGCCGCCGTTGCCAACTGCCACCGCTCCATCTTCAGAACTGTACTGATGCGTCAACCTTGCTCGGTCCAGCTATCGTCAACGCCACCACGGCGCCCAACGACACCTCCGCCCTGCGCGCAAACAATTGGACACGTTGTGGTCGCCACTGATACACCTCAGCGCCATGCTGCCACGTACCACCAGCCGACCGCAGCTTGAAGCCCTTGGAGGATCTGGCTGCGGCGTAGCACCTGCCGACCGAGCATGACCAAGCGTAGCACCTGCCGCGGTCGTGCATGACTTGACATCTCCACCGAAGCTCCATGCAAGACGAAGCCGCTCCACCTCCTGCCTCTGACTTCTAGCGCTGCTCCACAAAACAACGCTCCCAATAGAGAAACGACACCGCAGTGCCGCCATCGTCCGATCTGGAACACTAGATCCTAGGGTTTCCCCCGGAGCAATACGAGTGGGTTGACGGTAGTCACATGACGATGACTTCATCAAGGTAACGACGTGGAACGCCGCCATCGCCCACCGTTGGCTTGGTTTTCACCGGCAACTACGTCTCCCCGACTCGCAGCTGGTGCCAGATGACGGATCCCGAGATACGAACACCCAGCCTCAGGCCGACCACCTCTGACGGAAGAGATGACCACCACCGCCGGTTGCACCGGTCAGAACAGATCTGATCGGAGGTGCCGCCGATGAGACCACCAGGCCCTCCACACCGCCGTCGCCGATCTGAAGGCAGCATGCATGCCACCGCAGCCAAGCCGGCCGCCACGCTGCAGCGCGCGCAGCCCTGGCCTCCGCCGCGCCAAGCCACCGCCGTCCGAGGACGGGCCGGCCTCCCGCCACCTGCCGCCATCCGCCGTGCCGCAGATCCCAGATTATGAGTTCATACTCAGGCATGATTAAGTATGGGTCCCAGGGGTCCCTAGACACTCGTAGGTGGACTCAGTCCATGCACACCCATAGGGTATACCCCTCCAACTATACTCATATACACACCGACCACGTTCTTTTTTATCTTTTCTATTTTCTCAAGGAGAACAATTTTTTCCTATTGGTGTTTTTCTCTACTAATGTCACTCATAAATTGATATGCAACTACTTCATTGTTGTTGATGATATATGGAAGAAGGAAACATGGGATGTTATTAAGTATGCATTCCCCATGAACAGTCGTGGCATAATAATCACCACTACCCGTATGATTGATGTTCTACATTCATGCCATTCATCATTCAGAGGCCATATTTATAATATGAAGCCTCTTCATATGGAGCACTCAAGACATCTATTTCACACAAGACTATTCAATTCCCAAGAAGATTGTCCTTCGTTCCTTGAAGAAGTTCCTGAGCAAATATTGGAAAAATGTGATGGGTTACCTTTAGCAATCATCGATATATATCTAGTTTGTTGGGTAACACAGAAAGAACAAAGCAACAATGGAACCAAGTAAAAGATTCAATTAGTCGTGCACTTGAAAGGAATCCTAGTGTTGAAGGAATGATGAAGATATTGTCACTTAGTTACTTTGATCTGCCTTCTCATCTAAAAGGTTGTCTCCTATATCTAAGTATATTTCCATAAGATTCTATTATTGAGAAGAAGGGTCTGATAAGGAGATGGGTTGCTGAAGGATTTGTTTGCAAAGAAGGCAAATATACATCATATGAGTTAGGAGAGAAGTGTTTCAATGAGCTCGTCAATAGGAGTTTGATCCAACCCGTGAAGGTGGACAAATATGATAAGGTGCTTACTTTTCGAGTTCATGACACAATTCTTGATTTCATAGTTTCCAAGTCCAATGAAGAGAACTTTGTTACTTTCGTTGGTGTTCCCAGTTTAACTATCGGGAGACAAAGCAAAACTCGTCGGCTCTCCTTGCAAGTTGACGGGAAAGGAAATTCTGTCATACCAATGAACTTGATATTGTCTCATGTCCGGTCACTTAATGTGTTTGGGAGTTTTGTGAAAATACCTTCCATGACGGGGTTCAGTCATTTGCGCAGTTTGGACTTCGGACGATGCAGGCAATTAGAAAACTACCATCTTGTGAATGTAGGGATGTTGTTGCAGCTAAGGTATCTCAACATTAGCATCACAAGGGTGAGCGAGCTCCCAGAGCAAATCGGAAATCTACGGTTCTTAGAGATGCTGGACATAAGGCACACAGATGTGTATGATTTACCAACAAGTATTGTCAATCTCGGAAAATTGGCACATTTATTTGTTAGCGGACACGTTAGGTTTCCCGATGGAATTGCGAAGATGCAAACACTGGGAGACATTGAAACGTGTGCCTGCCCTACAATCATATAACTTTCTGCAAGAGCTTGGGCGGCTAAAGAATCTGAGGAAGCTACACTTTTACCATATGTATGTCTCCCAAGAGCACAAGTAAGTTATTGCTTCTTCTCTCCGTAACCTTTGCACACGGAACCTTTGTTCTCTAACTATAACTATGCTGAGTGACAAGCTGATTGACAACTTCTTACTGAATACATGGTGCACTTCTCCGCCGCTGAACCTCCAGAAACTTACGACCACGGGTTTTGTCTTCCCAAAGGTTCCAGATTGGGTAGATCGCTCGTCAACCTACAGAAGTTATGCTTGCAAGTGAAGAGAATTAAGCATGAAGATTTGTGCATCCTTGGAGCCTTACCTGCTCTGCTCTCTCTAGGTCTTGAAGCAAAGGAATACCAATCTTCCTGTGAGGATAAAAGGCTGACAGTCACTTGTGAAGTTGGGTTCCGACGTCTGAAAGTGTTTACTTATTGGGCACAGGGAGATGGGATGGATCTCATGTTTGTAGCAAGATGTATGCCCAAGCTAGAAAAACTGGTGATTGTTTTTCTCGGCTGTGACAATGAGTCTCTGAGCAGATCTGGTGCTTTCAGTTTTGGGATTACAAACCTCTCCAGCCTCATTACATTCAAATGTGTCTTAAATTGCTCGGGTATCACGAGAAGTGCTGGAATTTAGTCTATTTTGGGCAGCCTAATAACTATTTCAGAAATTCCTAATAAATCCTACAGGCCCACTTAGCCCATTTGTGCAAGGCAAGGGATATTACTAAAGTTTAGTCCCACATTACTAGTTTAGTGGGAGTTGGACCTCCTTATAAGGGAGGTTCTTTCCCCACTTGTACGAGCATGAGAACAAGAGAGATATCCACGTGTGCTCCTCCTCCGCCGCCCGCCTCGTCACGCCGCGCCGCAGGTATGAGCCGAGCCGATATCTAAAATTTTGCCACGCACTACGGGTATACGAAAGGTCACTTGGGAGCTGGAAAGTTTTTGCTGTAGTGGATATTGAATACGAACGCTGCACCCTTCGGCTGCTGACTATTCGTTTCATCTCCCTCGTTCCCTTCAGCTCCCGGCGCAGCCTCTCACCTCCTTCTCTTGCACCTATAAAAGGGAGGTCGCTCCTCTCAGAGAGACGCACCAGAATCTCTTCCTCCTCTCGCCACAAGTTCCTGAGTACTGCGCTGCTCCTACGATCTTCCCCATCCCGGCTTGCGGCGTGCACCGCGGGTCGGGATAGTAGGCCTCCGAAACCGCACCTCTTTGAGTCCTGTACGGGAGAAGGGTGATAAGGTTTTTGGGGAGCGCTCCACGCGACTACTGACTCCTTCATCACGGACTCCGACGACTACTTCCCCGACGACGACTTCTTCCCCGACATCGGCGACATGGCTGGAGAGGACGTCGACCCCAAGTCCAGTGCTTCTGCTGCTGCTGTCCCGTACGTATTTATGCTCTTTCTGTTAGATGTCCTGCCACAGTTCTTTGCTCTAGTTTCTGCCCTAAATGTGTTAGGTTCTACTTCATATATGCAACTTGTTATACTGTCTGATCTAGATGTGTTTAGTTACAGTTCATATGTGAAGTTGCTATTTACCTTCTCTTTGTCAAATCGCATGACTTGCTTTATCACTGTTATATTAGTCATGCTTTATCTAGTATTTCTGTTAATAAAATCATTTGGTAAATTGCTCATATTTCCAACAATCCAAAAACCTTATTATAGGCAATTTACCCCAAGTGGTTTTGCTGCTTCCATGAGACCTCCTATGTTTGAGGGTATCCACTATAAGAGGTGGCGCGTGAGAGCAGTCTTATGGTTTCAAACCATGAGTTGCTATGACGCCACTCGGCAAACCTGAAGGAGAGCTTGATGCTCAACAGGCACAAGCTTTTGAGAAAATGGATACTCTGCTTAAGGCTGCTCTCTTGAGTGTTCTTGGTGAGAACATAGTTGATGCTTATGTGTCAATTGATAATGGAAAGATATGTGGGATGCACTTCGAGGCCAAGTTTGGGGTCTCGGATGCTTTGGCACTGAGCTGTACATCATGGAGCAATTCTATGATTACGGGATGACCAAGAGCGCCCGTGGTTGAGCAAGCTCATGAGATACAGTCATTTGCTAGAGAACTTGAGCACTTCAGTTGTATGCTACCGGACAAGTTTGTTGCCGGAGGTATCATCACTAAGCTTCCTCCTTCATGGAGGAACCTTGCTACCTTGCTGAAGCATAAGAGGCAGGAGTTTTTCGTCCCAGATCTCATTGGCACTCTTGATGTGGAAGAAAAGGCGAGAGCAAAGGACACACGTGCTTGAGGTGTTGAGGGAGGATCTAGTGCCAATGTGGTACAGAAGCAGAACTTCCAGCCCCACAAGTTCAAGAACAAGGGCAAGTTTGATGGTAAAGCAAAGTTTGATGGGAAGAACAAGAAATTTTGTGCAACACACGAACTTCAAGAAGAAGAATGGCAAGAAGAAAGGTGCTTGTCATGTGTGTGGGGATCCTGATCATTGGGCTCCTAGTTGCCCTAATCGCTATGACAAGCGTCATCCTGGGAAAGGCGGCAAGACCGCTAATGTTGTCATTGGAGACACTGACATGAAGGATGCCGGGTATGGTATATTTCCCACTATTCTTTCAGTATGTCATTCTCCGACCGGTTGATTGACACGGGTGCTAATGTGCATGTATGCGGTGATATTTCCATGTTTTCGCCTTTATCGGATCATAGGGACTTCAACCGCGTCTTGATGGGCAACGGTTCAAGTGCTTCTGTTCGTGGTGTTGGCACGGTCGATCTGAAGTTTACTTGGGGAAGATCGTCTGCGGTCAAGAACGTGCATTATGTCCCTCCGCTAATAAAATCTTGTTAGGGATCTCTTCCGTAGAGATGGCTACAAGCTTGTCTTTGAGTCGAATAAATTTGTAATATCCAAGTATGGAACCTTTGTTGGTAAAGGCTATGAGTCAGGAGGCTTGTTTCGTTTATCCTTATCAGACGTTTGCAATAAAGTTGTTAATCATATTTGCAACAATAGTGAATCCAATGTGTGGCATTCATGTCTTTGTTATGTTAACTTTGGTTGCATGTCGCGACTAGTGAAGTTGAACTTAATCCCTAGTTTCACCACCGTCAAGGGATCTAAGTGTCAAGTGTGTGTGCAAGCTAAGCAACCTCGTAAGTCTCACACGACTGCGGAAATAAGAAATCTTGCACCACTAGAGCTCATACATTCAGATCTATGTGAAATGAATGGTGTGTTGACAAAAGGTGGAAAGAAATATTTCATGATGTTAATTGATGACTCCACCAGATATTGCCGTGTGTATCTTCTGAAGTCTAAGGATGAGGCTTTGAACTTTTTCAAGATCTATAAAGCCGAAGTGGAAAACCAACTTGATCGAAAAATCAAGAGGCTTAGGTCCGACCGTGGTGGAGAGTATTTTTCCAATGAATTTGATGCTTTTTGTGCGGAACATGGTATAATTCATGAGAGGACGCCTCCTTATTCACCTCAGTCAAATGGGGTGGCCGAAAGAAAGAACCGTACTCTAACTGATTTGGTTAACACCATGTTAGACACATCGGGTCTCTCCAAGGCATGGTGGGGGGAGGCGATATTGACAGCATGTCATGTCCTGAACCGAGTCCCCAAAAAGAACAAAGAGATAACTCCATTCGAAGAATGGGAGAAGAAAAGGTTAAAACTCTCTTATCTGCGAACATGGGGTTGTTTGGCGAAAGTCAATGTTCCAATTCCAAAGAAGCGGAAGCTTGGACCAAAAGACTGTGGATTGTGTTTTCTTGGGATATGCTTTTCATAGCATTGGCTATAGATTCTTGGTTGTAAAATCTGAGGTACCTGACATGCATGTCGGCACGATCATGGAGTCGAATGATGCGACTTTCTTTGAAGATATCTTTCCCATGAAGGATATGGCTACCTCATCTAATCAGGAGATGCCTAGTTCATCGAATCAGGAACCAGTTATAATTACCGAACCTACCATTTCGATGGAACACTTCGAAAGTCCTGTGGAGGAGAACAATGAAGTTCCTACCAGGAGCAAGAGACAGAGGACTGCAAAGTCCTTTGGTGATGATTTTCTTGTGTATCTCATAGATGACACTCCCAGTTCTATTTTAGAGGCCTATGCATCTGAAGATGCTGACTACTGGAAGGAAGCAGTTCGTAGCGAGATGGATTCCATCTTGGCGAATGAAACTTGGGAGATAACTGATCGTCCTTATGGGTGCAAACCTATAGGATGCAAATGGGTATTCAAGGAAGCTTAGGCCTGATGGTACTATTGAAAGTACAAGGCTCGGCTCGTGGCTAAGGGTTATACCCAAAAGGAAGGTGAAGACTTCTTTGATACTTACTCACCGAGGCTCGACCGACCACTATTCGAGTTCTACTTTCACTAGCTCCTCGCATGGTCTTCTCTGCTCATCAAATGGATGTTAAGACTGCTTTCCTAAATGGAGAGTTGGACGAGGAAATTTATATGGAACAACCAGATGGGTTTGTACTAAATGGCCAGGAAGAGAAAGTGTGCAAGTTGCTGAAGTCTTTGTACGGACTTAAGCAAGCACCCAAACAGTGGCATGAGAAGTTTGAAAGAACTTTAACAGCTGCAAGCTTTGTTGTGAACGAAGCTGACAAATGTGTGTACTATCGCCATGGTGGGGGCGAGGAAGTTATCCTGTGCTTGTATGTCGATGACATACTGATTTTCGGAACAAATCTGAAAGTTATTAAGCAAGTCAAGGATTTCCTATCTCGTTGTTTTGAGATGAAGGATTTAGGAGTGGCTGATGTCATTCTGAACATCAAGTTGTTGAGAGACGATGATGGTGGGATTACTTTGCTTCAATCTCACTATGTGGAAAAGATCTTGAGTCGCTTTGGCTATAGTGACTACAAGCCCTCTCCAACACCATATGATGCTAGTGTGTTGCTTCGAAAGAATCGAAGAATTGCTAGAGACCAATTGTAGTACTCTCAGAGTATTGGCTCGCTTATGTACTTAGTCAGAGCTACAAGACCTGACATCTCTTTTGCTGTTAGCAAACTTAGTCGGTTTGTTTCAAAACCAGGAGATGTGCATTGGAAAGCTCTAGAAAGAGTTTTTATGCGTTATTTGAAAGACATCGCAAATTATGGAATTCACTACACCGTGCATCCAAAGGTGCTTGAAGGGTATAGTGACTCAAACCGGATCTCGATGTCTTTGATGAGATAAAGGCCACGAGTGTTTATGTATTCACTCATGGAGGTGGCGCTGTTTCTTGAAGTCTTGCAAGCGCACCATCTTAACGAGGTCAACAATGGAAGCGTAACACACAGCACTAGATACAGCCTATGGTTGAAGCAGATTGGTTTCACCGCTCTTGAATGACTTGCCGTTGTTGAGAAATTGCATCGGGTGTCCTTATGAATCATGCGATAATCAAACCGTGATCACGTAAAGTGAGCAGTTCAAAGGACAACATGAAGTCACCAAGACACGCCTGTCAGAAGGTTAAAATCTGTCAGAAAATGAAAACTCCGAGTTATCACGCTGGATTATATCCAAACGCCTCAAAATCTGGCAGATCCTTTTACTAAGGGTCTATCACTTAATGTGATAGATAATGCATCGAGGGAGATGGGTATGAGACCCACAATATGAGTTGTTCACAGTGGTAACCTATTCTTTGTGATCGGAGAACCCGTGAATTAGATGTGGAAGACAAGCTGTCATAATAAACCGAGAGGAGAGTATCCTTACTATTCACAATACCACTCCATGAAGATGCAATACTTCCTAATCTGTATGGCAGGTTGATGTATATCTTAATGTGTTCTAAGTGGCTTACTTAAGGTAGATGTTATCCTGCAGAACATCTTTTGAAAAACACACCTATATGAGTCTGATTGTTAAACATCGCAATCTATGAGAGTAGGGTTCTCTCTAGTAAACTCATGAAAGGTCACGGAGTATGACGCATAAGCTCCACCCGCGGGGAATGAAGGAAATATGCCCTAGAGGCAATAATAAAGTTATTATTTATTTCCTTATATCATGATAAAAGTTTATTATTCATGCTAGAATTGTATTAACCGGAAACATAATACATGTGTGAAAACATAGACAAACTAAGTGTCACTAGTATGCCTCTACTTGACTAGCTCGTTAATCAAAGATGGTTATGTTTCCTAACCATAGACAAAGAGTTGTCATTTGATTAAACGGGATCACATCATTAGTTGAATGATCTGATTGACATGACCCATTCCATTAGCTTAGCACCCGATCGTTTAGTATGTTGCTATTGCTTTCTTAATGACTTATACATGTTCCTATGACTATGTGATTATGTAACTCCCGTGTGCCGGAGGAACACTTTGTGTGCTACCAAACGTCACAATGTAACTGGGTGATTATAAAGGTGCTCTACAGGTGTCTCCAAAGGTACATGTTGGGTTGACGTATTACGAGATTAGGATTTGTCACTCCGATCGTCGGAGAGGTATCTCTGGGCCCTCTCGGTAATGCACATCACTTAAGCCTTGCAAGCAATGTAACTCATGAGTTAGTTAAGTAGATGATGTATTACGGAACGAGTAAAGAGACTTGCCGTAACGAGATTGAACTAGGTATTGGATACCGACGATCGAATCTCGGGCAAGTAACATACCGATGACAAAGGGAACAACATATCTTGTTATGTGGTCCGGACCGACAAAGATCTTCGTAGAATATGTAGGGAGCCAATATGGGCATCCAGGTCCCGCTTATTGCTTATTGACCGGAGACATGTCTCGCCATGTCTCTACATTGTTCTCGAACCTGTAGGGTCCGCCCGCTTAAGGTTTCTCGGCGATGCTTATATTATGAGTTTATACGCTTTGATTTTCATCAAGGTTGTTCGGAGTCCCTGATGTGATCACTTGACATGACGAGGAGTCTCGAAATGGTTGAGACATAAATATTTATATATTGGAAGCCTATGTTTGGATATCGGAAGTGTTCCGGTGAAATCGATTTGACGGAGTACCGGAGGTTACCGGAACCCCCCGGAGCTATATGGGCCTTTAGTGGGCCTTAGTGAAAAGAGAAGGGCAGCTCTAAGATGGGCCGCGCCCTCCCCTCCCTTGGTCCGAATAGGACAAGGAGAGGGGGCCAGCCCCCCTCTCTCTTTTCCCCCCTCCGCGAATCCTATTCCAACTAGGATTGGGGGGGGGGGAGAATCCTACTCCCAGAGGGAGTAGGACTCCTCCTGGCGTGCCTCTCCTAGGCCGGCCGCACCCCCCCCCCCCCTTGATCCTTTATATACGGAGGCAGGGGCACCCCAGAGGAACACAAGTTGATCCACGTGATCATATTCTTAGCCGTGTGCGGCGCCCCCTGCCACCATAGTCCTCGATAATATTGTAGCGGTGCTTAGGCAAAGCCCTGCGACAGTAGTACATGAAGATCGTCACCACGCTGCCGTGGCCGACGGAACTCTTCCCCGACACTTTGCTGGATCGGAGTCCGGGATCGCCATCGAGCTGAACGTGTGCTAAAACTCGAGGTGTCGAAGTTTCGGTGCTTGATCGGTCGGGCCATGGAGACGCATAACCACATCAACCAAACGCTCGCTGTCGCATCTACAAGGGCACGAGATCACACTCTCCCTCCTCGCTGCTATGCATCACCATGATCTTGCGTGTGCGTAGGGAAATTTTTGAAATTACTACGTTCCCAACAGTGGCATCCGAGCCTAGGTTTTATGTGTTGATGTTATATGCACGAGTAGAACACAAGTGAGTTGTGGGCGATATAAGTCATACTGCTTACCAGCATGTCATACTTTGGTTCGGCGGTATTGTTGGACGAAGCGGCCCGGACCGACATTACGCGTACGCTTACGCGAGACCGGTTCTCCCGACATGCTTTGCACATAGGTGGCTTGCGGGTGACAGTTTCTTCAACTTGAGTTGAACTGAAAAGTGGCTACGCCGGTCCTTATGAAGGTTAAAACAGCACCAACTTGACAAACTATCATTGTGGTTTTGATGCGTAGGTAAGATTGGTTCTTGCTTAAGCCCGTAGCAGCCACGTAAAACTTGCAACAACAAAGTAGAGGACGTCTAACTTATTTTTGCAGGGCATGTTGTGATGTGATATGGTCAAGACATGATGCTAAATTTTATTGTATGAGATGATCATGTTTTGTAACCGAAGTTATCGGCAATCGGCAGGAGCCATATGGTTGTCGCTTATTGTATGCAATGCAATCAAGGCTGTAATGCTTTACTTTATCACTAAGCGGTAGCGATAGTCATGGAAGCATAAGATTGGCGTAGACGAAACGATGCTATGATGGAGATCAAGGTGTCGCGCCGGTGATTTATGGTGATCATGACGGTGCTTGGAGATGGAGATCACAAGCACAAGATGATGATGGCCATATCATATCACTTATATTGATTGCATGTGATGTTTATCTTTTATGCATCTTATCTTGCTTTGATTGACGGTAGCATTATAAGATGATCTCTCACTAAATTATCAAGATAAAAGTGTTCTCCCTGAGTATGCACCGTTGCCAAAGTTCGTCATGCCTGATGAAGCTATGTACCTAGGGTAGGGGCATGGACCTGTCCTAAGAGCCCTACCCAAGGACATCCCTAGAAGAAGTCACCTTTCAATCGACTTGAAGGTATCCCACTCGACGGATTCAAAACACTCGACCAGGAAGCTACCACTCGACCACGAAGCCAACCACTCGACTGACAGGAGATCTAAAGTCACCCCGCAAGCAAACGGTCGGCCATTAAGTAGTCTTTATGGTCATCATAGCACTTTATTAGGGACGTTACCAGTAACGCCCAGTCTTAATGTATTTTAACCCTGCATTACTGAGGGCCGGAGGGGTCTGGCGAACTCTATATAAGCCACCCCCCTCCTCAGTAGCAAGGGTTCGACCCCTGGAATTCATACACACATAATCCAATCGACCGCCTCCGGGCTCCGAGACGTAGGGCTGTTACTTCCTCCGCGAAGGGCCTGAACTCGTACATCCTGGTGTGTTTACAACTTCTCCATAGCTGAGATCTAGCCTCTCGATACATACCCCCCTACATCACTGTCAGAGTTAGAACCACGACAGTTGGCGCCCACCGTGGGGCCAGAGTCTTAGCGCCTAGTTCGAGAAGTTGCGGTTTTTCTGATCCCTTTGATCATGTTTTCGTACGGAGATTTGGTGGAGGGCTGCGAGATCCGTCTTGGCGCGCTCACGTTCATCGCCGACGACTCCGCTTGGCTTTAGGAGGCTCCACTCGACATCGACGCTGGGCCCCCTGGCCCACGGTGCGAAGCACGTGACTTCCGCTGCATGTGTTCGTGGGTATCCTTCGCCGCGGCAGCCGTCGACCCAAAGATCGGTCGGCTCCCGTGTCATCTTCCCGCCCTGTCTCCCACCGGCGCAAGCGCTCCGGTCGGTCAAGACTTCAGAGGTGGGTGAGGCATGCCGTGGCTCGCCAGTCGGCAGCCCCACAAGTCGCGGCAATCGAGCCCGACGAATCCCTCTACGGCCTGTTCGACCTGTCAACTGGCTCCGCGGAGACCACATCCGAGTGCGACAGCAGCGACCCAGCGGCTGAGGTTCTGGCGGTCGATGGAACACACAGTCCTCCCGGTTTCCCTCGCGCCGATGGAGGCGCGGGCGGAGGCGACCCGTCGCATCCCCATGATGAGTATCTCCCCGAACCTCTCACGTCATTGCAGCGAGAGGAGCTTCGCCGCCGGAACATGGATGCACTCCACACTCCTATCATCGGAGAAACCCCCGAGGCCCAGGCCTTGAGGAGGACAGGCTATTAGCCGAAAGACTCGCTGGAGAATCTCCAATAATACCGACGAAAGCAGCTGCCACCGGCTCTCCCGAGTCCAACCGACGCCGCCTCTTCCCGCCCCACGCAGGTATATCGAACCCTAGTTCAGAAGTTGGCAGCCGCGGCCTGTATAGCAGAATAGATTCAGCCCTCTCAGTCGGAGGCTGGCAGGGGCTTGTTGCAAATCAGAGCGTTGCTCCGGGCAGCGGGAAACCAGAATTCCGCTGTTTCTCACTCGCGGAATAGGATCCACAGTCGATCCGTTGCAACGGATACAGTCCAGTCGGCTCACAGCCCAAGATCGCCCCCGAGGCGTGAGGGGCGCGGAGACCGGCACGATCAGTACAGAAGAAATGAGCAGTATGATCACCGATTCGATCGGGATGATCGGCGTCGAGTGCCAACCCCTCCCCCGAGGAGTGGGTCATATGCGCCTCGGCAGCGGGATGACAGACGCCCTCATAGTGTTGGGCGGAGGGTTCCAGTCGACCCTGTGTGACCTGTGCTTTGATGCGAGATCCATCCTCGCTCGTGGTCTCTGCTGATGTGAACAATGAGCTCACCGAGAAGGCCACGACAGAGATGCCTCGCCAAGAAAGAGTACATGTTTCAGGCCGAGTGTTTCAATGAGCCATCGTGAGCGGCAAAGTGATTCCTCCCAACTTCAGGTTGGCGACTGGAGTCAGCAAGTTCACCGGTGAGTCTAAGCCTGACACTTAGCTCGAAGATTACCGAGTGGCTATCCAGATTGGCGGTGGCAATGTTGAGGTAGCTATGAAGCATTTGCCTCTCATGTTGGAGGGCTCAGCCAGAGCGTGGCTGAACTGGGTTAGGCACCAAAGAAAGATCTACACTTGGGAGGACCTCTCCCGAGTGTTTGTCACAACCTTTGAGGGAACATGCAAGCGACCCGCAGGCCTTACAGAATTGCGTTCTTGTGTACAGAAACCGAATGAAACTCTGAGGGATTACATCCATAGGTGGATCACATTACATCACACGGTTGAGAATGTACCAGATCATCAAGCAGTTTGTGCCTTTAAAGAAGGTGTTAAGTACAGAGAATTGAACCTAAAGTTCGGTCGAACTGGAGAGATGTCTCTGAATCGGATGATGGAGATTGCCACCAAATACGCTAATGGTGAAGACGAAGATCGCCTCCAGAGTGGCAAGCACAAGGCAGTCGCCCAAGAAGCCGGAGGAAATTCCAGTCGGAAACAGAAGCGGAAGGCCGAGCCAGCCGCCCCTGGGGAGTCCCTGGCCGTAACCCAGGGAAAATTCAAGGGAAAACCCAAGGGGCCCTGGAACCCCAAGAAAGTTAAAGATCAAGATGGAAATGATGTTTTGGATCTTCCATGTCACATCCACACCAAGAAAGATGAAGAGGGTAATCTTATTTACCCAAAACATACCACCCGACAGTGCCGGCTCCTGATCCAGCAGTTTCAGGGCAAGCAGTCCAAAGACAAGGAAAAAGAGTCAGACAGAGTTGAGGACAAAGAAGATAGTGACGATGGATACCCCCAAGTCAATTCCACCCTGATGATTTTTGCTGATGTCGAAAGAAAAAGTCGACTGAAAGTCATTAACCGTGAGGTGAATATGGTTGCTCCGGCAACACCCAATTACCTGAAATGGTCTCAGACTGCCATCACATTCGACCAGTCTGATCACCCTACGCACATTGCCACCCCTGGGAGGCAAGCTTTGGTGGTCGACCCAGTTGTCGAAGGCACTCGACTGACCAAAGTCCTGATGGATGGTGGCAGTGGCCTGAACATACTGTATGCAGAAACATTGAAAGGGATGGGCATTCCGATGTCCAAAGCTCGCATCAAAGAATATGAGCTTCCACGGAGTCATTCCTGGGAAGAAAGCCGAATCACTCAGCCAGATTGCTCTTGATGTGGTTTTCGGTGATTCAAAGAATTACCGCAAGGAAAGGTTGACATTCGAGGTTGTGGACTTCCAAAGTGCTTATCATGCCATTTTGGGCAGGCCAGCTTATGCACGCTTCATGGCTCGACCGTGTTATGTGTATCTCAAACTGAAGATGCCTGGCCCCGGAGGTGTGATTACTGTTACAGGCAATCGAAAGAAAGCAGAAGAGTGTTTTCAGAAAGGCTCAAAGATCGCCGATGCTCGATGGCAGTGGTCGAGCTGCAAGAGTACCGTAAGACCGCCGATCCGAAAGTGAATTGCTACGAGCCAAGAAGCTCGCTTGAATCAGCTTTTGATGCGTCTCGAGAAACAAAGCCAGCCCACATTCACCCGATCACCCCAATGCTGCCCCGACTCACATCTCAACGACGCTCGACTCCAAATAGGAAGAAGCGCTCATCTAGTTCCTCCGTGAGAACTGGGACATCTTCGCATGGAAGCCCTCTGACATGCCTGGAGTTCCTAGGGAGCTGGCTGAGCACCGTCTACGAGTCGACTCAAAATTTAAGCCTGTGAAAGAACATCTTCGACGGTCCACCGTCCAGAAGAGGAAAGCTATTGGCGAGGAGGTGGCTCGGCTCTTAGCAGCGGAGTTCATCCGAGAGATTTACCACTCCGAGTGGCTCGCCAATGTTGTCATGGTCCCCAAGAAGGACAAGTCACTTCGCATGTGCATTGATTTTATACATATCAATTGGGCCTGCCTGAAAGATCATTTTCCTCTCCCTCGCATCGACCAAATAGTCGACTCGACCGCGGGGTGCGAGCGATTGTCTTTTCTGGACGCCTATTCCGGGTACCATCAGATCCGTCTGTAATGACCCGCCGAGATCAAAACAGCTTTCATCACTCCATTCGGATGCTTCTGTTATGTCACCATGCCATTCGGCCTCAAGAATGCCAGAGCCACGTTCATGAGGATGATTCAGAAGTGTTTACTCACCCAAATCAGTCGGAATGTGGAGGCATACATGGATGATATTGTGGTTAAGTCACGGAAAGGTTCCGACCTGCGGACTGACCTTGCTAAAACCTTTGCAAACCTCAGGAGGTATGATATCAAGCTCAATCCATCAAAGTGCACATTCGGAGTTCCAGGTGGAAAGTTACTCGGTTTTCTCGTTTCCGAACGGGGAATCGACGCCAATCCTGAAAAAGTCGGTGCCATACTCCGGATGAAGCGCCCTGTGCACGTGCACGATGTCCAGAAGCTTACAGGTTGCTTGGCCACTCTAAGTCGATTCATTTCTCGTCTCGGTGAAAAGGCGTTGCCCCTTTACCGACTGATGAAGAAGTCTGACAAGTTCGAGTGGACTCCAGAAGCTGACGCAACGTTTGCAGAGCTCAAAGCTCTGCTCTCCACCCAGCCGGTGCTTGCTGCCCCAATCAGTAAAGAGCCTCTGCTGCTTTACATTGCGGCCACGGGACAAGTTGTCAGTACAGTACTTACGGTCAAGCGGGAAGAAGAAGGAAATGCCTTCAGAGTTCAGCGCCCAGTATATTACGTGTCTGAAGTTTTGACCCCTTCAAAACAAAGATATCCTCATTACCAGAAGCTTGTATATGGGATTTATATGACCACGAAGAAGGTTGCTCATTACTTCTCTGACCACTCCATTACGCTGCCACGACGCCCCACCGCCGTAGATTCTGCACAATAGAGATGCAACTGGTCGAGTGGCAAAGTGGGCGATTGAACTCCTTCCCCTGGATATCAAGTTTGAAGCAAAGAAGGCTCAAGTCCCAAGCAATCGCAGATTTCGTCGCCGAGTGGATTGAACAGCAACTTCCGACTCAAATTCACTCGGAGCACTGGACCATGTTCTTCGATGGATCTAAGATGCTAAATGGTTCCGGTGCTGGGGTAGTATTAGTCTCCCCCCGAGGAGATAAGCTCAGATACGTTCTCCAGATTCACTTCGATTCCTCCAATAATGAAGCAGAATATGAAGCACTTTTGTATGGGTTGCGGATGGCCATTTCACTTTCGCGTCCACGCCCTCATGGTCTATGGCGACTCAGACGGTGGTCAATCGGTGATGAAGGAGTGGGACGTCAGAAGTCCGGCAATGACTGGTTTTTGCAATGCAGTGAGAAATTTAAAAAAGAAATTCGAGGTGTTAGAGCTTCATCACATCCCCCGACTGAAAAATCAAGCGGCTGACGATTTGGCAAAGATAGGCTCCAAGAGAGAAGCCATTCCCAGCAACGTGTTTCTGGAGCACATCCACTCACCGTCAGTCCAAGAAGATCCTTTTACAGAAGAAGCCCCGCAGCCGAAAAGTGCCACAGATCCGACTGAAGTCGAAGTTCCTGCTGTGGTCGACCTAATCATGGAAGTCTTGGCAATCACTCCCGACCGACGATACCAGACATCGCGATATCCTAAGGGAAAGAACTCCCGGAGGACGAGGAAGAGGCTCGGCTGGATCGTCTGCCGATCCAAGGCCTTCACAACGTAAAGGGACAGCTTGTATAGAGAAAGCGCCGATCGAATTCGGCCGAAGTGCATAACACCAGAAGAAGGTCAGATAATCCTTGATGATATCCACTCGGGGACCTGTGGTCACCATGCGTCTTCTTAGACCATTGTGGCTAAAGCATAACGAGCGGAATTTTACTGGCCAAGAGCAAATGAAATGGCAAAGGAGATAGTCGACAAGTGTGGAGGGTGCCAGTTCTACTCCAACATGTCACACAAGCCTGCATCAGCCCTGAAGACCATTCCACTCGTCTGGCCTTTCGCTGTTTGGGGACTGGACATGGTTGGCCTGTTGAGAACAAGCAGGAGCGGCTTCACTCATGTGCTTGTGGTAGTCGACACGTTTACCAAATGGATCGAAGCTAAACCTATCAAGAATCTTGATGCCTGCACTGCTATCAGTTTCATCAGGGAGTTAACATTCAGATATGGAGTCCCGCATAGCATCATCACTGACAATGGATCAAACTTTGATTCGGACAAATTCAGAGCTTTTTGTGCCTCACAAGGCACACGAGTCGACTACGCATCGGTCGCCCATCCCCAATCGAATGGACAAGCTGAAAGGGCAAATGGTCTGATTCTCAAAGGACTAAAGCCTCGACTGATGCGTGATCTCAAGCACGCGGCAGGTGCTTGGGTCGACGAGCTTCCGTCAGTTCTGTGGGGATTGAGGACCACCCCAAACCGGTCGACTAGAAGAACTCCATTCTTTATGGTTTATGGAGCCGAAGCAGTTCTGCCGAGTGATCTTCTTCACAACGCACCCCGAGTCGAACTTTATACCGAAGATGAAGCAGAGCAAGCCTGGCAAGACGCGGTCGACCTCTTAGAAGAAGAGAGGGAAATGGCCATGATCAGATCGACCATTTATCAACAAGACTTGCGTCGATTCCACGCCAGGAATGTGAAGAGTCGAGCCTTCCAAGAAGGAGATTTGGTCCTCCGAGTGGATCAACAGAAACCACACAAGCTTGCTCCTACTTGGGAAGGCCCCTTCATCGTCACCAGAGTCCTCCACAATGGAGAGTATCACCTCTACAATGTTGATCGCCAGATCGACGAGCCGCGAGCTTGGAATGCGGAACTGCTCCGCCCCTTTTACACTTGAGTTCTCTCTCGGATAAGATGTAATAAGAAAAACTTCTGCAGTTCATTTTTATCAAAGACAAGAGTGTCCCAATAATTGCTATCACTTTTGTTTGCGTTCGAAATCCCCCAGTGGGTGACTTAGCTGCGAATCCGTTTCGCCCAAGTTTGTAAAAAAAAATCCTACCGAGTGGAGAGCAAACCTCCCACTCAGAGGCTTAGCTGCAGCCCAGTGCTCGCCTAAGTGTTTAAAAATCCTACCAGGTGGAGAGCAAACCTCCCACTCGGGGGCTTAGCTGCAGCCCAGTGCTCGCCTAAGTGTTTAAAAAATCCTACCGATTGGAGAGCAAACCTCCCACTCGGGGGCTTAGCTGCAGCCCAGTGCTCGCCTAAGAGTTTTAAAATCCTACCGAGTGGCGAGCCAGACTCCCACTGGAGGCTTAGCTGCAGCCCAAAGTGCTCGCCTAAGTGTTTAAAAATCCCACCGAGTGGAGAGCAAACCTCCCACTCGGGGCTTAGTTGCAGCCCAAGTGCTGCGCCTAAGAGTTTTAAAAGTCCCACCGAAGTGGAGAGCAAACCTCCCACTCGGGGCTTAGCTGCAGCCCAGTGCTCGCCTAAGTGTTCAAAAATCCTACAGTGGAGAGCAAAACCTCCCACTGGGGCTTAGCTGCAGCCCGGTGCTCACCTAAGTGTTTAAAGATCCCACGATTGAGAGCAAACCTCCCACTCGGGGCTTAGCTGCAGCCCAGTGCTCGCCTAAGAGTTTTAAAATCTCTGGAGTGGCGAGCCGACTCCCACTTTCGGGAGGCTTAGCTGCAGCCCAGTGCTCGCCTAAGTGTTTAAAAATCCTACCGAGTGGAGAGCAAACCTCCCACTCGGGGGCTTAGCTGCAGCCCAGTGCTCGCCTAAGAGTTTTAAAATCCTACCGAGTGGCGAGCCAGACTCCCACTCGGAGGCTTAGCTGCAGCCCAGTGCTCGCCTAAGTGTTTAAAAATCCTACCGAGTGGAGAGCAAACCTCCCACTCGGGGGTTTAGCTGCAGTCCAAGTACTCGCCTAAGTTTGAAAAATCTTACCGAGTGGAGAGCAAACCTCCCACTCGGGGGCTTAGCTGCAGCCCAGCGCTCGCCTAAGTACGGAACACAACCCAACCCGCAAGGACGATGAGGCGCAAATCGTCTGCTACCTTCTTCTTCGGAGCTGCACCACAAATGCAAGGTTATTTCGAGTGAAGATCTAGTTCCACTCGACGGATCGACCACGAAGATATTCCACGATAAATCAAGTTCAGATAAGACCCAAAGGTCCCAGGCCTCAGATCAAAGTGCTCGAGCCCTCGGCTCAACAGAGTTTAACGGTTACAAAATCCACTCGGCATTCCGAGGCAAATTTAAAGTGAAGCATAAAGTTTTTCATTCCTCAAGCGGAGGACTGGAAGGGGCGACGAACTCGTCCAAGTCGATCCCGTCTGCAATACGAGTAGCAGCAGCAATGAAAGTCTCCATGAAGTCTTGAAAGCGGTGCTTCCTGGTATTGGCAACTTGGATGGCGGCCTGCTTTTCTTCTCGCGCCTCCTTGCAATGGACGCGGACCAGAGACAGAGCGACGTCAGCACCACATCTAGCAGAAGATTTCTTCCATTCCGCCACTCGACCTGGGACTTCATTAAGTCGAGCCATCAGGGACCTCGAGTGCGTAAGCGTCGCTGCCTGTGCTAGAGTGATGTGTTGATCCGCGACATCGCAACCTTTAGCCGAGCAAGATAGTCAACAACGCTGGTAACACGAGACTCCGGCCGAGCACGTTCATAGCAGCCTCGTCCTTCACGAGAGAATTGGCGGGATCCAAGCCTGGCTCCACTCGACTGGTTTCCTCTTCGAAGCTCTGGCAGAATTCTGCAAACACGATTCAAGAATAAGACAGTGGCCTTATGCGGGCTTGGTAACTGCAAGACAGCCGGGTCGGAGTAATTACCTTCGAGCATGATGAACAGCTTCTTGGCGAGTCCACCGAGATAAGCCTCCAGATCGCTTACCTTCCCCTTGACCACCGCACCGGGTCGCAGAGCCATCTTGTCGTACTTCAGTCGGCTGACCTCTTGATTAGCTGTCTTGAGAGTAGTTTTCAGTCTGGAGTTCTCCTGCTCAAGAGTTCCGACCGAAGCCAGTTTCTCTTCTGCAAGCTTCGTTTTGCTCAAGGCCTCCTTCTGTGCTTCGGCAAGATCTTGATCCTTCTTCTTCAGAGCTTCCTCCAGTTTATATACAGAATGACGAGTGAACTCAACATCAAGAACGGGCAAGAAAGGAAAGTCACTCGTCAAGAATGAGAAACCTCACCAGCCATACCTTTTGCTTCGTCTCGCGCCTTCTGCAGGTTCTGTTGAGCGAGCTTCAAGTCAAGGTTGAGCTGGATCTGTTTGTTCTCCAACTCAGTGTAGAGAGCCACAAGTTCACAGGATTTCTGCAAAAATCAGTCGACAGAGGTCCAAGATAAGTTGCTTCCGAGTACCCAAGAGACAATGATGGCGTTTCTAAGACTACAGCTGAATCAAAAACATTCAACAGTAGTCTCGGGGACTACACCCAGTGGGTGCACTCAGTGTGCCCCCACTGGTTTTGAAAAAAAATCGACTGCCCGCAGTCGACCGGATACAGTTTCATTCGACATGGCCTGGCCAGACCGAGTGAAGAAGTAAAACTACAGCAACACAATATAAACCGTAGTCTCGGGATTACACCCAAGTGGTGCACTCAGCCAGGCCCCCACTCGACCAAAAAACTTAACAGAAACACCCAGTGGGTGTACAGATCTAAAGATCTTCGGAAAAGAGATTCTTCAGACAGCATACCCTAACAGAACAAGCAGTGAATCGACTGACCTGGACGTTACTCAAGAGCTGAACTCCGCCATAAGCTGCTTGGCTGGCTTCTCGAACCACCTTGACCTGCTCCATCATGATGCCTGCCTGGCGTATAGCTTCCTTAGCTGCACCCACTTGGTCCTCAGGGACGTGGTGTGTGGCGAAGAGCGAAGGCGGATTTACGGTCGTCGTCGAGGGCCACACACTCATCAGAGGATCGGCGAAAGTCACAGAAGCCCGGGTGGTATCGCCACCGTCTCGAGCTACGGCCTCAGGCGCCGGAGTGGATGGTGGGGTCTCGCCAGCCGACGCTTTCCTGTTCCGCCTCACTCTCAGCGGCGCTTAGTCTTCGTCGTCAGGAAGGTTAATAACATGAGGAGGAGCTACAAGAAAAATTCAATCGACCAGAGTTATAAGAAATCGTCAGTCGATTCAAGGCAGAACATCAGTAATCATACCAGGGTTGGAAGTAACAGCATCTTCCATCTCTTGATCATCGTCCTTGGCGGAGATCTCAGAAGTAGCAGCACTGCAAATTTTGAAAGACAGTCGGTCGGCTCAGTGGATCGACCAAGGATCCGTCCACGGTCGACAAAGGAGAACAAGTTCTATCATTACCCAGAAATGGTGGGGACAGTCATCCTCATCTTGGGCAGAGCCTTGGGTGGCTTAGACGGCGCCGCGCGGGGGTGCTTGGGAGCTTTTTCAGTCGGCGCTGGAGTAGAGGTCCGAGGGCGCTTCGACGACTGCCCAACGGGAGCAGTCGCCTTACCACGTTCCCACGCACGGTCGTGTGTAAGCTTGGATCGCCTTTCCGAGCGGGGAGGTTCAGCTTCCTCCTCCTCCTCCTCTTCGCTGGAGTCGACGCCATCGCCTCTCCTCTTCGCCACAGATTCCCACTCTCCTTGTTCGTCTCCACTTTCGCCTCCGCTCGCCTCCCCTTCTTCGGCCTGCTCCTGTGCTCCATTGGGTGTCGAGTACATCTCTGTAGTTGCCTGGAGAACAGCAGACAAGTCGAAAGTCAGTCGACCGATTCAAAGAGAGCAAATGAAGAAAGCAAGATCTCAGTCGAGAACACAAGGTCAGACCTGGTCCACGTCGAATGTACTGTCAAGCGGGGGAACCCTCCTGGCTCCTCGGGGGTTGTCTTTGTTCCCTGTGATGCTCGACAGCCACCCTTCCAGCATCTCGTCAGTGACCTCCTCTGGATGAATCCGAGTGGTGTCGTCGAGACCCGAGTACAGCCATATAGGGTGGTCACGAGCCTGAAGCGGTTGGATGCGCCTCCGAAGGAAGACCTCTAGCAAGTCCATGCCCGTCACGCCCTCTCGGACAAGCTGAGCCACTCGACCGACCAGCACCTTGACTTGCGCCTTTTCCTCCGGCAGCACTTTCAGAGAAGCGGGTTTTTTAGCTCGGTCCAGAGAGAAAGGGGGAAGACCAGTCGACTGCCCTGGGGTCACCTGGTCTCGGCAATAAAACCAGGTCGACTGCCAACCACGGACCGACTCGGGAAAAGTGATGGACGGAAAAGAACTTTTTCCCCTCATCTGGATCGCCAGGCCCCCGCACAGCTGGATCACTTGCGTCCATTCGTCACTCGACTTGGCTTTCTTTACCGATTGGGAACGGCAAGTGAAGATGTGTTTAAAGAGTCCCCAATGAGGGCGGCAACCCAAGAAACTTTCGCACAAGGAAACGAAAGCCGCAAGATACACGATGGAATTGGGAGTGAAATGGTGGAGCTGCGCTCCGAAGAAGTTCAAAAAGCTCCGAAAAAAAGGATGAGGAGGTAGAGAAAATCCGCGATCGATATGGGTGGCGAGGAGGACGCACTCACCGTCACGAGGTTGGGGTTCGACTTCTCTCCCCGGGAGACGCGCAGCTTCATGGGGAATGACTCCCCCCTCGACCATGTCGTCAAGATCTTCCTGCCGAATCACCGACGGCATCCAGTCGCCCTGGATCCAATCCCTGGGCAGAGCAGTCCTCGAGGAAGATCCGCCCCGAGCGGACCTCTTCCCCTTCCCCTGCACCGCCGCCTTTTTCGCGCTCCAAAGCCGACGTCTTGTCCTTCACCATCGTCGCCGGCGAGGCTCGAACGGACCTACGGTGATAGGGTGGGAGCGGAGGTGGCAGAAGACCTTGCGGGAGGAGGAGGAAAGGCGAGAGCACACTGTTGGGGAGCTCCGAGCCGGCAACTTATAAGGAGCCGCTCAGTGGTCATCAAAAGAGGCCCAGCGATCCCGCTAAATCTCAACAGCGCTACGGCTGCACGTATATGAAAGGTGGCTGGGATCGAGGAGCTTCCATCCTATCCCATCCGATTATTGTGGCCGCCCCTGTCCCGCTCGCTTCCCGAAATTCAAATCCCGCGAAATCCGCGGGCTGCGGAACAACCCATCGAACAGAAGATCCCGCTTGTGCCGGCACTCGGTATTTCACAAGTAAGGAAATTCACTCGACGAGAGACCAAGAATGGATCAAGGTGACCGAAAGAAGTCGACAACGTCATCCGTGACGATTGATCCAGTACAAGACATTCATAGAACGCTAAGGACCGGACGGGAGGACCCCCAACTCCTTCCCCACTCGAACCTCGATCCATTCGGGGGCTAATGATGAAGCTATGTACCTAGGGTAGGGGCATGGACCTGTCCTAAGAGCCCTACCCAAGGACATCCCTAGAAGAAGTCACCTTTCAATCGACTTGAAGGTATCCCACTCGACGGATTCAAAACACTCGACCAGGAAGCTACCACTGACTAACTAAGCCAACCACTGAATCGACAGGAGATCTAAAGTCACCCCGCAAGCAAACGGTCGGGCCATTAAGTAGTCTTTATGGTCATCATAGCACTTTATTAGGGACGCACAAGAACGCCTACCTTAATGTATTTTAACCTCAGATTATCGAGATGAGGGTCCGCGAACTCTATATAAGCCACCCACCTCCTCAGTAGCAAGGGTTCGACCCCTGGAATTCATACACACATAATCCAATCGACCGCCTCCTGGCTCCGAGACGTAGGGCTGTTACTTCCTTCGCGAAGGGCCTGAACTCGTACATCCTGGTGTGTTTACAACTTCTCCATAGCTGAGATCTAGCCTCTCCATACATACCCCCCTACATCACTGTCAGAGTTAGAACCACGACAGTGCCCAGACACCACGTGATGATCGGGTGTGATAAGCTCTACGTCCATCTACAACGGGTGCAAGCCAGTTTTGCACACGCAGAATACTCAGGTTAAACTTGACGAGCCTAGCATATGCAGATATGGCCTCTAACACCGAGATCAAAAGATCGAGCGTGAGTCATATAGTAGATATGATCAACATAGTGATGTTCACCATTGAAAACTACTCCATTTCAATGTGATGATCGGGTTATGGTTTAGTTGATTTGGATCACGTGATCACTTAGAAGATTAGAGGGATGTCTATCTAAGTGGGAGTTCTTAAGTAATATGATTAATTGAACTTAAATTTATCATGAACTTAGTACCTGATAGTATCTTGCTTATGTATGTTTGATTGTAGATAGATGGCCCGTGCTGTTGTTCCATTGAATTTTAATGCGTTTCTTGAGGAAGCAAAGTTGAAAGATGATGGTAGCAATTACACGGACTGGGTCCGTAACTTGAGGATTATCCTCATTGCTGCACATAAGAATTACGCCCCGAAGCACCGCTGGGTGCCAGTGCCTGCTGGAGCAACACCCAGATGTTATGAACGTCTGGCAGAAAGCAAAAGTCGATGACTACTCGAGCAGTTCAGTGTGCCATACTTTACGGCTTAGAATCGGACTTCAACGATGTTTTGAACGCCATGGAGCATATGAGATGTTCCAGAGTTGAAGTTAATATTTCAAGCAAATGCCCGAATTGAGAGATATGAAGTCTCCAATAAGTTCTATAGCTGCAAGATGGAGGAGAACAGTTCACAAGGAGCATATACTCAAAATGTCCGGGTATAATAATCACTTGATTCAGATGGGAGTTAATCTTCCAGATGATTGCGTCATTGACAAAATTCTCCAATCACTGCCACCAAGCTACAAGAGCTTCGTGACGAACTATAATATGCAAGGGATGAATAAGACTATTCCCGAGCTCTTCGCAATGCTGAAAGCTGCGGAGGTAGAAATCAAAAAGGAGCATCAAGTGTTGATGGTCAACAAGACCACTAGTTTCAAGAAAAATGGCAAAGGGAAGAAGAAGGGGAACTTCAAGAAGAACAGCAAATAAGTTGCTGCTCAAGAGAAGAAACCTAAGTCCAGACCAAAGCCTGAGACTGAGTGCTTCAACTGCAAGCAGACTGGTCACCGGAAGAGGAACTGCCCCAAGTATTTGGCGGATAAGAAGGATGGCAAGGTGAACAAAGGTATATGTGATATACATGTTATTGATTTGTACCTTACTAATGCTCGCAGTAGCACCTGGGTATTTGATACTGGTTCTGCTAATATTTGCAACTCAAACAGTGGACTACGGATTGCTTAACACCGCAAAGGACGAGGTGACGATGCGCTGGGAAACGGTTCCAAAGTCAATGTGATCGCGGTCGGCACGCTACCTCTACATCTACCTTCGGGATTAATATTAGACCTAAATAATTGTTATTTGGTGCCGCGTTGAGCATGAACATTATATCCGGATCTTGTTTAATGCAAGACGGTTATTCATTTAAATCAGAGAATAATGGTTGTTCTATTTATATGAGTAATATCTTTTATGGTCATGCACCTTTAAAGAGTGGTCTATTTTTGATGAATCTCGATAGTAGTAACACACATATTCATAATGTTGAAGCCAAAAGATGCAGAGTTGATAATAATAGTGCAACTTATTTGTGGCACTGCCGTTTAGGTCATATCGGTATAAAGCGCATGAAGAAACTCCATACTGATGGGCTTTTGGAACCACTTGATTATGAATCACTTGGTACTTAAGTAACCGTGCCTCATGGGCAAGATGACTAAAACACCGCTTCTCCAAAGACTATGGAGAGAGCAACAGATTTGTTGGAAATCATACATACGTATGTATGTGGTCCGATGAATATTGAGGCTCGTGGCGGATATCGTTATTTTCTCACCTTCATAGATGACTTAAGCAGATATGGGTATATCTACTTAATGAAACATAAGTCTGAAACATTTGAAAAGTTCAAAGAATTTCAGAGTGAAGTTGAAAATCATCGTAAAAAGAAAATAAAGTTTCTACGATCTGATCGTGGAGGAGAATATTTGAGTTACGAAGTTTGGTGTACATTTGAAGCAATGCGGAATAGTTTCAAGAACTCACGCCACCCGAACACCACAACAGAATGGTGTGTCCGAACGTCAGAATCGTATTTTACTAGATATGGTACGATCTATGATGTCTCTTACTGATTTACCGCTATCGCTTTTGGGGGTTATGCTTTAGAGACGGCCGCATTCACGTTAAATAGGGCACCATCAAAATCCGTTGAGACGACGCCTTATGAACTATGGTTTGGCAAGAAACCAAAGTTGTCGTTTCTTAAAGTTTGGGGCTGCGATGCTTATGTGAAAAAGCTTCAACTTGATAAGCTCGAACCCAAATCGGAGAAATGTGTCTTCATAGGATACCCAAAGGAGACTGTTGCGTACACCTTCTATCACAGATCTGAAGGCAAGACATTCAAGGTTGCCAAGAATGGATCCTTTCTAGAGAAGGAGTTTCTCTCGAAAGAAGTGAATGGGAGGAAAGTAGAACTTGACGAGGTAATCTGTACCTGCTCCCTTATTGAAAGTAGTACATCACAGTAAACCTGTTTCGCGACACCTACACCGCTTAGTGAGGAAGCTAATGATAATGATCATGAAACTTCGTAACAAGATACTATCGAACCTCGAGATCAACCAGAGTAAGATCCGCGCCAGAGTGGTATTGCAGTAATCCTGTTCTCGGAAATCATGTCGCTAGATCATGATGAACCTACGAACTATGAAGAAGCGATGGTGAGCCCAGATTCCGCAAAATGGCTTGAAGCCATGAAATCTGAGATGGGATCCATGTATGAGAACAAAGTATGGACTTTGGTTGACTTGCCCGATGATCGGCAAGCAATTGAGAATAAATGGATCTTCAAGAAGAAGACTGACGCTGAGTGGAATCTGACTGTCTACAAAGCTTGACTTGTCGCAAAAGGTTTTCGACAAGTTCAAGGGGTTGACTACGATGAGACCTTCTCACCCGTAGCGATGCTTAAGTCTCTCCGAATCATGTTAGCAATTGCCGCATTTTATGATTATGAAATTTGGCAGATGGATGTCAAAACTGCATTCCTGAATGGATTTCTGGAAGAAGAGTTGTATATGATGCAACCGGATGGTTTTGTCGATCCAGAGGGAGCTAACAAAGTGTGCAAGCTCCAAATGATCCATTTATGGACTGGTGCAAGCCTCTCGGAGTTGGAATAAACGCTTTGATAGTGTGATCAAAGCATTTGGTTTTATATGTACTTTCGGAGAAGCCTGTATTTACAAGAAAGTGAGTGGGAGCTCAGAGCATTTCTGATATTATATGTGGATGACATATTACTGATTGGAAATGATATAGAATTTCTGGATAGCATAAAGGAATACTTGAATAAGAGTTTTTCAATGAAAGACCTCGGTGAAGCTGCTTACATATTAGGCATAAAGATCTATAGAGATAGATCAAGACGCTTAATTGGACTTTCACAAAGCACATACCTTGACAAGATTTTGAAGAAGTTCAAAATGGATCAAGCAAAGAAAGGGTTCTTGCCTGTGTTACAAGGTGTGAAGTTGAGTCGACTCAATGCCCCACCACCGCAGAAGATAGAGAGAAAATGAAAGGTGTTCCCTATGCTTCAGCCATAGGCTCTATCATGTATGCAATGCTGTGTACCAGACCTGATGTGTGCCTTTGCTATAAGTTTAAAGGTGGAGGTACCAAAGTAATCCAGAGTGGATCACCGGATAGCGGTCAAGAACATCCCGAAATACCGAAAAGGACTAAGGATATGTTTCTCCTATATGGAGGTGACAAAGAGCTCATCGTGAACGGTTACGCTGATGCAAGTTTTTGACACCGATCCGACGATTCTAAATCGCAAACCGGATACGTGTTTACATTAAACGGTGGAGCTGTCACTTGGTGCAGTTCTAAACAAAGCGTCGTGGCGGGATCTACATGTGAAGCGGAGTACATAGCTGCTTCGAAGCAAAGCAAACGACGGAGTCGGGATGAAGGAGTTCATATCCGATCTAGGTGTCATACCTAGTGCATCGGGTCCACTGAAAATCTTTTGTGACAAGACGAGTGCAAGTGCCTTGGCAAAGGACTCCAGATTTCACAAGAGGACCAAACACATCAAGAGACGCTTCAATTCCATCCGGGATCTAGTCCAGGTGGGAGACATAGAAATTTGCAAGATACATACGGAGCTGAATATAAAGGCACCCGCTGACTAAGCCTCTTCCACGAGCAAAACATGATCAGCACCAAAGCTCCATGGGTGTTAGAATCATTACTGTGTAATCTAGATTATTGACTCTAGTGCAAGTGGGAGACTGAAGGAAATATGCCCTAGAGGCAATAATAAAGTTATTATTTATTTCCTTATCTCATGATAAAAGTTTATTATTCATGCTAGAATGATATTAACCGGAAACATAATACATGTGTGAAAACATAGACAAACTAAGTGTCACTAGTATGCCTCTACTTGACTAGCTCGTTAATCAAAGATGGTTTTGTTTCCTAACCATAGACAAAGAGTTGTCATTTGATTAAACGGGATCACATCATTAGTTGAATGATCTGATTGACATGACCCATTCCATTAGCTTAGCACCCGATCATTTAGTATGTTGCTATTGCTTTCTTCATGACTTATACATGTTCCTATGACTATGAGATTATGTAACTCCCGTGTGCCGGAGCAACACTTTGTGTGCTACCAAACGTCACAATGTAACTGGGTGATTATAAAGGTGCTCTACAGGTGTCTCCAAAGGTACATGTTGGGTTGACGTATTACGAGATTAGGATTTGTCACTCCGATCGTCGGAGAGGTATCTCTGGGCCCTCTCGGTAATGCACATCACTTAAGCCTTGCAAGCAATGTAACTAATGAGTTAGTTGCGAGATGATGTATTACGGAACGAGTAAAGAGACTTCCGGTAACGAGATTGAACTAGGTATTGGATACCGACGATCGAATCTCGGGCAAGTAACATACCGATGACAAAGGGAACAACATATCTTGTTATGTGGTCTGACCGATAAAGATCTTCGTAGAATATGTAGGAGCCAATATGGGCATCCAGGTCCCGCTATTGCTTATTGACCGGAGACATGTCTCGGTCATGTCTACATTGTTCTCGAACCTGTAGGGTCCGCCCGCTTAAGGTTTCGATGACAGTTATATTATGAGTTTATACGTTTTGATTTACCGAAGGTTGTTCGGAGTCCCGGATGTGATCACGGACATAACGAGGAGTCTCGAAATGGTCGAGACATAAAGAGTGATATATTGGAAGCCTATGTTTGGATATCGGAAGTGTTCCGGGTGAAATCGGGATTTTACCGGAGTACCGGGAGGTTACCGGAACCCCCCGGGAGCTATATGGGCCTTAGTGGGCCTTAGTGAAAAAGAGAAGGGGCAGCCTAAGATGGGCCGCGCGCCCCTCCCCTCCCTTGGTCCGAATAGGACAAGGAGAGGGGGCCGGCCCCCCTCTCTCTTTTCCCCCCTCCACGAATCCTATTCCAACTAGGATTGGGGGGGAATCCTACTCCCAGAGGGAGTAGGACTCCTCCCGGCGCCGCCTCCTTGGCCGCCGCACTTCACCCCTTGATCCTTTATATACGGAGGCAGGGGCACCCCAGAGGAACACAAGTTGATCCACGTGATCATATTCTTAGCCGTGCGGTGCCCCCGCCACCATAGTCCTCGATAATATTGTAGCGGTGTTTAGCGGCTCGCCCCGCGCAAGAGTGTACATGAAGATCGCCACCACGCCGTCAGGCCGACGGAACTCTTCCCCGACACTTTGCTGGATCAGAGTCCGGGATCGCCATCGAGCTGAACGTGTGCTAAAACTCGGAGGTGCCGTAGTTTCGGTGCTTGATCGGTCGGGCCGTGGAGACGTACGACTACATCAACCAAACGCTTCCGTTGTCGATCTACAAGGGTACGTAGATCACACTCTCCCCTCTCGTTGCTATGCATCACCATGATCTTGCGTGTGCGTAGGAAATTTTTTGAAGTTACTACGTTACCCAACAGGGAAGACCCACGGTAGCCACGTATCGGTCAAGGCTTTATGTGAAGCTAGATTCGCAGAAAACTTGCAGTTCAAGGCCCGATCCATCGCTTCAGAGTTGCTACTAGTGTAACATAGAGTTCTAGGTGGAAGTTCAACTTAATAGTCTCCACTGCAAAGCATCGGTATATAAAACAGTGTTTTGGAACCAAAGGCAAATTTCGGTGTGCCTCTGGTATCTGGTGGGGGATTGCTGGAATTTAGTCTATTTTGGGCAGCCCAATAACTATTTCAGAAATTCCTAATAAATCCTAGAGGCCCACTTAGCCCATTTGTGCAAGGCAAGGGATACTACTAAAGTTTAGTCCCACATTGCTAGTTTAGTGGGAGTTGGACCTCCTTATAAGGGAGGTTCTTTCCCCACTTGTACGAAAGCATGAGAACAAGAGGGATATCCACGCCAGCCCTTCCTCCGCCTCATTGCCTCAAGGCCGCTACTGCCAAGGGAATGAGCCGAAGCCGATATCTAAATTTTTGCCACGCACTACGGGTATACGAAAGGTCACTTGGGAGCTGGAAAGTTTTTTGCTGTAGTGGATATTGAATACTTAACGCTGCACCTTCTTCGCTGGACTGTTCGTTTCATCTCCCAGCTGTTCCTTCAGCCTCCGGCGCAGCCTCTCACCTCCTTCTCTTGCACCTATAAAAGGGAGGTCGCTTCCGTGAGAGACGCACCAGAATCTCTTCCTCCTCTCGCCACAAGTTCTGAGCACCGCTGTTGCTACGATCTTCCCTATCCCGGCTTGCGCGTGCACCGCAGGTCGGAGACAAGAGGGCCTCCCAAAACCGCACCTCTTTGAGTCCTGTACGGAGAAGGGTGATAAGGTTTTGGGGAGGCGCCACACGATCATCGACTCCTTCATCACGGACTCCGACAACTACTTCCCGATTTACGACTTCTTCCCCGACATCGGCGACATGGCTGGAGAGGACGCCAATTCCCAAGTCCAAAGGCTTCGCTGCTGCTGTCCTGTGACGAT
Source organism: Aegilops bicornis (assembly GCA_021605145.1). Classification (NCBI taxonomy): domain Eukaryota; kingdom Viridiplantae; phylum Streptophyta; class Magnoliopsida; order Poales; family Poaceae; genus Aegilops; species Aegilops bicornis. Next base: position 693,940,462 of record CM038674.1, read on the forward strand.
TATGCTCTTTTCTCATTAGATGTCCTGCCACAGTTCTTTGCTCTAGTTTCTGCCCTAAATGTGTTAGGTTCTACTTCATATATGCAACTTGTTATACTGTCTGATCTAGATGTGTTTAGTAACAGTTCGTATGTGAAGTTGCTATTTACCTTCTCTTTGTCAAATCGCATGACTTGCTTTATCACTGTTATATTAGTCATACTTTATCTAGTATTTCTGTTAATAAAATCATTTGGTAAATTGCTCATATTTCCAACAAGAAGCACTACTGACATCGTAAAGGCTTTGCTGGGAAGAGTAGTCGGCACACATCCCAACAAACAACTCAATCTAATCTTGGAAGATACCGCAATTCGGTTGTGAATAAAGGATCTGTAAGTTACTTCTTCTTCTTCCTCATATTTTACATCTATATATAAGTTCAGAGTGCTTACTAGCTACTAATTACCCTTTCTTGAACAGAGCAGCTCACAAAGTCTTGCCATTTTCTCAACTACCTGTTATGCTTATAGCATTTTGCACTGTAATATATGCTTGCTATCACAGTAGATTCTAACTTTCCAAATCACTTGCAGTGCTACGCTCCCGATGCTTCGGTAGCAGGCTGAGTATTTCAGTGCCCTGGATGATGCTGAATAGACACGCTTGTCTCTCTTGTTGAATGAGCTCAAGATGCCGCTGCTCTTCATGATTGTGTTTTGTTGGATATTACCGGAGAGTCTTCTAGGTTATAAGAATTATACCAGCAAAGTTGCATGTTGGATGCTAACTAGGCCCTAGGCACGCTGCCACTTCAGGTACTAATCCCATGCAGTCGTTTAAAGAACCGATGTATAATCTTTGCCTTACAAAGGAAATTATTGAGATTTCTGTGTACGTCATTGAGTGAGATGTTACAGATTCCTGTCCACAGGCATCTTCTTGTGTGGCAATCTGCGAGAGGTTAAAGAACTGACGTGTCCATCCTGGCGTGTTGTCTATGGAGTTTGTTGTTGTCTTTCGCTGAGTAGGTTCATCACGGCCATAATAATTTGCACTTTGCAAACTGTCTGTAATCAGCTACAATAGAAGTGTGTTCACTTAGTTCTCGAAATATTCGAGACAAATTCAACAAAGCAAGCTTTTTGCGCCACTGTTACAGTTGGACCACAATAATGCATGTTGTCAGAAATGATAAAGTTGCTATATTTTTGTAGTGTTTGTATTGGTTGTTGTTTCTCCTAGAGATCCTTGTTCTTGGTTTCTTGCTGGCGTTTTGGAGACTCTCCATATCCTTTTTCTAGAGATGTACCGTTGAGTTGAGTTGATGATGCGTTTTTTGCTGGCGTTTTGGAGACTCTCCATATCCTTTTTCTAGAGATGTACCGTTGAGTTGAGTTGATGATGCGTTTTTTGCTGGCGTTTTGGAGACTCTCAAAAGTTTGTTGTTGTTTTGGAGATCGATGTGTCCGTTCATCGTTCTGCAGTGGGTGCTTATTGTTGCTGAGATGCAAGCACTGTTGCTTTTTTTAATTGGCTACGGCCATTGCGTGAAAGGTCATGAACATGCGAACTGTGCAGGCCTCTCACGCCCTCTGTTTCATGTGGACACACACAAACAGTGATGCCCGCTTCAGAGTTTCAGAGAAGAAGCAGAAGCAGAGTAACTGAAAACAGAGGAGACCGAAACTATACAACACTGAACTTAAACACTGAACCATCGCATCCAGCTGCTTCAATTCTCTGGGACAGAAACATGTGCATGTTGCAGGCCGCTGCACTTGGCACACCACACAGTTGTACCCTTCACACTTACGCACTTGTTCAACTCAATGACACACCAATAAGTTTAACTCTAACAAACTGTCATGGAGCTCTCTCTGTGTACACATTTGCATGTCACTCCGATTGTTATTTTACTTCTTTTAGTGATAAATCTAGGTGCTGTTGGAATGGAGACGCTCTCTGCTTCCTAGATGAAGTTGACGCCGACTGATTTGGGCATCAAACTTGCTACCAGCTCGTTCTCTTGATGGCACATTTGGACACACACCAACACTCTCTTGTTGAATGGGCTGAAGAGATGCTGCTGCACTGCATGACAGGTGTTGGACATACATAACCGGGTTTTCTGTTGTTTCCCTCGGTATATGCCTTTTAGGTAGACAAAGCCAAAAACCAGGAGCATCACCAATATGAGAGTTGCTGCTGCTCCTCCTCATCCGGTTCTCAGGTTAATTTTCAGAGTTTTTAGCTACATACTTCCGCAAAAAGTATATTTTCTCTTTTTTCGTTGGAAAATGTAATTCATGCATCCGTCCGCGCTTACAAAGATCTACTTTTCGCATTTTGTTCAGTAGCAGTCTGGAATAGATGTTCCTAAGTTTCCTCTTACAATTCGTTTCTGCATCCAAAAGGCATTACAAAGATTTACCTTTAGCTGTTATTTCTACGAGGACTGTTGCGTGTTTCGTACATTTCTGTCTTTATTGTTACTGAGATGCAAGCACTGCCATTATGAGAAAGCTTAGCACGTGAATTGTAATTGTTCTCTGCCTTTGACCACACTGGAATGCCATTCGGATTGTCCAGCGATATATCTTGGTGATGTTGGAAATGGAAATGCAGCATCCGAAGACATCATTTTATTCTTCGGCATGATATCATTGAAGGACAGAAAGTATATATAGTCGATGACAGCGTGTGGGTGGGTCAGTTTTACATAGGATACGACAATATCCACGGTCAAGTGGGCAGGTGTAGACTTTGCCAGGGAAACTCCGCCTAATACGACCAATAATCGCCACTGCCTTGCCCATATATGTTTCAATTTTCTATAGATCTGGATGTTAACGTTCTACCTAAGCCGACACCCAATAGCTAGCTAGCTTCAGTTGGCATTCATATGTAGAGCTAAGAAATAACCAAGCAACTACAGTTGGCTTCTTCCATTTGTCGACAACAAGGGTATCATTTGTATTGCTTACGTACTCAATCTTATTTTGCTCCGCAATAAATTCCACAATTTGTTCTACCATATCAAGAGCAAAGCATGATACTAATTTGCAGCCTTGTAAGTAAGCATCTGCATATCCAAACAAAAAAGAACATTGTGACAACCACCTGAAAACAAACAAAAACATTGTGACAACCTTTGCCTTGGTTAACTAATCAAAGGTAGTAGCATTGCGCTGTATACCTCATGCATGTTGGCAAAATGGCATTGGGTCTCTACACGCGTGGCTGCACATTTCAATACCTTTTGAACTTAATTATAGATGCAAGGCAAGGATAGGCATGAACCCCTCTTCCAGGTCAATTAGCATAAAAGTTTGATTAGCTATTAACTATCTCTAGTCGAGAGAACTTTTTCTGGAAGCAACATGGGACGAAACGTGGCGATCATTGGAATTCAGTAAATTGGTATTGGTATTGGTTATTTAGTTACAACCTACTAACATAATGACGCAATTAACCAGAGGATGGGCTAGTTTGGTTTGCACCCTAGATCCATGCCTGAATTTTTTTGTGCCTGGCATGTTCCTGGACAGTTGAAGTATTCTGCCTAATGAGGCTAGCCACGCAGCAGTATGTTTGGTTTCTACTCTGGCGTGCACCGTTAGTTGTATGGTACATTGGTTTCTAGTCGGTGTACGAAAGGAAAGAGGCATGTTACTGGGGCTAGCCGGTTGGTGCATATGCGTACAATTCTGACCAGCCGGTTGTACCGTCCAAAAAGAAAACCCCAAGAGAAGAAACAAAATGGGAACCAACAAAAAAGACCATCGGTACCGTGCACCGTTAACCCGACCAGTGAATCTAAAACAAACTTGTGTCGTATACAACACATAGCCTGCATAAAATTTTGGGAATGGCTAGAAATCAGTCAGCTGACTTTTTTAGTTGAGGTCGGTCGATTTCTGGGTCATTGGATTCGAAATCAAAGGCCCAGATTGTTTATTCAACCTCCAGCCCTTGAGCCGCCAGCCACCATCGGCCGAACCGCTGCCCCTCAGCTCATGGGGCCGGGCGGTGCTCCCTGCCGCCTTGCCGCCTGGCCTCCCGGGAACCACCCCCACCGCTGGTCATCCGCCGCCCCGGCCATCCCTCTAGGCCCCCCGCGCCAAAGTTTTTCTCCGGCGAATCCCCACGCCACTGCCCCATGCTTAGGCACACCTTCATTCGAATCGAGGGAGCAAATCGAAGAGGCTTACTGTGACAACAAATGCAACCTAGAAGGTGAACTACTTGTATCGTGCGCTTATGCATTCAGATGTCCCATTGGCTAATAACATGAAAATATGGAAGTTGAAGACTTCACTCAAAGTAAACATTTTCATATGGTATTTTTGACGGGGATTTGTGCTATCCAAACAAGATATTGACCGCAGCAATTGGCAAGGAAGCAAGAAGTGTAACTTTTGTACTCATGATATGAGATATTCAGACACCTCTTTCCCTAGTGCTACTTTGTGAGTTCTACGTGGCCAGTCTTTCGAACAACGTTCAATTTGTATCAGCCCACAAGTATTATCAATATTATTATGTGATATATTAGCATCATAATCATAGGTTTATATGAAAAATAATGGTCAATGTTACACCTTCAAGTGTGTATTGATGCCTATAATGTTGTCTATTATGCAATGAAAGGATAATAGGAGTAGGAAAAAATAATTGCTTGATGCCATCGCATTTGCGAAAGCCACCTTGCCAGTTAAAACTAAAATTATGGTGAGCACTAGCTAAGACAACGCTTGCAATTATTGATCACTGGGGCTAACTTGCTAGAGCGGGACTTGAATTAGCTTAAAATAATGAGCATAGGGCCAGTACATCACTAGGTCTTTCAGCTAGGAGCGTGGGGCAGTTAGCATCTAAGTTAACTTAAAAATCATTGGAACAAACGTGGATGTTGCCTCTCAGCTAATAGTGTGGATGAACGTGGTCATAAGTCTTTGGAAGCAAGTGGGTTACTTGTTTAACAAGAATGACGAAGCAGAAGCAAGTGGGTTCTTTGTTTAATTAGAATGACGAAGCAAAAGGCTATATGGATGGAGTGGGGAGTCATTCATTCAGCCTAGACTTCTTTCTCATCAATACACACAAAACTAATAGCCTTAGCGAGCTCTTGGCGCAACCATGGAGGCAGCTCTAGTGAGTGCAGCGACGGGCGCCCTGAAACCCGTCATGAGGAAGCTGGCCGCTTTGCTGGGTGACGAGTACAAGCATCTCAAGGAAGTGCGAGGCGAGATCAGGTTCGTCACGGATGAGCTCACCGCCATGCATGCGTTTCTCCTCAAGATGTCGGAGGAGGAGGAACCTGATGAACAAGATAAGGTATGGATGACAGCGGTGCGGGAGCTATCATATGACATGGAGGACTCTATCAACGACTTCATGCAATGTGTTGACGATAAAAACACTAAGCCAGATGGCTTCATAGAGAAAATCAAGAACTCACTCAGAAAATTGGGGAAAGTGAAGGATCGGCGCCAGATTGGCTTTGATATACAAGATCTGAAGAGGCAAATCATTCTGGTGAGCAGTCGGAATGAAAGGTACAAGACTCCTCAGGCTCTCCTCAAGACCATCAACTTCTCCAACAACAAAATTGAGGTCGTTGACCCTAGAGCTCTAGCTATCTTTGAGCATGCATCAAAGCTCGTCGGAATTGATGAACCAAAGTCCGAACTAATGAAACTATTGACCGAAGAGGATGGACGCACATCAACGGAACAACAACTGAAGATGTTATCCATCGTCGGATCTGGAGGAATGGGCAAGACGACTCTTGCAAATCAAGTATATCAAGAGATCAAAGAGAAATTCAAGTGCAAGGCTTTCGTATCACTATCACGAAATCCAGACATGATGAATATCTTGAGAATCATCCTCAGCGAACTTAGTTGTCAAGTTTATGCTCACACTGAAGCAGGGAGCATACAACAACTAATCAGCAAGATTAACGATTACCTAGCGCACAAAAGGTACTGTTTTATTTGTTTAATTTGCCTGGCATCCATACAAATTTATTACTATTTATGAAATAAAAATTATACTAGTAACTAATTTTTTCATCAAATAGTTTCATAATCATACTTTATGTTTTTAATATAAAAATTGATAGTCAGACATATGTGAACACTTCTATCGATGTACTTAACTAGTTAATTAATTTGGTTGTTGCATATGGAGGAAAATGAAGTCATGTGAAAGCGGTAAGTGCATATATTTAGCATAGAGTGAAATGCATCACTAGTCCCATAACTCAAACTGATTGCATACTTTAGGCCAACAACTCGGAAAATGATCAATTTAGACCATAAACTCGTTAATATGATCAAATAAGGCCAAAACCGATTCGGAAGGAAAAAAAAACCCAGCTATGTGGCCGCCACGTGCTCCAACTGACTTGTAGTAATCTATTTGCAAACTGGCAATATTTTCGACACAAACCAAAGTACCGGTGTATGGGGGGAAGATATAAAAAATTATTGCGTTGCCTTGAACGTGAACCCAAGCCTTTTGGTACATGCACCTAGCTAACCACTAGGGTACGAACCAATTAGTCTTTTATGATGTAGCCCACTCTATATATTACAATGACGCCTTTGAAATTAATCTTTGTAAGATTATGTAAAATCTGCTTGATTTCCTTCTGGAATTAATCTTTATAATGACGGCTTTGAAAGCACTTTTTAAAACTATGAAATAAAGAAGGGATTGAACCGACACTATAAGGAAAGGATCAAAGTGTAAAAGTTTTGAAATCCAGAGTGTAATAGTGTTTGGTGTACCTAACGAGTTACATGAAATATATTAACGAGTTTATTGCCTGCCAAGCATGATCTATGCTACAAGATATGTATTACTCAATGCATAGAGCTGCATTGCTCTTTTATGACCTACCTAGAAAAAACATTATTTTGTTTAATAAGCACCCATTTAAGTGTGTACATACAGCTCTATTGGCCTATTATGGCCTGGTCTGTTTAAGTTGCATAGAGATCCCCCATTTAACATGAAAAGTAGTGGCTGCACCCACCTTCGGTGCACCCACACAAGAAAACTTAGCAAATTTTTTTAAAAAAATCTGAAACTTTGTGAGAATTATCATCAACAAATGTTATGAGTGCTTGCAAAGTTCGGTGGTCAAATAACATTCGAGGAGCTCCATACAAAAAAGAAAAAAAATACAAAAAGTGCACTTACATTTTGACTAATTTTCAGTGATTTTGTCTTTTTTGTATAGAGCTTCTGGAATGTTATTTGACCACCAAACTTTGCAAACACCCATAACATTTGTTGATGATCATTCTCACAAAGTTTCAGAATTTTTTGAAATGTTTTCCTAGGTGGAGGCACCGAGCTGGGTGTAGAAAAACCACTCTCTTTTTAATGTGAACTCATAAGTTCCTTCTTTTTCTCCTTTTGTTGTAGAAGTCATTTTAAGATCCCATAATAACTAATATCACTCATAAAATCGTGTGCAGGTATTTTATAGTGATTGATGATATATGGGACATTAAAACATGGGATGTTCTTAAGTGCGCATTCCCCATGACCAGTTGTGGTAGCATAATAATCACCACCACTGTGATGCGTGATGTCGCATATTCATGTCGCTCATCAATCGGTGGTCATATTTACAATATAAAGCCTCTTAATATGTCACACTCAAGACAACTATTTCACAGAAGATTATTTAACTCTGAAGAAGATTGCCCGCTATCCCTCGAAACAATTTCTAACCAAATATTGAAAAAGTGTGATGGGTTGCCTTTGGCGATCATTGCTATGTCTGGTTTGTTGGCCAACAAAGAAAGAACAAAGCATCTGTGGAACGAAGTGAAAGATTCAATTGGTCGTGCACTAGAAAGGAATCCTAGTGTCGAACGAATGATCAAGATATTGTCACTTAGTTACTTTGATCTGCCTCCTCATCTTAAAACATGTCTCCTGTATCTAAGTATATTTCCAGAAGATTCTGTTATTGAGAAGAAAGCCCTTATATGGAAATGGATTGCAGAAGGAATTATTCACAAAGATGGTAGATATACAACATATGAGTTAGGAGAGAGGTGTTTTAATGAGCTCGTTAATAGGAGTTTAATCCAACCAGTGAAGCTGGACAAATATGATAAGGTGTTTAATTGCCGAGTTCATGATACAATTCTAGACTTCATTATATCCAAGTCCATTGAAGAGAACTTTGTCACTTTCATTGGTGTCCCCAGTTTAACAATAGGGACAGAAAGTAGAGTACGCCGACTCTCCATGCAAGTTGAAGGAGAACGAATTTCTGAAATGCCGACAAGCCTGATACTGTCTCATGTCCGGTCACTTAATGTGTTTGGGGATACAGTAAAAATCCCCCCAATGAAGAATTTCAGACATTTGCGCGTTGTGGACTTTGGAAGATGCGGGCAAGTGGAAAACCACCATCTTGCAGATGTAGGCTGTCTTTTTCAGCTAAGGTACCTCAACATTAGCTGGACAAGGGTACGCAACCTTCCAGAACAAATCGGGCATCTACGGTGTTTAGAGGTGTTGGACATTAGGCGCACGGAGGTCTCCAGTTTACCAGCAAGTATTGTCAATCTTGAAAAGTTGGCACATCTACTTGTTAGCAGACTTGTTAGATTTCCTGATGGGATTGCAAAGATGCAAGCACTGGAAACATTGAAATGGGTGAGCGCTGACCAGTCATGTAACTTTCTACAGGAGCTTGGGCAGCTAAAGAATCTGAGGAAGCTGAACCTTTGCCATATGAATGATGCAGAACAGAACAAGGAAATTATTGCTTATTCTCTCAATGAACTATGCACACAAAACCTTACATCTCTAACTATGTGGAATGATCATGATAGCGTCCTATTGAATACATGGTGCACTGCTCCCCCAATTAACCTTCAAAAGCTTGTGACTTCGTCGTGGGTCCTCCCAAAGGTTCCGGATTGGGTAGGATCACTCATGAACTTGCAGAAGTTAAGCTTGGAAGTGGAGAGAATCAGGCAGGAAGATATCTTCATCCTTGGAGCCTTACCTTCTCTGCTTACTCTGAGTCTCGAAGGAATGGAAGATCGGTCTTCTTGTAAAGTCAGAAGGCTGGCAATTACAAGTGAAGCTGGGTTCCGATGCCTGAGGATGTTTACTTACGTGGTGCTGGGAGATGGGATGGATCTCATGTTTACACCAAGATGTATGCCCAAGCTAGAAAAACTGATAATTCATTTTTCCGGGGGTGTTGAAAATAAGACTCGCTGCTGTACTGGTGCTATTGATTTTGGGATAAGAAACCTGTCAAGCCTCGCTACTTTCAGATGCGAGTTTGGTTGCGACAGGGTCAGTGCTGATGCCATAATTGCTTCCCTGAAGAGAGAAGTCAGCACACATCCTAATAACCACCTTTGTCTAATCATTGAGGTGTACAAGTACGTATCTTACTTCTTCTCTAGATTTATTATGTATACATCGCTTACTAGTTACTAGTTCATTATTAGGACATACAAGTAATGACTCTATCTCGAACTGAACATCTCATAATGTTTTATAGAAAAAAATCAACAGTTTGGGTTCTACGTATTATGCTTACAATTTTTTCACCTTAATATATGCAGCTATCACAGTTAGATTCTAACTGTCCCACTCATTTTCAGTGTTGAATTCGAGCTGCTTCAGTAGCAGACTGAGTATCATGAATTCATGATACTGCCTGAACATCATACTGAGATATATTACGGGAACATTGATTAAATGTTGAATGGACTCGAGATGCTGCTGCAATTTATGATGGTGTTCAGTTTGATATATATTACGGGTCTTCTGTTGTGGCATCAACAATTAATCCATGCAGTGGAATTTGGAGCTAGATCTATTGTGCCGATGCTATTTGGGTAAACAAGCCAAGAACATCACCAACATGAGAGTTGCTGCTGGCTCCTGCTCCTCATAAAAAGTCCTGTAATTAGTTTTCAGAGTTTTCGACTAGAAACTTCTCTCAAAAAGTATATTGCCTCTTTCTGTTGCAAAATGTAATCGCTTATGAAGCTTTACACAAATAATTAGTGTATCCGCATGCTTGTAATGCGTTTCTTTGGTGGTTGTGATTCTGTAAATATAAGCAGAAGTGTCTGCACTCCGCAGAATCTTCGCACCGAAAGTTTAACTTTGAAAATCATGGGCTCCTTGCAGAAATCAATGGGCAGAGTATGTCATAGCAAGTTCTAGCTTAACCTTTCTTGTTGGAAAGTCTCTGAGACGCCACTCATTTTCTGCCATGGATGTGTCCAACTTCTTATTCGTTTCGTTTGTTTCGGCGGATGATGAATCCTTCAGGTACTTTCTCAATTCTATCTTAACCTTGATTTTTCGCTTCTTACTGCTCCCTGCCTACCTATACAAGTGCTACTTCCAAAATAATGTTTATGAGGTGCATGCATGCATGTCATCCTGCATTATGCAGCTGGTATTTGACTTTGTAAAGGCATTGCTTCTTTGCATTATTATGTACACTTGTGTTCTACGGATCAGTTAGCTAATTGGGTTTGCTACTTAAAGGTTCTTGGACACCATATAAACTCTTCTTGTTTTCTAAAAATAGTACTCTGACATGTCCTAGTACACATGTACTAGTAAAATATGTGGAATAATATAAAAATCACTTTTCTGAATCATCCAAGCTGTGATTAAAACATTTCTGTAAGTTTCTTAATTCCAGTAGCACAAATACTGTGCTAGCGGAGATTTTGTTTACGAGATACCATTGCCCACTAGTACAGTAATATATGTGAAACGGTACCACAAATACTGTGTAAATTGTAGAAATTGGCTAATGTTTCTGTTGTATTGATCTGACCCTCATATGAGGTATATATAGGAGTACAACGCGGGAAGAGGATTGGAGTACAAGGCAAGTCATTGTTGATTTAAACCAAATCTATCTTTATCTCTTATAATCCCTAACTAACACGTTGATACTTATAACATTCTCCCTCAGTCGTAGGGTTAGTGAAGCGGACGATTACGACTGAATTTGAAGTCTTGCGGTTTTGTCGTCTTCTCCGTTGTGCCGTCATCAACTGCATCTTTGATGGGCCGACGCCTAGAGCGGTGTGTGCGTCCTCTTCTGGTGCCCTCCAGCTGCCTTATCCTCTATTCCCTCCCGCAGTCACAGCGGGAGCGGCGTGGACGCTAGTGACGGTGCGGACGTTGTTGACTGGAGATGTTGCCGATAGTTGCTGTAGACCAAACCATTAATGTCGATGTCGAGGTAGCCGATCATGGTGATGTAGCCGTGGTCGACGTAGTCGTGGTCGATGGTGTGGTCGTCGTGGATGATGAAACCGCATAAAGCCGGAGGCGCAAAAAAAAGCTCTATGATGGAGATGCAGATGTGGACGATGCACTTTGCGGATGTCAGAGGGTGTCGTCGGTGATGAGTCCACCGGTTTTGCCAAGACCGGAGGAAGCCCATCGAGCAAACATCGGTTTTGCCAGAACCGTGTGGCCATGTAGGGTCGTCACTATAGTGACGCCGTGTCGATGCAGTCGTGCCATCGTGGATGATGCGGTCGATGCCGTTGTCGTGAGGCAGTCATTACCGTCGTTGAGGTCGCCTCTTGCAAAAAAGTCTGTCAGATGACGCTAGGTGTCCATTTTGTAGACGAGATGACGGCGGTGTGTTGACGATGATGGTGATGAAGACCACGTTGATGAAGGTCTTGGCGATGAAGTGTCGGCAACGGCGTTTCAGCGGCGTGCCGATGATGATATCGCTTGAAGGCGTCCCTCGCCGGCGACAATGTGTTGATGCCGTGCCGCGTCGAAGAAGTCGATGAAGACTTGCATCTCTCCACACCGGCCTGGCATGTGGACGGTGCATGTCATGCTTCTCGTAGATGTGCTCGATGAATTTTTTTTCTTAGCATGATGTAGTCGTACAGATCGATTATGTGGCGCGTGTCGGTGTAGCTCGCTGGATGCAGGCGCGGGTCGGCGGCTGGTGCGTCGCTCAGTCGCATGGCCGACCCTCCCGGTCAGTGCCCAGATCGATGTGTAGCTGGCGGTTGTCGATGGCCTGTGCGGGACTGCGGGCGGCGGACCCGTCGGGGTATCACTCCTGTCTCGCCGGTCGAAGTAGATGTGGACATACGCGACAGGAGGAGGCACGTGTCGGAGTCTATGTATAGCTGGATGCATCTCCTCGCATGGCTGATGGACCTTTGACAATGGAGGCTGCTGGTGGCTGTTGGAGGAGCCGGTCGCCGATCTTCTGGATCGCGCTTGCGCGATTCCTGCCGCGCGTGCTTGTGGCCGGCCCTCCTGTGTGGCCTCCGCCGGTGGACGCGAGGAGGAGGTCGCCGTTGCCCTTGATCTCTCAGCCTGTGCAAAGCTAGCTAGCCTAAGGCTTTGGGATTGTTTGGATTCTAGCCACATCTTGCCACACTTTATCACATCTCATTTTAGGCAAGTTTGACGAAGTTAGATGATTTTTTAGTTCTAGCCACACCTAAGATAAGATTTTTTTCATGAGAAATGAACCCCACATGTCATAGACACAAAAAGTGCGACAAGATTCTTTTAGACAAGCAAAAGTGTGGCTAACAATTTGAGCAATTCAAGTTAGGCAAGTGTGACAAAAATAATGTGAAAATATATGATAATCACAATCCAAACAGCCCCTTGATCATCCCACTAGCCAAATTACCAAGCTAGCTCACGATGCGAGTGTGCCGCGGCCGGCGCGGCCTTCCGGATCGAAGGCGTCATGTGTCTGGAGTCGAGGGAGCCGCCCAAAGCCACGAGATGTGTAGCTCGATCCGCAGGTGATCACCGCCGCGTACGTCGATAGGTCTTGTAGGATTGGCTGCCGGTAGAAGCACCAATTTTTTTTGGGTAGCAGGATTTATTTGGTAGCTAACTGGATCGAATCTAGTGGATGGACTTTGGAAAGCTCAAAATCGGAAACCTATGAAAATCTAATTGGATCTAATCTATCTAATTAACCGATCTATCTTTGATGATCGGATGCCGCGCCCCCGGGGAGAGGAGATTAATCTCCCCGGGGCTGTCGTTAGACAAACCGCTTTAATACCATGTATAAATTGGCTAATGTTTCTGTTGTATTGATCTGATCCTCATATATGGGGTATATATAGGAGTACAATGTGAGAAGAAAATTGAAGTACAAGGCAAGTCGTTGTTGGTTTAAACAAAATCTATCTTTATCTCTTCTAATCCCTAATTAACACGTTTATACTTCTAACATTCACTACTATAAAACCGGCCTTTTGTCCCGGTTCATAAGGGCCTTTAGTCCCGGTTCCCGAACCGGGACTAAAGGGTCGTTACTAATACCCTCACCCTTTAGTCCCGGTTCAAACCAGAACCGGGACAGATGGGCCTCCACGTGGCCTGTGCGCCGAGCCCAGGCAGGAGGGCCTTTGGTCCCGGTTGGTGGGACCAACCGGGACCAATAGACCTTCACGCGTCAGCATTTCTGTGGCTGGGGTTTTTGGTTTTTTTAAAAGGGGTTTAGGGGTTTTGGGGGGTTAATTTAGGTATTTCATATATTGTGTTAGATAGCTAATTAATAAAGAGAAGTGTCCTCTCTAATGTTCATGCTTGGTCGACGCTACGTACTATACATACGTATAGAGAGGACTAGTCACGCTAACTAGCTAGTAAGCAAACGAAGGAAACAGAAGATCGTCATGAACATATATGCATACAGAGAGAAGTGATATCGACCACCTCTCCTTCTCCGAGAGATTGGTCGAACAACAAGTTCTCGTATATCTATCGTCCGACACTACCGGCTACATATATACAATAATTATCTCTTACAAATATAATCTCTTAAATTATGGACGCATGGTCCACATAGTATTCTCCGTCTTCAGCAATCACGTGGTCAAGAAAGAATGCCGCCAATTCCTCTTGAATTGCTCGCATGCGATTTGGTTTTATGAGTTCATCCCGCTGCCGAAACATCTAATTTGAAGAAGGGGGTCAATACATATATATATGAATGAATGGAACTCAACACAAATGATGTTAATAAACAAAAATTGTGAATATTATTTCTTACGCACTTCATATTGTTTGTCAGAGTAGCCAGCTCCACAGGTCGTGTGGGCGGATGGACTATGAGATGTAGTATCCATGTAAATCATTCCTTGTTCCTGCCACAACCACTTTACAAGAAATAGAGGTCAATCAAACAGATAAGCAAGAATGCCAAATGGTATTGATGAAACTAGCGCTTGAATCAATAGCTAGGAGACGCGCGGAACATGGTACTATATGTACTTACTTTCGGGTATCTAAATTGCAGCTCCTTCGGGAGTCCCGGGGATTTTGTGCTGAATTTTCTCCAAACCCTGCCAGACAAAAGAAAACAATTACTTGATATCAGGAAATGAACAAATTTGCTGATATGGTGGATAATGATCGATTTAACTTACTTTTTGAGGATTTCAGTCATGTCCGCATACTCCTGGGGATCTTTTCATCTCGAGTCCAAGACAGTTACTACTCCCTGCTCAAGCCTAATCTCCAGAAGAATATAGTGGAAACTGCGCACGCATGCATAACTCATCAATTACATTACTATAACCTGGACTAATATATAAGGGAAACCGAATATGCACAAGACAGCACTCACTTGAAGTTGTAAGGAAAGAGTATTATATCTTTGTGTTCATTTATTTTGAATGATCGTAGCAAGTTGGCCTCGGTTTCTGCGGCATGATCTTTAACCTGCACTGCATCTATGAGATTTGTGTTAATGAACCCAATATCACCGATTTGTCTTTTCTTCAATTCGGCGATCTTCAATCTGCATAATATCACTAGTAGAAAAAGGGTCAAACGTGAAGCACATTAGTACCGGTTTGAATTAGAGCTGGCACTAATGTGTACATTAGTGCCAGTTCGTGGCGGCGATCAATAGTACCGGTTCGTGGTGAACCTTTAGTACCGGTTCATGCCACGAACCGATTACTAAAGAGGCTGTGTCGCCTCTTGGTCGCTATGGCCCCACCATCACCATTTAGTGCGGTTCGTACCACGAACCGGTACTAATGTGGTTATGGTACGTAAGCTGTTTTTAGTCCCACCTCGCTCCCCTATCAAGGTTTTTACCACCTTAAATATGTTACTTCTCAAACTATCACAAGCACTTGGTCTTCATTGAACTCTATGTGTTGAATTTATGGCCGCAATATGAGTCTTCACCAGTTGCTAAACTGGTGAGGACTCATATTGACAAATCAGATTGTACACAAAAAGATCATTGATGATCAATGTATTTTTGATGTATAAGAGATCATATTGACAATTTAGACTGTAAAGAAATATAAGATCATGCAAATTGCAGGCAGGAGTAGTTTTCTTTCTTCGAGGAGAAGAAAGAAAGGCGATCTCGCCTCGTGCCGCCAGGGCCGCCTTCCTTCGCCGCCGTCCTCCGGCGGCTCCCTCTGCTGACGACCTCGGTCGTCGGTGGTGAGGGGGGCCGCCGGATCCGCTCGTGTGGATTGATTTAGGCATTAGTTTCTTAGTATTTTGGGTTGTTCATCGTCATGGCTTCAGCTGTGGCGATGGCGGCACCGACTAATAAATCTTCAGATCTTTTCCCAACGAAGCGATCTGCTTTTGGGGTGGATTTGAAAACCAGACTGTTCAAGCGAGGATGGTGCGGCAGCGGCGGCATCCTCGTGGTGGACTACTGTAATCCTCGGGCTCCATTTACTTGACGACGTTTGCTCCAAAGACCGGCGTGGAGCTTGGGAGAGGTAGTCCAGAGTGGATGCAGATTGTGGTCTCATCGGCGACATCTGGAAGATGGTGGATCTGGGTTCGTGGTTCGTGGCGAGCAGGTATGGTTTCCTCCTCCAACTTCTTAGTTGGGGGGTGCCAGATCTGGAGTTCGATGGCGTGTCCGGGGTGTTGCCCCGGTCTGATTCGTTCAACGGCAATGGTTTCGCCTTTATTGGCGAGCCACCTTGGCGGTCCGCAAAGCTACATATCAGCGATGGAGCCGCGTCGAGCTCGGGTGTGGAGGTGACCCGTCATTTTCTCTTTTGGTGGCTGCTATGGTGGTGCCAGAGGAAGGTGACGGTCATTGGTATCAAGCTTAGAGGATTCTTCAGTCTTGTTTGTAATTTTACTTCTTGGCTGGTGTTCCACGTATTGCAAAGGCTAGCGTTCATTGTCTTTTCAGTTTTGTCAGGTCGGTATGTACGTGACTTGTACTATGATCCTTATAATATAAATGACACGTATTACCATGCAAAAAAAGAAATATAAGATCATGATCTAAATGCTCTTATATTTTTTGCGTTCAGTATGCACCATTCAAAGCGACGCCATCAACTTTCAACCGTTTATGCCTTCATTTGCTATTTTTTATGCATTTAATGATTTGTTTTGAGCTAACTGACACTAAATTTTGTGCAGGCAGCGCACCACCTTTAGTACCGGTTGGAGCCACCAACCGGTACTACAGTTGCTTAGTAAGCTGTTTTTTAGTCCCACCTTGCCAAGAGAGAGGGACTAGGAGCGGTTTATAAGCCCTGAGTGCAGAGACGATGAAAGAAGAGGCTCAATGCTCACGTTGCTTAGCTTCAGCCTTCAGAATATGGTAGATTGCACGGAGCTATGCGCAGTGCAGCTTACACTATTCGAAAGGCTTGAAGCAAATTAACGAGCATTGCACCTCTTTTTTATTTTTAATAACTTATTACAACTCCGGACTTCTTCTGTTATGGCAAAAACTATATGCACGTCGGCATTTCTTTTTTTAAAACTTTGGTTATAACTCCAGACTTTGACCATCAAGTTTTGCAGAAAAGAAAAAAATAGCAGAAAATAAAAAAAATATAGCTGAAAAGAAAAAAACTATATAAAAAAACTACTCAGAAATAAATAGAACAAAATAAATATTGCAGAAAAGAAAATTATATTTGCTATTTTTCAATCGTTTACAAAATGACCGTGAAATTAAAAATCACTACAAAATAAACTCTGAAAATGTTGAATTTTGGCAAACTAGATGAAAAACTACTCACAAATAAATAGAAGGAAATAAATATAACAGAAAAGAAAAAACTATACAAAAAACTACGCAAAAATAAATAGAAGAAAATAAAGCAGAAAAGAAAAAAACTATAAAAAAATTGGGACGCTGCCCTGTGGGCCTGCTAGGACACGGGCATGCAATTACAGGCCTTAAGGCCCAGCAGACTCACAGGACAGCGCGCAGAATTTAGGCCCACAAGCCTGCTATATAGAGGAGTTCGAAGAGGTAGCCGCGGCTAGGTTTATAAACCAGTCAAGGCTTCCTTCGCCCGCGAGGTGGGACTAAACTTTGGGGTGGCAGCGAGGCATTTAAAGACCGGCTGGTGGCTACAACTGCACTTAAAGACTCCTTTAGTAACCGGTTGGAGCCACCAACCCGGTACTAAAGGCCTGCTTCTTCCCGCCTCCTGGCCTGGTTAAAGTTGGTTTTAGTGACCGTTGGTGGCTCAACCCGTACTAAAGGCATCTCCTATATATACAACATTTTCGAAAATTCAGTTAGATCTTCACTTCTTTCGTCTCAACAACCTCTCGCTGCGTGCCGTTGCGTTGCCGTCTGCCGTCGTCGTCGTCGTCGTCCCGCCGCCACCCGTCGTCGCCGTCTCGCGCCGCCCGCCCAACGCTGCCGCCTCGTCTGTCGTCGTTCGCCGCGGTATCGCCTCTCGCTCTCCCGCCACCGTCTGTCGTTGTCGCACCACGTACGCGCCGCCCGCACGTCGTCGCCGCCCCGCCCGTCGCCGGGCGCCCCGCAGACAGACGTCTGGGCGGCGTCTGAGGACACACACACATGCATATACACACACATATATACGTACACGTACATGCACACATACACATACACACAGACACACATTTTTTTACTTTTTTCTGTTTTTTAGAAAAGTTAATTAGATGATCGAATGTTAGATGAATTAGCTAGATAGAAAATTGTCGAACTAGAGATTTGAACTACTTGAATAATTAATATAACTAGTTAATTTTTAGTAAGAAAATTGTCGAACTAGTTTATTTAGGTATATGAGATTTGAACTAGTTCAATAATTAATATAACTAGTCTATTTTTAGTAAGAAAATTTAGGTATCTGAGATTTGATGATCTAAGTAAAATATTATTTGTTAATGTGTTTTTCTGTTTATTTAAGAAAAACCCGCTTCCTGACACGATTGCCTCATTATCTTTATATAGATAGATTCTATGGGGTTATTACTTAGTAAGTCTATTTTGTACAAGAGCCCCTCCGTTGAGGGTGGAAATTTAAGAATAAATAAGTTTTAAGCAAACTTGTTTAGTCGTCTTTTTCAAACGATGTTTCATTCATATGATAGAATTTTAATATGGGTTTAGTTAGATATATTAATGTCAAATGTTAGATGAATATATATTTGGCTAGATATTAATTAATGTTAGATAGTAATAGGTGTTTAATGTTTCACCTATATGAACATAGGAAATGTCATCTGATTTACCTAAAAGGATTTCATTATGTGCTAACACTGTGAAGACCAGCGCTGCCCTGTCTGCATAGAAATTTCCTTGTTGATGGTAGGCGCTTGACATCAAGCTGGATGAGACATTCGAAGTTGATACAGTAAGTCACTTTGGCAATTATTATTTGAATGCAAAACTTATGTTTCATTTGCTTCAACTTATAATTTTAAATTTTCACTATTCTACTAGCGCATCCCCTGCCATGCAAGAATTTTTGTCTTGGATAAGATAGGTTTTAGTGCTATAGATGATATGGAGGTAAAGAGAGTTTACTTGAAGACGGAGCATGGGTATACTTTCAACGTCAAATTATATAATGGAGACACATACACCCATTTTGAATGCAAAACTTGGCAAGCACTATGCAAGGCTTATGCCTTTGAGCCTGATATGGTTATCACCTTTGATATTCGTCCGGAAGATGATATTGAAGGTAATATAGACATCTGGGTCGATGTGCAAACGCCTCCAGTTCTACCATTATGTGAGTTTTTCTCAACCATGCATGCATATGTTTATGTCTTTGATACAGTTTATTCAAAAATAGTTGACAACTAATTTGTATTGTCAGCTTATTTTGGTTCAAGCAAACATGTCCGGCGCTTGGTAGACAGGACCTACTACTGCCCCGGGGCTCAACTAAACTGCGAGGAGATAAGTCATTATGTTTCATGGCTTGAGGATCTTAATAACGTCAAGACAATTTTTTTTACTGAACTTAGAAATGTTAGTACTCAAAACGTGCGACCAATGGTGATCATATTGAACTACGGTCACATCTATAATCGAAAGATGGTAAGATTTTAACTATTTGTCCTTAATTAGTGCATCTTTTGCATACATTATTTTTGAAGCTAAACTTTCATTGCTTAGTATATTAATTACTATACGATGTTCTTCAACAGGGACTTCCGATGACAGTTGTGCCTCAGTGGATCGAGACTAAAGGTGACATGTCAATGGTTAGCTTACGGCCAAGATATCCTACATTGCACATGAGTGCATTCAGGATTTCTGAAAGCGAAGAATGCTTGATAGTGAAAGATTGGAGCAAAATTGTTAACGATCGCAGAGAAGTACTAGGAGGCAGCAAGGAGAAGCGCAACCCAAGATTAGGAGACTGATTCATCTGCATGCTCCAGTATGATGAATCAGGAGAGCTATACATGTTCTATGCTATTCTACCTGAGAGGGAGCAGCAGGAGTAGCTAGCTACTAGTTCATGCTCTTAATTAATTAATTAGTACTTGTCTCATGTCCGTGTCCTGAACTTCGATGTTGGTGATGATTATGTTGAACTCGATGATATCTTTGCTTCTGTTACAAAGTGAATGTTTCCTCTTTAAGCTAGCCAGTGTTGGTGATGATTAGATAGCTAGCGGTAATGACTATGATGATTAAATAGTGTGGTATATATAATTAGACGACCACGATGATTTTTAGCTAGCTACAGTTTATTTATTTATTAATATGCGATGATGATGGTGATGATGATGATGATGATGACGACTACAACTCATTATAACGTAAAACAATCCTAAATTAAATTGATAACACAAATTTCATTGAAAAATAAAAAATAAAACAAAAACATTTAGTACCGGTTGGCTCGTGCCACGTGGTTGCCCTTTAGCACCGGTTCGTGCTGAACCGGTACTAAAGGGCACTAGTAGAAAACAGGGCTATGGTCCAGGCCGGCTCAGCCCATTAGTCCCGGTTCAGTCTAGAACTGGGACCAATGTGGGCATTGGTCCCGGTTCGTGAGCCCAGGGGGCCGGTCGGGCCACGTGGGCCATTGGTCCCGGTTCGTCTGGACCTTTTGGTCCCGGTTGGTGGGACGAACCGGGACCAATGGGCCTCGCTCCTGGCCCACCATCATTGGTCCCGGTTGGTGGCTTGAACCGGGACCAAAGGCTCCCCTTTAGTCCCGGCTCATGTCACCAACCGGGACCAATGAGGTGCCTATATATACCCCTCGCTCGCGAGCAGAGCACCCCAGTGCTCTGTTTTTCTCTGGCCGAGGGGGAGAGGGCTTTGTGGTGCTCTAGCTCACCTCCTATGCACATGAGGTGTTCGATGGAATGCCCGAGTCACACTACTTAAGCTTTCTCCTCTCGAAGCTCGACCTCCAAGCTCCATTTTCCTCGAGATTTGTCTAGATTTAGCGGTCCGTCACACCCCGTCCCCGTCTTCACCGCCGTCGATCACCCGTGCCGATCTCATCACCGACACCACCGTGGTGAGCCTCTTGTTCTTATCTTCTTTCTGAAAGGAAAAATATTCTTACTTGTATGTTTAGATAGATACTTGTATCATTTTCTTACATTTATTATTGCATCTTATATAGTGCAATGGTTTTGGTATCCGCCTCACGGCCCTCGGCCCCTGTCTATGATTCGTATTTGGTATGTATATTATCTTTATAACTATTGGTTCATTTATTGTTTATGAAAATTATGCCGAGCAACGTGACATAGATTTAATTTATCTAGGATGTATGTGAATCGGAAATTCCAACCGACCCTATTATCGAGAGGTTAAATTTAGTTGAAGAAGAAAACAATTTGTTGAAGGAAAAAATAAAAAAATTGAGGAGGAGAACATGATATTGGAGTTGCATGTTGCGGATGTCGTCGATGATCACAAGATCAAGATGGATGCAATGCGCTTGAAGATTAGAAAGATTAGAAAATTTTCCATTCATACCAAGGCTTGGTATCATTATGCCGTTGGATCAACTGTTACCTTGGATGCGGTTATGATCGCATTTGTTTTTGCATTGAAATGTTTTACATAGTTTCAATGTATGGTTTAATTAATTAGATGCTCTGGAGAGCTATATGTTGTTAGATGAGAACTATGTATGTACTTTGCTTTTAATGTGATGATGAACTTCTATTAATTTGGACACTTAATTATATATAATGCACGCAGATGAACCGACAATGGATGTACGGTGACAGACACACCCGCGAGTACATTAAGGGCGTGCATGAGTTTCTCGATGCGGCTGAGGCAAACAAGTAGAATGATTTTATGTGTTGTCCATGCACTGAATGTGGGAATACGAGGTCTTACTCTAACCGGAAAATCCTTCACTCCCACCTGCTTTACAAGGGTTTCATGCCACACTATAATATTTGGACGAGGCACGGAGAAATAGGGGTTATGATGGAAGACGGCGAAGAAGAAGAGTACGATGACAACTATGTGCCCCCCGAATACGGTGATGCTGCAACAGGGGGAGCTGGTGAAGATCAAGAGGAACCAGACGATGTGCCCAATGATGCTGCAACGGGTGAAGCTGCTGAAGATCAAGAGGAACCAGACGATGTGCCCGATGATTATGATCTCCGCCGGGTCATTGTCGATGCAAGGACGCAATGCATTAGTGAAAAGGAGAAGCTGAACTTCGATCGCATGTTAGAGGATCACAAAAAAGGGTTATACCCCAATTGCGAAGATGGCAACACAAATCTCGGTACCCGTCTTGGAATTGCTGCTGCGGTGGAAGGCGGAGAATGCCGTGGGTGACAAAGGATTTGAGAAGCTACCGAAAATATTGAAGAAGAAGCTTCCAAAGGATAACGAATTGCCCGACAAGTACATACGCAGCAAAGAAGGTCATTATGCCCTCTAGGATTGGAGGTGGAGAAGATACATGCATGCCCTAATGATCGCATCCTCTACATGGTGCATACAAGGATCTGAACGCATGCACGGTATGCGGTGCGTTCTTGATATAAGATCAGACGAGATGACCCTGGTGATGTTGACGGCGAGCCCAGGAAGTGGGTTCCTGCGAAGGTGATGTGGTATGCTCCTATAATACCACGGTTGAAACGTCTGTTCAGAAACGAAGAGCATGCCAAGTTGATGCGATGGCACAGTGAGAACCAAAAGAAAGATGGGAAGTTGAGAGCACCCGCTGACGGGTCGCAGTGGAGAAAAATCAAGAGAAAGTACTGGGATGAGTTTGCAAAGGACACAAGGAATGTATGGTTTGCTTTAAGCGCGGATGGCATTAATCCTTTCGGGAGCGAGCAGCAATCACAAAGACCTGGCCCGTGACTCTATGTATGTATAACCTTCCACCTTGGATGTGCATGAAGCGGAAGTTCATTATGATGCCAGTTCTCATCCAAGGCCCTAAGCAACCCGGCAACGAAATTGATGTGTACCTAAGGCCATTAGTTGAAGAACTTTTACAGCTGTGGAATGGAAACGGTGTACGTACGTGGGATGAGCACAGACAGGAGGAATTTAACCTTAAGGCGTTGCTGTTCGTGACCATCAACGATTGGCCCGCTCTCAGTAACCTTCGGAACGGACAAACAAAGGATACCACGCATGCACGCCTTTGTTTAGATGACACTGAAAGTATATACCTGGACAAATGCAGGAAGAATGTGTACCAAGCCATCGTTGATTTCTTCGGACCAACCATCAATGTCGAAAGAAAGGCAAGCATTTCAAAGGCGAGGCAGATCACCGGAAGAAGCCCGCCATGCGCACCGGTGATCAGGTGCTTGCTATGGTCAATGATTTACACTACGTAATCTTTGGAAAGGGTCCCGGTGGACTAGCTGTTCCGAATGACGCTGAGGGACACGCACCCATGTGGAAGAAGAAATCTATATTTTGGGACCTACCCTACTGGAAAGACCTAGAGGTCCGCTCCTCAATCGACGTGATGCACGTGACGAAGAACCTTTGCGTTAACCTGCTAGGCTTCTTGGGCGTGTATGGGAAGACAAAAGATACACACACGAGGCACGGAGGACCTGCAACGTTTGCACGAAAAAAGACGGCATGCCTCCGAAGCGATATAAAGGTCCTGCCGCTACGCTCTTCTACGAAGAAGAGAAAGAAATCTTCTTTGAATGCACCTTTCGATATGAAGGTCACGGCGGCTTCTCGTCGAATATAAAGGGAATAATAAATATGCGAGAGAAAAAGTTTCAGAACCTAAATTCTCATGACTGCCACGTGATTATGACGCAACTGCTTCCGGTTGCATTGAGGGGGTTTCTACCGGAAAACGTCCGATTAGCCATTGTGAAGCTATGTGCATTCCTCAATGCAATCTCTCAGAAGGTGATCGATCCAGAAATCATACCAAGGCTAAGGAGTGATGTGGCGCAATGTCTTGTCGATTTCGAGCTGGTGTTCCCACCATCCTTCTTCAATATCATGGCCTTGCGTCCTAGTTCATCTAGTCGGCAGATTGTCATCACAGGCCCGTATTTCTACACAATATGTTTCCCTTTGAGAGGTTCATGGGAGTCCTATAGAAATATGTCCGTAATCGCGCTAGGCCAGAAGGAAGCATCTCCGTGGGCCATCAAACAGAGGATGTTATCGGGTTTTGTGTTGACTTCATTCCTGGCCTTAACAAGATAGGTCTCCCTAAATCGCGGTATGAGGGGAGACTAACTGGAAAAGGCACTCTTGGAAGAGACTCAATAATATGCAGGGACGGATATTCTTGGTCTCAAGCACACTACACAGTTCTACAGAACTCTACCTTGGTGACCCCGTATGTCGATGAACACAAGAATGGGTCTGCGCTCCAAACACCGGAGCAGTGCGACGACTGGATTACATGTGAACACATCAGGACTTTCAGCAGTTGGTTGGAAACACGTCTCAGAGGTGACAACACTGTTTGTGATGAGTTGTACTTATTGTCCAGGGACCATCTTTGACTGTATTGATTTACAAAGGATCTGAGATAAATGGGAATACATTTTACACGATCGCCCAAGATCAAAAGAGCACCAACCAAAACAGCGGTGTCCGCTTTGATGCAGCAACCGAGAGCGGAAAGGACACATATTATGGTTACATAGTGGACATATGGGAACTTGACTATGGACCTGATTTTAAGGTCCCTTTGTTTAAGTGCAAATGGGTCAATCTGTTAGGCGGCGAGTGCAGGTGTAGACCCACGATGCGGAATGACAACAGTGGATCTAAACAATCTTGGGTACACTAACGAACCGTTCGTCCTAGCCAATGATGTGGCACAGGTTATCTATGTGAAGGACATGTCTACCAAACCGAGAAAAAGAAAAGATAAGGAAGCGAATACATCATACGATGAGCCAAAGCGCCACATAGTTCTTTTCAGAAAAAGGGACATCCCAGGAGTGGGACGGCAAGACAGACATGTCTGAAGATTATGAAAAGTTTCATGAAATTCCTCCCTTCAATGTCAAGGCTGACCCAAGCATCCTGATAAACAATGAAGATTATCCATGGTTATGGCGCAATAAGCAAATGACACAAGCGAAGAAAAAGTGAAGACTTTCTCCCGCAACTATTATGATGATACCATGCCAAATTTGTAACAGGCATTTAACATGCTACCATTGTCCGTTTGTACATGCACATGCTATGTGGGTGAAATTATGATACCATCCCAACTTTCAACTTTTTCAGAGTTCATTTGAAATGCTTTCATGTCTTATGGTTCGAAACTTTGATACTTCGAAAGTGATTGTCCATTTTGTACATGAAGTGCATCAAGTTTTTGTCGTAACCCTCTCTGCTTTTTGGAACATGCTATGTGGGTGAAATGATGATACCATGCCAACTTTCAACCTTTTCAGAGTTCATTTTGAAATGCTTTCCAATTTCAGAGTCATTTAGCTCAAAGAATGAATTAACAGCAAACAGAATGAACTACAAAACTTTTATGAAAATAAAAACAATCAATTAAAATATTATGTTATGATCAACTAAAATAAAACTATAATATTCTTCAATAGCAAAAAGAATATAATTTTTGTGACCTAAAATCAAACTATAAGTATTTAATTGTAAGTATAAATAAAAAATAAATAGCAAAGAAGAAAAAAAATCTATTTTTATACAAAAGTTATTCATAAACTAGTGATTCACACAAATTTTATAAAATTCAAATTTAAACTATTCAAAATTTTAAAACTAATGGCACTAACAGAAAGTTTATAATTTTGTGACCTAAAATCAAAAAGAAATCACTAAAAAACTATAAGTATTTAGTTGTAAGTATAAATAAAAAATAAATAGAAAAAAATTCTATTTTTATAGTAAAGTTATTCATAAACTAGTGATTCACACAAATTTTTAAAAATTCAAATTTAAACTATTCAAAATTTTAAAACTAATGGCACTAACAGAAAGTTTATAATTTTTGTGACCTAAAATCAAAAAGAAATCACTAAAAAACTATAAGTATTTAGTTGTAAGTATAAATAAAAAATAAATAGAAAAAATCTATTTTTATAGTAAAGTTATTCATAAACTAGTGATTCACACAAATTTTTAAAAAATCAAATTTAAACTATTCAAAATTTAAAACTAATGGCACTAACAGAAAGTTTATAATTTTTGTGACCTAAAAGCAAAAAGAAATCACTAAAAACCTGTCAGTATTTAGTTTTAAGTAGAAATAAAAAAATAAAAAAACCAAAAAAATGTAGAAATAAAAAAGAAAAAACCAAAAAATGCCTCCTACTCGGCCTCCACGGCCTGAATACGACAAGAAACCCTACATGGGCCAGGATTCAGGCCCGCAGAAGGCCCAATAGGCCTGAGCAAGAGTAAGTTTAGGCCCGAAAGCCTGCATTAGAGAGGAGCTCGAATGGGGAGGCACACCAGCGCTTATAAACCAGTCTTGCAGCGCCCTTCAGCCTAGCGATGTGGGACTAAACTTTTGGGCGTGAGGCAGCACAAGGCCATTGGTCCCGGTTGGTGGCACTAACTTGGGACTAAAGGGGCATTGGTCACGGTTCGTGGCACAAACCGTGACCAATGCCCCCTTAGTCGGTTGGTGCCTCAACCGAGACCAAAAACGCCGCTTCCCACCCTTTGGGCTGCTGAAAAGAGGCCTTTGGTTTCGGTTGGTGGCACCAACCGGGACTAATGCCTACCTTTGGTCCCGGTTGCTACCATGAACCGGGACTAAAGGCTCTGCTATATAAGCCCACACTTTGGAAATTTTCACCAACTGCTCCATTCCCCATCATGACGCCTTGCCATGAGCTGCTCGTCCTCCTCGTCGCCGTCATGCTGCCTTGCCATGCCGTCGCCGCCTGCCCCATCGCCGTCGCCACATACCTGTCATTGCTGCCGCCATCGCGCCCTCCTGCCCGTCATGGCCCTGCCCCAGGCTCATTGCCCGTCCTGCCCGAGCCCGCCTCCTCGTCCCGTCGCCGTGTGCCGCCCAGAGCCATGGCCCGTCCCCGCATGTGCCACCCCGAGCCCGTCGTCCCGTCACCACGTGGCGCCCAGCACGCCGTCCCGTCGCCCGGCATCCCGAGACCGCCGTCCTCCTTCCGTCGCTGGCCTCCTCTCCCGTCGCCCGCCCGCCCCAGTGAGCTCCCCTTTCCCATCCCCGTCGCCGACGATGCCACCCATTGCCTCCGCTTCTCTCTGTTCATATATGCAAAAGTTACATTTTTAAAAAAAGAAGAGGAATAAGAAAAGAAAAAAGAGGAGAAGAAAGAATAGAGGAGATCTTCTCCTCTATTCTTTCTTCTCCTCTTTTATTTCTTCTTCTTCCTCTTTTTTTTATCGGGAACGAGGGTCGTCGAGGGTCGCCGAGCGGTAGAGGAAGAAGAGGATAAAAAAGAAGAGGAAGAAAAAAAAGAGAGGGGTCGACGGTCGCCTAGGGGTCGAGGGTCGAGAGGGGGTCTAGGGTCGCCGAGAGGGGAGAGGAAGATGAGGAGAAATAAATGAGAAGAAGAAAAAAGAAGAAAAAGAAGAGGAGAAGAAGAAAGGAATAGAGGAGAAGAAGAGAAAAATAGAATATATATTCTATTTTCTCTTTTCTCCTCTATTCCTTTCTTCTTCTCCTATTTTTTTTCTTCTTTTTTTTCTTCGACACGTGGGGGGGGGGGGTCGAGAACGTCGGACATTCATGAGAGAGGCAAGGAAGAAGGGGAAGAAGAGGGAGAAGAAGAGGAGAGGAAGAAGAGGAAGTCTTCTCCTCTATTCTTTCTTCTCTTCTTTTTTCTTCTTCTTCTTCCTCTTTATTTTATCGGGAACGAGGGTCGTCGAGGGTCGCCGAGCGGTAGAGGAGAAACCCTAAATAGAAAGTATCGTCGGTGTGAGATACATGTGCACCGTCGGTGTCGGACACTACATCTACATCCCACAAGTGGCGCGGGCTTGACGCCCACGTCACTTGTGGGGCGTGGATGTGGTGTCCCACACCTGCCACATGTATCTCACACCCACGATACTTGCTATTTAGGGTTTCCTCTACCGAAAAGAAGAGGAGAAATAAATAAGAAGAAGAAAAAAGAAGAAAAAGAAGAGGAGAAGAAGAAAGGAGTAGTGGAACTAGGGTCAGGAACTAGGGTAGAGGGTCGGGAACTAGGGTAGAGGGTCGAGGGTCGTTAAGGGGTCAAGGGTCGAGGGTTTTAGGGTCGAGGGTTCGAGGGTTCTATAGGGTCGAGGGTCGAGGGTTCCAGCAGGGTCGTCTAGGGGTCAAGGGTTCCAGGGTCGTCGAGGGTTCGAGGGGTCGAGGATCGCCGAGGGGTCGAGAGAGGTTTCCTAGTGTCAAAGTATTGAAGAAATCCATGCCTTCATCATTAGCCGGAAGTAACCAGGGCATGTTGGTACGAAGTTCTGCAAAGTTGTTCTGGAATGGAGTCCCGGATAGAATAATCCGCCTTTCTGTACGAATTCAGCAAAGGCCTTCCAAATAGCGATATTCGGAAGGCTCTTTCTGAACTTTGTACCAAAAAGCGAATTATCCTATCTGGGACTCCGTTCGAGCTAACTGAAGAGCTTCACCATCATGCACATGTTACTTTCGCCTAATGATGAAGACATGGTTTTGTTGAATCCTTTGACACTAGGCAACCTCCCGACCCCTCGGCGATCCTCTCGAACATGAGAGGAAGAAGAGGGTCGTCTAGGGGTCGAGGGTTTCAGGGTCGTCGAGGGTTCGAGGGGTCGAGGATCGCCGAGGGGTCGAGAGAAGTTTCCTAGTGTCAAAGTATTGAAGAAATCCATGCCTTCATCATTAGCCGGAAGTAACCGGGGCATGTTGGTGCGAAGTTACGCAAAGTTGTTACGGAATGGAGTCCGGATAGAATAATCCGCCTTTTTAGTGCGAATTCAGCAAAGGCCTTCCAAATAGCGATATTCGGAAGGCTCTTTCTGAACTTGCTACCAAAAAGCGAATTATCCTATCTGGGACTCCGTTCCAGAACAACTTTGAAGAGCTTCGTACCATCATGCACATGTTACTTCCGCCTAATGATGAAGACATGGTTTTGTTGAATCCTTTGACAGTAGGCAACCTCCCGACCCATCGGCGATACTCTCGAACATGAGAGGAAGAAGAGGATAAAAAAAGAAGAGGAAGAAGAAAAAAAAAGAGGAGAAGATAGAATAGAGGAGTTCTTCTCCTCTATTCTTTCTTCTCCTCTTTTTTTCTTCTTCTTCCTCTTTTTTTTATCGGGAACGAGGGTCATCGAGGGACATAGATGTAGTGTCGTCGTTGTCGATATATACCCCCTCCCGATAGCTTACTATGATTAGGTAGCTAGTTCTACGTTTGGCACTAATATATCCATCTGTCATGTTTGAATAATAATTGCCATGTTGTAAATATTTGTAGAAACTATGGACACCGCCCTAGACGAAGCAACAAAACAAGCATTGTTGAGGGACATAATCGCAGAAGGAAGTGATGCCATCTTGTTGTTTCTCAACGAAACCGATGGTCTGGAAGGAGAGGGTGAACAAGCTGGCTACGGTGACCTAATGCCGGTGCAAGAAGAAGAACATGAGGACGGCTCCGGTGACCCAATGCAGTTCAAGAAGGAGACCGTGATGGCGGCTCCGGTGACCGAACGAGTCGCCAGAGTATATATATTAGTTACGCCTATCTTGACTAGCTGATTGATGCATTCATCGTTTTGGTATGTACACATATTAATTAAGTCTTTGTTCTTTTTCTAGCCCTCGGATCGAGCACAACCGGTAAAGAGACGAGGCCCGAAGAAAAAGTTGAGCTCGGATGAAAAGTTTGAGATCATAGCAATCGCGCCCGATGGCCAACCTATTGAACCCCTCCGGACAAAGAGCGCATTTGTTGCTCAGTGCGGGGTTCTGGTTAGGGACAAGATCCCGATAAGCATCCAGCAATGGTTTAAGCCGGCTACAGAAGACCCTGTGGTGTCTTATGTCAACGATATGCAGAAAAATGATCTTTGGACTGAGCTGAAGTCAAATTTCACCCTACCGCGAGAGGATAATCCACGAGAACCCAGTTAAAGAGAAATTAATCAAGTCTTTTTGCTCACGAAGAGGATGGCAGAACTATTCAGGAGGTGGAAGAAAGAGCTGAATAAGTTTGTCAAAAATAATGAGACACCAGAATTCAAGAGGCGGATATGAGAAGATCGAGAGATCAGCAGCCGCATTTGTGGCCCACAAGACATCGGAAAAGAGTAAGAAGATGTCGGCGACAAACAAGCAAAAATGCTGCGAAGAAGAAGCTTCACCATCGCAGCGAAATTCGGTGGCTACCTCGTAGCCCGGCCTAAGTGGTCCAAGGCGAGAATGATCTGGTTCATAAAGGGATCGAACCAGAGAAAATTAACTGCCAGACCGTTGCGGACTTGGTTCTTCGGGGCTGGCGGAACCTTGGACCTATGTAACGAGGAAGAGCATTTGGACAAAGCGATCAAATGGACATACCGGTCGATGAAAGCTTAAGCGATATATCGAAGCAGCCAGAAAGGGCGTTCTTTCGAGACAGAGAGAACGAGCGAGCTCACAATGGCCCTCGGGAATCCACGAGCACCACAGGCCGGACCACGAGGCACGCCGAGCTCCATTCCGTGGAAGGTTGGGTTTTCGAGACGGTGAGTTAGAAATCCCATGAGAGGAGAAAAAAGTGCAGCAGATCCAAATGCAAAGCGCTGCAAGCAAGGGTAAACCGCGATAGAGGAACGAGAAGCAAATCGCAGCAAGCGTCTTTGCCGAAGCCTCCCCGAAGCTACCCACCATCTCAGCCAGAAGCAGCGTGGCTTCCACCGAGCTGCTTCAGCCGGAGCTGTCTGTGACGGCTCCTGCCAGCTATCCCGTGGATGCTATCACGGAGTCTAAAAATTGCCACCTTATGACGCAATGGATGAATTTGAAGGTCAAGGCGGCTGTTGGCTCTGTTTATCCTACTGAAACCGGTGCAACTTTTCACTGCCGGCCGATTCCAGAAGGATATGCTAGGGTGATGGTGGATGAGATAACGGAGGGATTTGAGGACCTCCAGCTTGACCACCCAACCGGTGAAGGGGAGACTCGGCTGGGGTCTGCCCTGAAGACTCCATGCCTATGGCGGAAGGAGCTCATCAACCTTACAGGCTGGGCGCCTCCGCCTCCTCCTCCTCCTCCGTGAGTCAGGCACTCCGCCTCCTCCACCGCCTCCTCCTTGGCCAGTGGCGATCGTGGCCCTCGGCGGCTCCTTCTCCCGGCGCGTGGCGGCACTCCGCCTCCTTCTCCGCTGCTGTGCAAGCGTGCCCGAGCAGCCAGCCTCCTCCTTCTCCGCCTCGTCAGCAAGGGCGGAAGAGACATGCCGCCGCTCCAGCTGCTCCGGCGCGTCGTAGTCCTTCAACTCCTCCTCATAAGCAAGTAAAGAAGACAACCGCTCCGTCTGCTCGGTCGGCGTCTAGCAGTACAACCAAAGGCGGGAGGACATACAGATTCGGTCCTTCTCTGAAGACTCCAGAGAAGTTACCATATGAGAGGACCCAGGAGGAGAACGCCGAGATCGCGCGAGAAGAAGTGAGGAAATTCTTTGAAGGGGTGAAAGCAAAGAAACATCCACCTCCGGAGGAGAAGGTAGATTGGGTGAAAGTGAAGCCCACTCTGGCTGCCCTGACAAAACCACCGAAGTCTGATCCGCCGAAAGGAAACTATGACCGCATTATTGGAAAGGAATTTGCGAAGCGAGCGGTCGGAGAAATCTTGTCGATGATCAAAGGCTGAAAGAACGATGAGCTGGGAAACAAATTGCCCAGCTTGGCGAACAAGCGAAGCAATCATGCCCCCCGCTCAAGTTGCCTAGCCACAACGTCGCTAATGATCCGAGGATGGTGCCCGGTTATAGCAATCTTGCATATTACCTGCCCGACGAAGTACATTATGAACCCATGGACATGCAGATACAAAGATACGAGTACGGGAAGCCTCTCGTCAAAGATGAAAGATCTCTATCAACGATGATGCGAAGATTGCATGATTGGTACTTGAAAATCTGCAGAGACTCTGTGGGGAGGAGTACTTTGTATGTGAAAGTTAAAAAGGAGCATGACCTCGTTGGAATTGATCTGTTGCCTGTTCCATTTGAGGAGTTCTATCAGTTTTTCAATCAATTGGCCCTCGATAAAACAACGGTCGCCTGCTACTGTCTGTAAGTAGTACTACTTCTGTCATTAACTTTCTCTATATAGCTTAGCTCTTTCATTGCATGTATTTATAATCATCCTCACTATATTATGCAGATTGAAGATCGTCGAATTGAAGAAAAGACAAGTCGGTGATATTGGGTTCATTAACACATATCTCATAGATGCAACTCAGGTTAAATTTCATGCCGCAGAATCCGAGGCTAGCATGATACAATCGTTGATAATAAATCAAAACAAAGATATAATACTCTTTCCTTACAACTTCAAGTGAGTGTTACATGTCTTGTGCGTATTCGGTTTCCCTTATATATTAGTCAAGGTTATAGTAATGTAATTGATGAGTTATGCATGCGTGCAGTTTCCACTATATTCTCCTACATATTAAGCTTGAGCAGGGACTAGTAACCATCTTAGACTCAAGACGAAAAGATCCCAAGGACTATGCAGACATGACTCAAATACTCGAGAAGTAAGTTAAATCGATCATTATCCACCATATCAGCAACTTTGTTCATTTCCTGATATATCAAGTAATTGTTTTCTTTGTCCGGCAGGGTTTGGAGAAAATTCACCAGAAAAGCTCCGGGACTGCCGAAGGAGCTGCAATTTAGACACCCGAAAGTAAGTACTAGCTATAGTAGCATTTTAAGCGCATCTACTAGTCATTCAAGCCCTAGTTTCATCAATACCATTTGGCATTCTTGCTTATCAGTTTGATTAACCTCTATTTCTTGTAAAGTGGTTGTGGCAGGAACAAGGGAATGATTTCTGTGGATACTATGTTTTATGAGTCCATCCCGCCACACGACACCGTGAGCGGGCTACAATTTCTGTGACGAACAATATGAAGTACGTAAATAACAACATTCACAATTTTATTTTATTACCATCATTTGTATTGAGTTTCATTCGTTCATATATATATGTATTGACCCCCTTCTTCAAATTAGATGTTTGAGCGGGATGAACTCCTAGCACCAGCTCGCATGCAGCAATTCAAGAAGGAATTGGCGGCATTCTTTCTTGACCACGTGATCCCCGAAGGCGGAGAATTCTATGTTGACCACGAGTCCGTATGATTATATTTGTAAGAGATAATTATTGTATATATGTAGCCCGGTAGTGTCGGATAGATATCACGAGAACTTGTTGTTCGACAAATCTCTCGGAGAAGGAGAGGTGGTCGATATCACTTCTCTCTGTATGCATATATGTTCATGACGATCTTCTGTTTCCTTCGTTTGCTTACTAGCTAGCCAGCGTGTCTAGTCCTCTCTATACGTATGTATAGTACGTAGCGTCGACCAAGCACGGACATAAGAGAGGACACTTCTCTCTATTAATTATAGCTAGCTAACACAATATATGAAACACCTAAATTAACCCCCCAAAACTCCCTAACCCCCCCCCCCCTTTCAAAAAACAAAACCCCAGCCCACGTAAATCTTGTACGTGGATGCCTATTGGTCCCGGTTGGTGCCACCAACCGGGACCAAAGGGTCTCTGACCGGCTCAGACACTGCCCACGTGGAGGCCCATCAGTCCAGTTCTGGATTGAACCGGGACTAAAAGGTCGGGCATTAGTACTGACACTTTAGTCCCGGTTCAGAACCGGACTAAAAACCTTACTGACAGGGACTATAGGCCCTTTTTCTACCAGTGGGGGGGGCCTTTAGTGACCACACTTTAGTGCCAGTTATGTAACCGGCACTAAAGGGCCCTACGAACCGGTGCTATTGCCCGGTTCTGCACTAGTGTATAGTGAGGATAATTATAAATACATGCAATGAAAGAGCTGAGCTATATAGAGAGACTTAATGACAGAAGTAGTAGTACTTACAGACAGTAGCAGGTGACCGTTGCTTTATCGAGGGCCAATTGATTGAAAAACTGATAGAACTCCTCAAATGGAATAGGCAACAGTTCAATTCCAACGAGGTCATGCTCCGGTTTAACTCTCGCATACAAAGTACTCCTCCCCCCCAGACTCTCTGCAGATTTTTAAGTACCAATCATGCAATCTTCGCATCATCGTTGTTTGAGATTTTTCATCTTTGACGAGAGGCGCCCCTGCATTTCAGATTCAGTATCCGCATCGTCTGTGAAATCATAATGTACAGTGTCGGGCAGGTAATCGTCAAGATTGTACTACCCGGGCACCATCCTCGGCTCGATGCGAGGCACCTGGAGCGGGGGGGGGGGCGATTGCTTTGCTTGTTCGCCGAGCTGGGCAATTTGTTTCCCAGCTCGTCGTTCTTTCATCCTTTGATCAGCAGCGGTACTTCCCGACGCTGCGCTTCGACAAATGCCTTTCCAATAATGCGCTCATAGTTGCCTTTCGGCGGAGACTTGGGTGGTTTTGCGGGGCAGCAGTGCACGCTTCACTTTCACCGGATCTACCTTCTCCTTCGGAGGTGGATGTCTCTTTGCTTTCAACCCTTTAAACCAGTCATCCACCTCGGTTTGCGCGATCCTCGCGTTCTCCTCCAGGGTCCTCTCGTATGGTAACTTCTCTGGAGTCTTCAGAGAAGGACCGAATCAGATTTCCTCCGCCTCTGGCTGTCTTGCTAGACGCCCGGAAGCAGACGGAGCGGTAGTCTTCTTGACTTGCTTACGAGGCGGAGGAGAAGGACTACGACGCGCCGGAGCAGCTGCCGGAGCGGCGGCGGGTCTCTTCCGCCCTTGCTGACGAGGCGGAGAAGGAGTAGGCTGGCTGCTCAAGCGCAGCCTTGGCAGCGGAGTAGGAGGCGGAGTGCCGCCACGCGCCGGAGAAGGAGCCGGCCGAGGGCCCTGATCGTCACTCGCTGGAGGAGGAGGCGGTGGAGGAGGCGGAGTGCCTTGACTCGCCGGAGGAGGAGGAGGCGGAGACGTCCAGTTTGGAAGGTTGATGAGCTCCTTCCGCCATAGGCATGGAGTCTTCAGAGCAGATCCCAGCCG
This sequence comes from Aegilops bicornis, assembly GCA_021605145.1. Taxonomy (NCBI): domain Eukaryota; kingdom Viridiplantae; phylum Streptophyta; class Magnoliopsida; order Poales; family Poaceae; genus Aegilops; species Aegilops bicornis. Next base: position 693,975,370 of record CM038674.1, read on the forward strand.
AGTCTCCCCTTCTCCGGTAGGGTGGTCAAGCGGGAGGTCGTCAAATCCCTCCGTTATTTCATCCACCATCACCTTAGCATATACTTCTGGAATCGGCTGGCAGTGAAAAGTTGCGTCGGGTTCATTAGGAAAAACAGAGCCAACAGCCGCCTTGACCTTCATATTCATCCATTACGTCATAAGGTGGCAATTTTGAGCCTCCGTGATAGCATCCACGGGATAGCTGGCAGGAGCCGTCAAGACAAGCTCCGGCTGAAGCAGCTCAGTGGAAGCCACGCTGCTTCTCCGCTGAGATGGAGGGGTAGCTTCAGGGGAAGCTTCGGCAGTTCATTTGCTGCGATTTGCTTCTCGTTCCTCTATCCCGAGTACCCTTTCTTTAAGCGCCTGCAATTCGGACTGCTGCACTTTCTTCCTCCTCTCCTGGCTTTTGTAACCGCCTGCGTCCGGAGACCCAGCCTTCCATGGAATGGAGCCTGGCGTGCCTCGTAAAGATCCGCCCAGGGTGCTCGGGATTTCGAGGGCCTTTGTGAGCTCGCTGTTCTCTCTGTCTGGAAGGAACGTCCTTTCTGCTTGCAGCGATATAGTACCGAAGCTTCTTCAAGGGTATGTCAAGTTGCTCATCCGTCCAAATGCACTTCCCTGTTACAGGGTCCAAGGTTCCGCCAGCCCCGAAGAACCAAGTCCGGCAACGGTCTGGCCAGCTCATTGTCTCTGGTTCGATCCCTTTTGCAAGCAGATCATTTCTCAGCCTTGGCCCACTTAGGCCGGGCTACGAGGTAGCCACCTGACCCCGTGCGATGGTGAAGCTTCTTCAAGCAGCATTTTTCTTGTTTGTCGCCGACATCTTCTTACTCTTTTCCGATGTCTTGTAGGCCACAAATGCAGGCCAGTCATCTCTGATCTTCTCATATATGCCCTTGAATTCTGGTGTCTCTTTTTTCTCGACAAACCTATTCAGGTCATTCTTCCACCTCCTGAATAGGTCTGCCATCCTCTTGAGAGCAAAAGACTTGATTAATTGCTCTTTAACCGGCTTCACTACCCAAATATCATTTTTCTGCATATCATTGACGTAAGACACCTCAGGGTCTTCAGTAGCCGGCTTCAACCATTGCTGGATGCTGATTGGGATCTTGTCCCTAACCAGAACCCCGCACTGAGCAACAAATGTCTTCTTTGTTCGGATGGGTTCAATAGGTTGGCCGTCGGGCGCGATTGCTATGATCTCAAACCTTTCCTCCGAGCTCAACTTTTTCTTCGGGCCTCGTCTCTTTACCTCAGTTGTGCTCGATCCGGAGGGCTAGAAAAAAGAGTAAAGACTTAATTAATATGTGTACATACCAAAACAATGAATGCATCAATTAGCTAGTCAATCGCTGACAGCTTAACTAATATATATACCTGCCGGACTCGGTTCGGTCACCGGAGCCGTCATCACGGTCTCCTTGCACCGGCATTGGGTCACCGGGGCCGTCCTCACGTTCTTCTTCTTGCACCGGCATTAGGTCACCAGAGCCAGCTTCTTCACCCTCTCCTTCCAGAGTACCATCGATGTCGTTGAGATACAACGAGACAGCATCACTTCCTTCTCCGATTATGTCCCTCAACATCGCTTCGTTTGCTTCGTCTCGGGGGGTGTCCATAGTTTCTACAAATATTTACAACATGGCAATTATTATTCAAACATGACAAATGGATATATTAGTGGCAAACGTAGAACTAGCTAGCTAATCATAGTAAGGAATCATATATATTAATTAGTGGCCTCGACGCTGCTTCTCTTGGGTTTGGGGTGGCCTCGACAACGCTTCAAGGGTTTGGGGTGGCCTCGAGAGAGTTTGTCGGGTAGGCGCCATGAGGAGGGTAGGAGACCTACATCTTTTTTTTCTAGGGTTTGGGTGTCCGCGATAGTTTTGGTCGAGCGAGAGGGTGGGGGGTGCTCCCGCGGTATAAGTTATCACAGTCGAGAGGGGGTATATATATCGACCGCCCCTCATGTCGAAGTTATCCGAGGGGTATATCGACCCCCCCTCGTGTTGAAGTTATCGGGAGAGGCAATAGAGTAGAAGAAGAAAGGAATAGAGGAGAAGATCAAAGAAAAAAAAGAAGAAAAAAAAAGAGGAGAAGAAGAAAGGAATAGAGGAGAAGAAGAAAAAATAGAAATTTCTATTTTTTCTTCTTCTCCTCTATTCCTTTCTTCTTCTCCTCTTCCTTTTCTTCTTTTTTCCTCTTCTTATTTATTTCTCCTCTTCTTCCTCTCCTCTTCTTCTTTCTTCCCCTTCTTATTTTCTTCTTTCCTATCCTTCTTTTCTTCTAAATTTTAGCATATTCTAAATTTTCTTCTAACTTTCTATATATGAACAAAAACTTTCTATGAACAAAAAACTTTATATATATATATATATATATATATATATATATGAACAAAATTTCTATGACCAAAAAAAATTAAACTAACCACATACACATATTCATACACATATACATTATACATAGACATATACATACACATATACATACACATACACATATACATTATACATACACATATACAATATACATACACATATGAAAAAAAATTAAACTAAAAAAATTAAGGGCAGGGGCGGCGGCAGCGAAGGGCAGGAGAAAGGCCAAGGCCGATGGCCAAGACAGGGGAGGAGCAGGAACGGGCGAGGCTCACCATGTAGGTGGCGTCAGCGACGAGGAAGGCTCGGGATTAGCTGAGGCGCCAAGGCCGGGGCGAGGGCAGGGTGCGGGCTCGGGGACGACGCCGGGCGACGGGCGACGGCGCGAGGCACGGGCGACGGCGACGGGCGCGGTCGGGGCGACGGCAGGGCGGCGGACGGCGTCAGGGCAGCTCAAGCGGCGTCGATGTGCTCGGCGTCGTCGGGCGGGCCGGGGGGCAACTAGAGATGAGTTCGTCAAATTTTCCAAAGTGCTACTTATATACCCAGGTCTTTGGTCCCGGTTCGTGCCACGAACCGGTACCAATGCCCCTCTGTAGTCCCGGTTGGTGCCACCAACCGAGACCAAAGGCCTCTTTTCAGCAGCCCAAAGGGCGGGAAGCGTTTTGGTCCCGAGTTGGTGGCACCAACCGGGATTCAAAGAGGGAGATTGGTACCGTTCGTGGCACCTAACTGGGACCATTGTTCCCTTTGTCCGGTTGGTGCCACCAACCGGGACCAATGGCCTTGTGCTGCCCCGCGCCCAAAAGTTTAGTCCCACCTCGCTAGTTGAGAGGGCTCGGGAGTGGTTTATAAGCGCTGCTACGCCCACCCTCTCGAGCTCCTCTCAACTACAGGCTTTCGGGCCTAATCTGTTATCTTGCAATGCTGTGGGCCCCTCTTGGGCCTGCTGCAGGCCTGAATCCTGGCCATGGTTGGGTTTCTAGTCGTATTCAGGCCGTGGTGGCCCAGTAGGTGGCATTTTTTTTGCTATTTTTTTCATTTCTACTTAGAACTAAATACTTATAGTTTTGTAGTGATTTTTTTTTATTTTATGTCACAAAAATTATAAACTTTCTGTTAGCGCAATTAGTTTTAAAATTAGAATAGTTTAAATTTGAATTTTTTAAAATTTGTGTGAATCACTAGTTTATGAATAACTTTACAATAAAAATTGATTTTTGAGTCATTGCTTTTGCTGCTATTTAATATTACTGTGTTTTATCATTATACTCAATTTGGTAATTTTAGTTAGTCATAACAAATATTATAGGCATTTTTTCAAATGAACTCTGAAAAAGTTGGCACAGCATGCTCGTCTGTTACAAATTTGGCATGGTATCATCATAATAGTTGTGGGAGAAAGTCTTCACTTTTTCTTCGCTTGTGTCATTTGCTTATTGCGCCGTAACCATGGATAATTTTCATCGTTTATCAGGATGCTTGGGTCAGCCTTGACATTGAAGGGAGGAATTTCATGAAACCTTTCATAATCTTCAGACATGTCTATCTTGCCCTCCACTCCCAGGATATCCCTTTTTCCTAAAAGAACTATGTGGCGCTTTGGCTCATCGTATTATGTATTCGTTTCCTTATCTTTTCTTTTCTCGATGCAGTAGACATGTCCTTCACCTAGATAACATGTGCCACATCATTGGCTAGGACGAACGGTTCGTCAGTGTACCCAAGATTTTTCAGATCGACTGTTGTCATTCCGTACTGTGGGTCTACATGTACCCCGCCTCCTGACAGATTGACCCATTTGCACTTAAACAAAGGGACCTTAAAATCTTGTCCGTAGTCAAGTTCCCATATGTCCACTATGTAACCATAATATGTGTCCTTTCCCTTCTCGGTTGTTGCATCAAAGCGGACACCGTTGTTTTGGTTGGTGCTCTTTTAATCTTGGTCAATCGTGTAAAATGTATTTCCATTTATCTCGTATCCTTTGTAAATCAATACAGTCAAAGATGGTCCCCTGGACAATAAGTACAACTCATCACAAACAGTGTTGTCACCTCTGAGACATGCTTCCAACCAACTGCTGAAAGTCCTAATGTGTTCACATGTAATCCAGTCGTCGCACTACTCCGGGTGTTTGGAGCGCAGACTGTTCTTGTGTTCATCGACATACGGGGTCACCAAGGTAGAGTTCTGTAGAACTGTGTAGTGTGCTTGAGACCAAGAATGCCCGTCCCTGCATATCATTGAGTCCGCTCCTAAGCGTGCCTTTTCGATCAGTCTCCCCTCATACCGCGATTTCGGAGACCTATCTTCTTAAGGCCAGGAATGAAGTCAACACAAAACCCGATGGCATCCTCTCGCTTGATGGCCCATGGAGATGCTTCCTTCTGGCCTAAGCGCAGTTACTGGGACATATTTCTTTAGGACTCCCATGAACCTCTCAAAGGGGAAACATATTGTGTAGAAATACGGGCCCCGAGCGACAATCTCGTCGACTAGATGAACTAGGACATGCGTCATGATATTGAAGAAGGATGGTGGGAACACCAGCTCGAAACTGACAAGACATTGCGCCCACATCACTCCTTAGCCTTGGTACCATTTCTGGATCGATCACCTTCCCGAGAGATTGCATTGAGAAATGCACATAGCTTCACAATGGCTAATCGGACGCTTTTCGGTGAAGCCCCTCAATGCAACCAGAAGCAGTTGCGTCATAATCACGTGGCAGTCATGAGACTTTAGGTTCTGGAACTTTTTCTCTAGAATATTTATTATTCCCTTTATATTCGACGAGAAGCCAGTCGAGACCTTCATACTGAGTAGGCATTCAAAGAAGATTTCTTTCTCATCTTTCGTAAGAGCGTAGCTGGTATGACCTTCATCGCTTACGAGACATGCCGTCTTTTTTAGGCAAACGTTGCAGGTCCTCCCGTGCCTTGGGTGTATCTTTTGTCTTTCCATACACGCCCAAGAAGCCTAGCAGGTTCACGCAAAGGTTCTTCGTCACGTGCATCACGTCGATTGAAGAGCGGACCTCTAGGTCTTTCCAGTAGGGTAGGTCCCAAAATATAGATTTCTTCTTCCACATGGGTGCGTGTCCCTCAGCGTCATTCGGAACAGCTAGTCTTGCGGGACCCTTTCCAAAGATTACGTGTAAATCATTGACCATAGCAAGTACGTGACCACCCGGTACGCATGGCGGGCTTCTTCCGTGATCTGCCTCGCCTTTGAAATGCTTGCCTTTCTTTCGACATTGATGGTTGGTCGGAAGAAATCGACGATGGCCCAGGTACACATTCTTCCTGCATTTGTCCAGGTATATACTTTCAGTGTCATCTAAACAGTGTGTGCATGCGTGGTATCCTTTGTTTGTCTGTCCTGAAAGGTTACTGAGAGCGGGTCAATCGTTGATGGTCACGAACAGCAACGTCTTTAGGTTAAATTCCTCCTGTCCATGCTCATCCCACGTACGTACACCGTTTCCATTCCACAGCTGTAAAAGTTCTTCAACTAATGGCCTTAGGTACACATCAATGTCGTTGCCGGGTTGCTTAGGGCCTTGGATGAGAACTGGCATGAACTTCCGCTTCATGCACATCCAAGGAGGAAGGTTATACATACATAGAGTGACCGCCAGTGCTGTGATTGCTGCTCTGCTCCCGAAAGGATTAATGCCATCCGCGCTTAAAGCAAAACCATACGTTCCTTGGGTCCTTTGCAAACTCATCCCAAGATTTTCTCATGATTTTTCTCCACTGCGAACCGTCGGCGGGTGCTCTCAACTTCCCGCCTTTCTTACGGTCCTCAACATGCCATTGCATCGACTTGGCATGCTATCCGTTTCGAACAGACGTTTCAACCGTGGTATTATAGGAGCATACCACATCACCTTCGCAGAACCCTCTTCCTGTGGGGCTCGCCGTGAACATCACCGTGGTCATCTCGTCGATCTTATACCGCAATGCACCGTGACACGGGCATGCGTTCAGATCCTTGTATGCACCATGGTATAGGATGCACGATCATTAGGGCATGCATGTATCTTCTCCACCTCCAATCCTAGAAGGCATACGACCTTCTTTGCTGCGTATGTCTTTGTCGGGCAATTCGTTATCCTTTGGAAGCTTCTTCTTCAATATTTTCGTAGCTTCTCAAATCCTTTGTCGAGCATGACATTCTCTGCCTTCCACTGCAGCAATTCCAAAGACGGTACCGAGCTTTGTGTTGCCATCTTCGCAATTGGGGTACAACCCTTTTTGTGATCCTCTAACATGCGGTTGAACTTCAGCTTCTCCTTTTGACTTTCGCATTGCGTCCTTGCATCGACAATGACCCGGTGGAGATCATCATCATCGGGCACATCGTCTGGTTCCTCTTGTTCTTTAGCACCTTCACTCGTTGCAGCATCATTGGGCACATCGTCTGGTTCCTCTTGATCTTCACCAGCTCCCCCCGTTGCAGCATCACGGTATTCAGGGGGCACGTAGTTGTCATCGTACTCTTCTTCTTCGTCGTCTTCCATCATAACCCCTATTTCTCCGTGCCTCGTCCAAACATTATAGTGTGGCATGAAACCCTTGTAAAGCATGTGGGTGTGAAGGATTTTCCGGTCAGAGTAAGACTTCGTATTCCCACAATCAGGACATGGACAACACATAAAACCATTCTGCTTGTTTGCCTCAGCCGCATCGAGAAACTCATGCACGCCCTTAATGTACTCGGAGGTGTGTCTGTCACCGTACATCCATTGCTGGTTCATCTGCGTGCATTATATATAATTAAGTGTCCAAATTAATAGAAGTTCATCATCACATTAAAAGCAAAGTACATACATAGTTCTCATCTAACAACATATAGCTCTCCAGAGCATCTAGCTAATTAAACCATACATTGAAACTATGTAAAACATTTTAATGCGAAAACAAAGGCGATCATAATCGCAACCAAGGTAACAATTGATCCAACGGCATAATGATACCAAGCCTCGGTATGAATGGCATATTTTCTAATCTTTCTAATCTTCAAGCACATTGCATCCATCTTGATCTTGTGATCATCGGCGACATCCGCAACATGCAACTCCAATATCATCTTCTCCTCCTCAATTTTTTTTATTTTTCCTTCAAGAAATTGTTTTCTTCTTCAACTAAATTTAACCTCTCGACAATAGGGTCGGTTGGAATTTCGGTTCACATACATCCTAGATAAATTAAATCTATGTCACGTTGGTCCGCATAATTTTCATAAACAATAAATGAACCAATAGTTATAAAGATTAATATATATACCACATCCGAATCATAGACAGGACGAGGGCCTACGGGGGCGGATACCAAAACCATCGCACTATATAAGATGCAATAATAAAAGTAACAAAATGATACAAGTATCTATCTAAACATACAAGTAACAATATTTTTCCTTTTAGAAAGAAGATAAGAACAAGAGGCTCACCACGGTGGTGTCGGTGATGAGATCGGAGCGGGTGATCGACGGTGGTGAAGACGGGGGTGGGGCGTGACGGACCGCTAAATCTAGACAAATCTCGAGGAAAATGGAGTTTTGAGGTCGAGCTTCGAGAGGAGAAAGCTTAACTAGTGTGGCTCGGGCATTTCATCGAACACCTCATGTGCATAGGAGGTGAGCTATAGCACCACAAACACCTCCCTCGCTGCCTGTAAAACAGCGAATCGGAGTGCTCCGCTTTCATGGCGAGGTATATATAGGCAACACTATTGGTCCCGGTTCGTGGCACAAACCGGTACTAAAGCGGAAGCCTTTGGTCCCGGTTCAGGCCACCAACCGGACCAATGGGTGGGCGAGCCGAGCCCATTGGTCCCGGATTCGTCCCACCAACCGGGACCAAAAGGTCTGCATTTAACCGGGACCAATGGCCCACGTGGCCCCGCCCCTGGGCTCACTTAACCGGGACCAATGCCCCCATTGATCCTGGTAAAGCCCAATGTGTTCGTTCCTCTACTATACAGAATCCTGGATATCTTGCCTTGGTTCCGACTCTAAACCGTTCTAAACAGATTCTTTCTGCA